>BGPR01000078.1:361228-447905 GCA_013235015.1 Araneus ventricosus
TTGCACATTAAGAATTTTCCAAAAAGTGCATCATAGGCTCACCGCATATCTTGATTGCATAATATGCAAAAGAGAAGATCCTTGGAAACTCTTCCTTTAGCTATTTGTTCCCACCAACACATCTGTCTTTATTTTGTTAAAAGTTGAAAATTTTATTACTCTAATAAAATATTTGTATAAGAAAATAGTTCTGTAAAGTTGAATCTTTCTATATCTTATGTTTTCATTTCTTCTTCGCAGGACGCCTGAATTCGAAGCAAAAATCACAGGACTCGCAGCAGCAGCATCCGTACCAAGGGGGTCACCACTACAGGGAGGGGGACGGCAGTAGGGAGGACTGGAATCCTGGAATGTTGGGTTGTGATCCACCCAGGGACAGCGGCAGACGACTACACCAACAACTCTCCGGACTCTCTTCATCCAATTCTTCGGACGACGAAGATGCCATCAACTCAGACGCCACCTTCACGGGATCAGAAGTCGCTCTTGCAAGGGACAGCACGCTCGTACTACCTTGCAGACGTAAGTGTCCGATCAACCCCTCCCACCCATTGTCATGCTCATTTTCTCTAATGACTAAGCAGAATGACTTCACTCTATTTTGTGAATATATTCTTATTTTGATGCATACAAGATTCTATTGGACCTTATATTAAATGACCTGTATTGTGTTATTAATGGTGCCTTTTCACCCTTTACAGACAGGTACGGCGTATAATGTGCGCCACAGTTCACCGATTTAGAGATTGAGGTGTAGGAAATCCAGTTAACGGAGAGGATAGGGGCTAAAATTCGGGCACAAATGTGTATATTATCCATCCATTCAACCCCCTAATCTTATTACGCTATAAAAAAATACAATTTTATGTAATTAAATAAGCACAAAGTTGGAAAAAATGGTATGGCGCGATGGCCAACTTGATCTGAATGTTCTAAAAAGTTATCTGTAAGCAAAGGGTTAAGAGACAGGTATTAAAGACAGGTGTCCTAGGTTAGTCGAAACAGTCTGATTTTCCACTCTTTGTCCTGGAATGAGAAAGTGTCTCGAATTGTCCCGATTTTTTACTTATCATTTAGATATTTCATATTAAAAATCACGAACCAGATTTAATTTTTGAAAAAGTTAACTTCTGAAGAATTGTTCTTCACAACTTGTTTTTTCGCATTGAATATGGTCATTTTAATATGATCAATGTAGATAAAGCAGCCTATACGAAAAATAGTAAACTTTTTTTAAGTTTTCCATATCATCACGTCTCAACCAATGCCTTTTATTATTTCAAGTCCCATTAATTGAGAATCATTATTTAAATATGTCTAATTATATCACGTATTCTAGTTTGTGCACGTGTTCTTGTTTTGATATAGGATTATAATAGATTCTCTTGAGACATTTAAAAACTCCGTAACATTTTTTACTATTAAATTAATTGCTATGAATGACTAAATTATTGTTTTCATTCTAAATAACTCTGTCTGGCTAGGTTTAAAAATAAAAAAGGCCTCCTATGTATTTCTTCTTGAACATTATTATTGTTTATTTATAAGCCAAAATGTTTAAAACTCTAATTTAGATCTGATATTTTTTAAAATTTAATGTGTGTATTATCAGCTTTTAATTCTGTTAAAAGAATTTTTGTCTAAATAAACAAGAAATTTGTTTGTTAATTGATATATTAATGTTTGTATATCGGTAGGAAGCAAACGACTTAAACTTTATGAAACAGCATAAATTCAACATTTTTGTTCATACGGACTAAAAATTTCGAAATTTTCGTATTTCGAATATATTTTAAGTTAAAAATTATCCATTTAGTCGCATTCTCTTGTTTAAAACTGAAATTGTGACTAAGAAACTCTAATAGAAGCTGAATTGTCTTTTATCGATCTGAGGGTATTAACTGACGATGCTATTGTTCTTTTTTTTCCAACAAAATCTTAATATAAATCAGAAAGGTAACTTTTAACGTTAACGGTTTTTACAGACGATTTTTAGGTAAAAAAAACCTTAAAAGATGCGTTAAATTATTCGACAATGTTGAGGATATTGTCAAGATTTTTATTTATGTCTGAAAACTTCTAATGCCTGTTTAGATTTGAAATAAAATTCCCAGGTGAAATTTATTTACGATCGTTTCAATAATAATACGGATAAGCGTTTATATGCTATATTTATAGGATGCACTGATCCAGTTGACATTAAAAATTGTTTTTGGTACTTTTCATACCTCTGTTAAATATTTCTGAGTATCAAAGTTTCACTGTGCTGTGACCTACCCCTCATTTTCCTCTTATAAGAAGCGAAATTGATATCAAAATCGGGACGGCTTATTTAACGTGCATTAATTGACCCCAGTTGAAGGGCGAGAAAATGACACTCTTCCCTCCCCTCCCTTTACAATACAGGAACAAAATAGTAGGGATACGAAGTATACAAAGAGAAAGTATTGTAATCGTCAAAAAATTCGAACTCGAGATTTTGACGAATCTCCACGTTTTAGACCTCTCTGAGTCCGAAAAACACAATTTTGGAATTATGTCTGTGTGTCTGTCTGTGAACACGATAACTCGAAAACTATTAGAGATACAGGGATGAAATTTGGTTTGTGAACTTGGCACAAAATTTGTAGGTTTCTGTCAAATCTTGGACGAAATAAGTCTATGAGAAGTCTGTCTGTCCGCGTTCTTGTGAACACTATAACTCATAAACTGGAATAACTAAATGAATATAATTTGGTACACAGTTTTATCATCAAGAATGTAGGTCCGTATCAAAGTTTGGGCCAAATCCGTCAAAGGGTTGACTGTCTGTCTGTCTGTATAATCGCATACTTCTGAAGACGATATCTTCTAAAAGAAATGGCTAAAATAAATTAAATTTCGTATGTAGTCTTGAAACCTAATTGTAGATTTGTTTACAATTTGCGTTTAAATCGGTTGAAAAAAAGGCGTTGAAGTAGCATATTCGGTTGTTTCCCCACGCAAAAAAGGGCGCGAACTAAGGTGGAGCGTTTCCCCCACCTTAGGGAATATCGTACGTTTTCAGGCGCATTGTGTATTTTTTTCCCCCACACGTGTTAGTCGTATAAGAGAAAGTTTCGAGGAAGACACTCACGCTGGTCTTTTGCTTCCCGTTCCATGAAAAGAGAAAGTTTTTTTTTCGGTTCATTATCATTAGCGGAGTTTGTGAGAACGTAAACTACATCCCAAAACTGTGTCAACTTCCTGTTGATGTCTATGTCGTGCAGTCTGTCGAGAGAATTTGATTCGTTTTATAGTGAATGTTTTTAAACAAATAATAATCGGAACATCCTGTTTCATTTGTAACATGCAATAAAGAGAATTAAGTAAAAAGACATTTTAAACCGGACAATAAATTCGCACCTAAACTGGGTATATGAAAGAAGGCGCTGTTAATATAAACTTGACCTGAAATTCACGGCATTTATCCAGTGTAAATTCTTAATTTAGCTTGAAGTAAGGAAAAAACTTCCTGGTGTCTACGATAATTAGATCAGATTACCCGAGTGCAACCCACATATGTCTTGTAAGGAAAGATTTGCCTTGAAGATATGCATGTCTGGAAGGAAGGAATTTAGTCGGAATCGTTAGGAATTTATTTGAATTCTCGGATTTTCACTAAAATATTTCAAGATATACCCTTAACTATATGAAGCATCATTAGTACGATACGATAGAAAAGAGGGAGTCCTTCATGATTGAAAAGATAACTGACTGATGAATTTAATTTGTTAAATTAACGTTCCTATTTTGTACCAATAAAAGGGCAATTCGGAACGGAATTCGTAATTTTTAACCGAAGTTAGATAGCGGTATAGCAAAAATAAACGTCGCCTTGGTCATAGTTATAATTTTTCGATCCCTTTCTGGTTTCAATTGCCGACTTCTGGCTTTAACCCATTCGAATGATATGACGCCTAGAGGTCGTCATGCGATCTTTTGGCGGATAAATCATACTCGTACGACGACCACAGGTCGTAATACTGCGACCAGTGGTCGCTTGTCCATTAGGGCTGCAGAGCTGCAGTCCCCCGAAATTATTTTAAAACTTGTATTTTCGTTTTTATTCTAATTGGCTTACTTTTCAACTTAAAGAGTTCAATTATAATCAAAAATGGCAAAAAAGTAATAAAAAAACGTAAAAGTTTAGTTATATTAACGTCCCGTTTTGAAGCAACACGAGGGTTATAAAAAACGTAAAAAGAAGACGAAAAATAAATCAAAAATTGAGAGAGATAGAGACAGATCAGGGCTGCAGAAAGTTTTGTCCCTCCTAGAATCGATATTTGCCGCATTCAGCAACTCGGTGCTCTCAATCGGAAGAAAAAAAGCAACCCTTTCTCCCATTGAAATTCGAACCCCGTGAGCTGCTCTCGCTTAGAGAGACTTCCTCATTGGCCTTTTTTCGCTTTCTCTCGTTAAGTAGTAGTCGTTAAGTAGTTATTTAAATTAAATTCTGAAGGAGTTGTAATTTTTTGCTCCTTTATCTTTTTTGGGGTGCTGATTAGGAATCTGAGATTTTCAATTTTTGTTGGAATTTTAGTTATAACCAAAAACATTTTCCCAGTTTTTTCGCTTATAACTCAAAAATTATCAATTTTTAGTATATCATCATTATATGCCAAAATAATCAGCACAAAATTGCCTACAACTTAGGTCAATATAACTGCTACAGCAGTGCTTGTTTCTGAGCTGATGAGCCACCACTGACTGCGACCAATAGCAACTTTTATGCATTACTGTGCGCCACCATACCACCAGGGGATTTAAATAGGATTTCTAAGTCAGTTGTGTTGGTATTTAAATATGACATCATTGGACTAACCTTCCAGTGATTGCGCCCTCCATACCAACGTGAAGAGTCTTATGTATTCCTAGATACTCTAATGTGAAATTCAGATTTGTAAATGGCCAGAAACCGAATAATTAGTAACGAGGTAATAATGCGCATTCTAGCGTAAATGTGTTAGGCCAAATTCACCTGGCTTTTATCTCTTACATACGCGCGACTACTGGAAAGTTAAAAACGAAAAATACATGAAACATATTGCTTTCACGGTGCCTCCTCCCAACTAGATTTTCATACGGGGCATCTCTACCTCCCTTGCCCAGCCCTCATTACGACACTAGGGACATGCCAGGGGGGATGGGGCTTAAGATGACAAGGAGAACTCCTGAGCCAGTCTCTAACGAGTGTGTTGGATCTACGATGATTAACCTATTTTGCAACAAGGCCACTTGTATGGCGAATTTTTCTTCGGGCTTTAAAAGATAAATCCAGTTATTAGTAGGATAACAAAATTTTAACTTTATGTTTTTGACGCAATGTGTTAATTTATATATTTTTCAGTGAAAGATTGTCGTTGCTGGTATGCTTTATTTGCTTTTAAAACAGAATTGTAAATATTTGCTACTCTAAAGCTTTCCCGTTTGTCAGACTAATGAGCATTAAATGTTGTCTTTGCTCCAATGCCATACTCATAACTTTGAAGAGGAAGTTTAGTAAGTGTGGAGTACCAATTCAGATATTGTCTTGGTTCTTTTAATGGCACCATGTTGACCTGATGGTAAGATCTCGGCTTCGGGGCTGGAGGGTTCCAGGTTCTAAATCCAATTTCACCAAAGATCAGCCGTATATGTTTCCGTGGTGCACGTTAAGGCCCGATGCACACATCCCATTTCAACCGGACAAGTCATTAGTGGACAAAATGCCGGAAAAGCGCTTAAGGGCTTAAAGTGCATTGATAGTAGTTGGGTACTCCACACATGCCCCTGGCAAGGTTGCGGTGATGGAAAATTAATTAGTGGCAGTCTTGCGCAGCATTTTCCCCAGGATACCACTAATTTCTTTTTTTCCTTTTTACACCGCAGCCTCGTCGGAGGTATGTGAGCAGTGCCCAACTGCCGTCAGTGTACTTCAATCCGCTAATTGCTTCTCCAGCATTTTGCCAGATAATAACTTATCCTATTGAAATCTGACATGTGCACGAGGCCTATATCCCCGACATCGAGGACCGAACAACCTCCTAACAGTGCGGTGGGGATGTTTGGAGCTGGGAATGACTGCTCAGATATCCTCGTCATCTGACCAAGGTTCGAAATTACAAGATTAGTCACAAAATAATCTTAGTTTTGCTTCAAAACGTGGTGATTGCTAAATAAAACTTGGTCTTTTAACACCTTCTTGAACGGCGTCGCATATTATGCGACGAAGAGAAAAATTACATCTTTGAAAGTGAATTCGTCGCTACTTACGTGTCTCGTTATATTCCGCGATTATTTTTTGTATTTCTTGATATTGCTAAGAAATGACACAAATAGTCCTACTTTCCTCAGGTTTTCGCGGTAATATTTCCCGCCTTTAATGGAAAACATAATCATTTTGTCGGAGATTCGAAAAAAAAAAAAAAAAAAAAACCAAGAAGGGGTTAATTATGGTTCTGAGATGAAAATCATTTCCTAATAGTGAGTACTGAATTCTAATTTCGATTCCAATACCCGAAATCAAAATGGAGTGATTATTTCTGAGTATTAAAAGTCTCAGTTTGGGGTTAAAATCTCCTTTTTTTTTCAGTCCCTATAATTAATATCCTATTATTTATTTAGAAATTGCCTAAAAGCCTGCAATCATATGGCATCAAAATATGCTATGATTACAAATTCTTAAGTGTTATAATACATGCTGTATAGATACAAATATAAAACCTATACAACATGCATTACAAATTTGTAATATACAAAACAAAGGAAAAACTTTCAGCTCTTGTTGGCTGAACACAATTACATCATTTGATTTACCGTCAAAGCTATATAAAAGAACTGATAGTATAGGAAATGGGACGTAATGTGTTACAGATATTGGAGTTAATGGACCGATTGTGAAAGAAATATATAAATTGTCCGTGTCATAAAATGAATCAAAATAAAAAATTTATGTGAAACATAAGGTTGCTGGATATGGAACATCAATTTATACGTTGTTCAAGTAAAATGGTATATAACAGATTTATAAACTCAATCAAGTAAAAAAAAGGGAATATATCCTCTTAAAAAATTCATATTTGAGCGATAGTCCTATTTTATGAAGTAAAGTGTTGTGAATAAGTTTTAATAGTCAGTTAAAATTAATTAATATTCGACATTGTATTAATGTCATTATATTTTAACACAGATTAATGTTCATAAATATGACATTAATGATAATCAATATAATTGTTCTCTGTATAGAAGTTATCTTTTTAAGCATGCCGTTTCTGTAAAGCATGAGTAAAATAAGAAGGGAAAGTTGTGCTTATTGTTCATGTGAAAGAAATGGATAAAACTGTATTTTTACACAAAAAGTATTTCTATGTATAACTTTGTTTAAAAAGTGAAAATAATTACCGCACGTTAGGAAATACAGTAAAACTTCGATTAACTGGAACCGTCCGGACTAGGTCTGTGACGGATAGCCGGATAGACCAATAACAAAAATCCCTTATTAAATATGTACATTAACGTGATTTCACTGCTGTTCTTGGACTAAAATGAAACTAAAATTCTTTAAAAGTTAATAATACATAAATATTGTATTTAATTTTACCAAGCGATCAATATAAACTTCAATGCAAGAGTAGTAATGTAGAGAAATGTATTGCAATACTATAAATCTACATTATTTTGACGATGACGGATAACAGAAACTGACGGTTAATCGAAGTTTTACTGTATTTAAAAATGTTTTATAAAAATTCGCAAGCACCAGTGTGTGGCAGCAGCAGCAAAACTAAGATGGCCCTTCTTGCTTATGCATGGATTTTCAAAGCAAATGGAAAAAATATAGTGGCTTCATTCCTTGGCCACCTAGCTCCAGGGGTGGAGCCAGAAGAGGGACCGGAGACCCCCGTCGGAGATGCTGTGCCGCCCCCCCATTTGTAAAAATTTTTGTACAGGGTATTCAACTGTAGTTGATAAATAATAATCTGGCGACAATTTGAGACCAATTTCATTACACTCGTCCCGCCGTACAGCAGGTCGTCCCCCCTGTCGGGGAAACCGTTCCCCCTCCCCATCGGACAAACTCTAACGCCATTCCTGCCTGGCTCGCCAGTCAAGGGCTCGTAATTTTAGCTACCGTGATATTTTATTAAAGGTTTTGTGTTTTGTTCACTTATGTTTATTTCAATAAGCTTAAGACTTAAATTGAATTTGAAAGTGTAAACATTTGTACAGAATTTCTGGGAGGAACGCGAGATGGATTTGATATTTTATGAGTGACTAAAAACATCCACGTTGTATATTTGAAGCTTCAAAATAGTTTTAAAATTGAGCTATAAAGATTAATTCAACGTGAGGTTGTACTTCAGGAACTTGCAGAGTCTCTTGATTAAACTGTCGTTTTCAAGTAAACTTTTGAAAAAAAGAATGAATGTGACATTATTTTTCAGCTAAACGCGCTAGTTGGGTCCTTATTTCTGATCTATTTATACACGGATGTTTTATTAATCCTTTCAGTTAACTCTATCCTCTACACTTATAACTTTAAAATGAAAATTTATTTTGCATGAAATAGGGTGCAATTGAATGTTGCCCTATATAAGTATATTAATAAAAAAATATTAACTGCAGTAGTAGTATCTGTATACTTTTGTAACGTAAGAGAATGACATACTGACCGGATAATTCTTAACGAGCGAAAATTTGATTCGCATTAAAAACAGACCGACCGCCACAACTGCGGCAATTAGGCTATTTTCTTGAGCGAATAATGTCGATGACATCACCAAAGGGATGTGAAAGCGTGTTTTGCTTCGATTAATATCAAAAGGAAAGAGGCCACGACAAAATTATCAATCTAGTTTAATTCTGCTAAACGCGTTTTGAAAATGTGGACTTCAGTTGCATAGGATTATTTAAAAAGCAGCTCAACTGTATGAATGGATCAGTTTACTATAAAGTAGCCTTATATCGTAAATAGTTAAATTCAAACGTAGAGGAAAAAGTTACTAAACATTGACTGAATTGGCGATATTATCAACTACAGTAAAACTTCGATTAACCGTCACTTTCTGTTATCCGTCAACGTCTGAAACCTAAGGCTCGAGCCTCAAAGACACAGAAGATGGCATTATTTCAAAGAAACGTATTGTAAACGTATTACTACTCTTATATTGAAGTTTTCCTACGTGATTTGCTCTTTCACCATTTGTTTGGCGTAGCATAGCCGTAACCGAATTTTGTGCCAATAAACAAAAAAATCCATTCCATTCCTTAGATTGAAGTTTATATTGATCGTTTTGTAAAATTAAATACAATAAGTATGTATGATTCACTTATAAAGGATTTTGTGTTCATTTTCTTTCCAAGTCAAAGGGTGAAATCACTTTATTCTACATATTTGTTAAGAGATTTCTGTTATCCGTGTGTTCGGTTATCCGTCACAGCCCTGGTCCGGACGATGACGGTTAATCGAAATTTTACTGTACTTGCAGTTTCACTTATTGCCTATTAATATAACGTTTCAATTTCGTAGGAAGAAACTCGCATAAAGATGGAATCAATTCATGCTCACGTGATTTATACTTTTAGAACACCGCGGTAATTTAATTTTCAAATTCATAACATGTCTTGCATTTGCGGCTTGTACTAAACAACCCACCGTACGACAAAATGAAGTTCGCCGTTAGATGGCGCCAGTAATTTACAGTTATTCTGTGACTGTGGTATAATTAAATGAATTTACCTCATTTCATCTCACGACATTATCCTGAGAAATATTCTATACCAAAACGGAACTTGGCTACAAAAAATTGAACCACTGCTGGAATTATTGCGAGCATTACGTAAAACAGATATGCGAAGTTCCAAAAAGTTTTTTCATCTCTACGATGACCGTCTAAAACTAAACCGTGTGTGTGGTAAGTGTGTATGTCGTGTCTGATTTATAACTTTCAAAATATCCTTTAATCAAATTAGAGAAAGTTGCACCTAAAACATAGTTTTCATTTAGAAAAGTTTTTAAAAGACTTACAATTAAACATCTTATTTTGCAGGATTGATGGACAACTCTTCAGGCTTAGGTACTTCACACAAGCTATCGATGGGCAAACCCGGTAGTAAGGGACCTCAAAATTTAGGGGCCAATAACAATGCTCTTAACTCTGGGGACAATGGCCCAGAGAGCCAGTTAAGAGAAAACGATCAAGACTTTGCTTCTTGTTTGGCCCGAACGCCTTCGGGTTCTATTTTCATACCGGGCGGTGAGTAATTTATTTTTATTTTCTCGTATACGAACTATACAAAAAGAAAGTATTGTAATTTTGCAGTTTAATGGTTTTTTGACGTAAACTTACGTCTCTCCATAGTGGTCTGATGGTGTGTCGTTAAAGAAAAAATTATGACGCCTTTCGCACTAAAGTTAAACGCTTATAGCTCCGTAACCAAATAACATATAGAGTTGGTTTTAATTTCATTTAACAGAGAAAGGTGGACATTGAAGATTGCAAAAATAATTTTAGAATTTGGAATTACGGTTTAGTCACAGTCGAGCTTCAAAGTTGGTGAAAATCACGAAAAACTTTGATGACGTCACAGCGACCGATGCGCGCGCACACAGAGTAAGGCAATTCATTCATCGATCGCTCGAAATATTACTCAAGAATTGTTGAATTACGTCGAATTTCGTGCTAATGTTAAACGCTTATAGCTCCGCAACCAATTAACATAGAGATTTGGTTTTAGTTTCATTTAACAGAGAAAGGTAGACTTTGAAGATTGCAAAAGTAATTTTAGAATTTGTAATTACGGTTTAATCACAGTCGAGCTGCAAAGTAGGTGAAAATCACGAAGAATTTTACATAGGTAGAGTCACATAGTCACTCTAGACTAATAGTCACTATAAACTATAGAACTAATAGTCAGATAGAGCTACTTTAGTCACAGAAAGTCAGCCTCCCCTCGATTTTTTTTTCAATATGCTTTTCAGTGATATACATATATAGCATGGCTGATATATTTATTCGATTAAGTCCAAACAAAGTTCGCAATTCTGAACCCGGAACTATATTTTAACCCTTTGCCCTCCGAAAGATAATAAGATGCATAATTATACACGTGTGAGTGTAAAGATTGATTTAGCGCTTTAGGAGACTGAAAAATATTGTTATTGATTTGCTTCAGTTCCTAACAATTAATCCGTGTGTTTTTGCTATTATAGGGTTTTTATAATAAGTGCTATCCAACAAGAATGTGTCAAAGATGCATCATTCAGGATGTCGAGTCACACTCGACATAGGAGTTCAAAGGGCTAATCTTCAACATATATACTGTTTTCAAGATATTTATTAGTACTTTCTTTTAATTCTGCGGCAAAAAACACATAAGGACATCTTTATACAATGCAGAAATCTTTCTGTATTAATTAATTATAAATACAGCGGTTCCAATGCCTGGTGGTTTTAGTGAATTAAAAGCTTGTTTTGTTTTGGAATCAGACTGTCGTATCTGAAGGTTTCGAGTTTAAAAACGGGATCAAGATTCTATCTCAGGATTTGCTCATACATTAAAACCCCGGTTAACCGAACTCGGTTTAACCGAAACCCGGGTTACCCGAAATGCCTCTGAATTCACAAATTAAAAAATTATTTACTGTACTGTACGGAAATAATCGCGAAGACGAGACATTTTTTGCAGGGATATACCCACATTTTTTCTTTCAAGCCTCTCGAGAAGGCCAGTGATTAATTTTAGAATGCTAAAATTAAAATAAAGGAGTATTAACAATATTAATAACAATATTGTTTACCTGTGCCTGTCAGGCGCATTGCGCCCGAACCCACCGGTGCGAATATTGCGCCCGACGGAGGGTTAACTTTAATAAAGAACATAAATGCAGCTTACAAGGAGAGTTTTGAATTCGTTTTACACTCCAAACATTTTAGAATTATATACTATAATTGGATACAAAATAGTAATACATGTTCATGGCTTAACCGAAAAAAATCCTTATCCGAAACGGCGCCCCGTTTAACCGGGGTTGTTCTGTAGTTTTGATAATAAGTAATTGATTGAGATTTTCAGATGCGGATTTTAAATCCAACGTAATGGTTTCATTGCTTCTGGTTTTAATTATATGCACTTCTAGTCCAGTCAAAGAAGCGTTTGAAAAAAAAGCATTAAATAATGTATAGTTTTGAAAGTTGGTACTCATGTTCGGATCCTGATGAATATACTAAAAGTCCCCGGTCCTGGAGGGGGGGGGGGGGCTCGCGCAGCCATCTTGGATTTCATCTCCTTTTTCAGTTTTTCCTAAATATCTCGAAACAATTGATTTAACAGATTGAAGAGCGTAAAATTTCCTACAAATACATACTTTTATTTTTCTTCTAGCTTTGATAGTTTCCCAGATAATGGGTCTCAAAATGTGCCGTCATCTAGGATTTCATCCCCTTTTTTTAGTTTTTCTTGAATATCGCGAAAACTGTTCAATTTTCAAATTACATGGGATTTAGCAAATTAAAGAGTGTACGATTCCCAACAAATGCATGCTCTTATTTTTCTTCTAGCTTAAATAATTTTTCAGATAATTGGTCTCAAAGTGGATGAATTCGTAAAAAATCTTAGTTGAAAGTCCAGACAACGAAGGGTTTGAAAAAAAACCCATTAAATAATATAGTTTTGAAAACTGGTACACATGTTTGTGAGGGGCTCCTTATGAACATACTAACAGTCCCCGGTCCTGAGGGGAGAGCTCGTGCCGCGATCTTAGATTTCATCCCCCTTTTTTAGATTTTCCTGAATACCTCAAAACCTATATAGTTTTCAAATTACAATTGATATAACAAATTAAATAACGTAAGATTCCTTACAAATACATGTTTTTAGTTTTCTTCTAGCTTTAATAGTTTCCTAGATAATGGACCTCAAAGTCTGGCGGCATCTTGGATTTCATCCCCCATTTTTTTAGTTTTTCTTGGATATTTCGAAAATTATTCAATTCTCAGTTGCATGTAATGCAACAAATTAATGATTGTAAAAATTCAAGCAAGCAAACTCTTTTAATTTTTTTTCTAGCTTTAATAGTTTGAGATATTTAAGAAAAACTGAAAAAGGGGGATGAAATTCAATATGGTAGCAAACTTTGAAATCCAATATCTCGAAAATTATTGAACCTAAAACAAAAATAAAAGCATGCGTTTGTAACGAATGTTACGCTCTTTGATTTGTCACATCAATTGTAATTTTAAAACTGAATAGGTTTCGAGATATTCAGGAAAAACTAAAAAAAGGGATGGAATCTAAGATGGCGGAGCGAATCCCCCCCAGGACAGGGGACTTTTAGTATGTTCATCAGGAGTCCCTTCCAAAAATGTGTGCCAATTTTCAAACTATATGATTTAATGTTTTTTTAAACCCTTCGTTTATTGGACTTTCAATTAAGATTTTTTACAAATTCTTCCACTTTGAGACCAATTATCACAAAAATTATTTGAGCTAGAAGAAAAATAAGAGCATGCATTTGTAGGGAATTATACGCTCTTTAATTTGTTAAATTACATGTAATTTGAAAATTGAATAGTTTTCGAGATATTCAGGCAAAACTAAAATAAGGGGATGAAATCCAAGATGGCGGCAAATTTGAGACCCATTATCTAGGAAACTTTTAAAGCTAGAAGAAAAATAAGAGTATGTAATGGTAGGGAATTTTACTCTCTTAAATTTGTTATATCAATTGAAATTTGATAACTGAATAGTTTTCGAGATATTCAGGAAAAATTAAAAGGGGGGATGAAATCCAAGATGGCGGCACGATATGTCCCCTCAGGACCGGGGATTTTTAATATGTTCATCAGGAGCCCCTCACGAACATGAGTACCAACTTTCAAAGCTATATGATTTAATGTTTTTTTCACTTCCATTTGTGGCCTTCGTTGACTGGACTATTCGTGAAAAAAAGTACATGACTTGCATCGAGTGGTTATAATTAAAGTATTATTATTCAGCACTTTAGAATTAAAAACTAGTGGTGATAAGAACATCAAACCCTGGTAGTGTGTATTTCAGAACGACGAGGAAACGATTGACGTAAGAAGAATTCCAAAAATGAAGAAGAAAGAGAAACAGTCTGCTTTACAAATCCATCGTCATTAATTCAGGCCTCATCCATCAATCGATGTTCAATCGTCGTCATGTAATAATTCAATAATATTAATTAACTAATGCCATTAACATTCAGATGTCAATTTAATTAATGCTTATGAAGTAAAGAGTTCTAAGAGAAAATATCATTTTTATCACTTGTTTCTTCTGTTCTTTTAGAGTCATTCATTTTCTCATATTCTGAAATGCATACCTCCAAGATTTGGCATTCCTATGGTTACTAGTTTTTTTTTAATCGCCCTGAATAAATAAAGCTAAACGCAAATGGTGCAGTTTTATGAAGTAATAACTGAAAAAAAAATACTTGATCTTAAATGTACAGAACTGTTTATTTGAAAAATTATTTATATTATGCTATAATTGCGCCACCTCCTTTTATAAATTGAGGAATGGTACGAAAGTGAAATGTTTCTATAAACCAGGATCCTGGAAATTTGTGCATCTTCTACGGTTCTGTTAAAAAGTCACTTTGGAATCGATCTGAAATAAAATTTAAAAATAGAACTGTATTCTTCAAATAGATAAATCCGCGGAAACGTAAACACAGGATTCTATTCAGCTCACGAAAAACTAACCACCGAAACTTACTTCCAATGAAAAGTCCCACAAAATGCTTTCAGAAATGGAGGAAAATTCTAAAGAAAAATTTTTGAAAAATCATTATCGCATTCTTCTCATTTTGAAAATCCATTAGTAAATACTTTTGCACGCAAAAGGAGCAAATTTTTACGATACTAATCGCCTTTTCGGTGCCTTCAATTTGTTCCCTGCTTTCCCCAGTATTTCCTTTCATTCTTGAAAATGAAAATTCCTCCCTCTTCGTTCTCAAACTCTTTTGTGATTCGACTCTGGAATGCATCTATTTGTCTTCAATCGCCCACCGACCTCCCCTTCGAATGCATTCACGGAACACATAGCTCAGTCGAATGTATTCAACTCTGATTTCTTTCTTTCCGACATTTTCCCGTTTAGATGAATTGCGTGAATGAGAGATGAATAGTTATAACTAACTCATGAATAGTTATCAAAATCCAGAGTAATTTAGATCACAGCAATGAATTTTTCATTTAAATGTCGTCAATCGTGTCTATCTGAAAAATTCATATCTGATGTTTTTGAAGGCATTGGTATGAGAAAATATCTGATGGCAATGGTCTTGCCAGACAAACTCGATTGAAGGGGGAAAATTATTTTTTCGTTGCTACGTGTACGTGAACAAAAGAATGTCTGAGAGAAAAGTTTGGAATTTAACTTTAAGCCGTTCAGATACTGTTAGTTGGTTTATATTTAATTATCGGGAGTAGTCGATTGGGTATGGTGCCTTTTCATTCTTTTTTTGGATAAAAGTGCAACTGAAATTTCAAAAATTCTGTATTCAATTATTTCTGCTTATGAACATTTGAACAAAAGATTTTGATAGCTAAAGGTAACTCGGGAAGCTTAACCCTTTATAAGGCCGTTGTAAGTGTACTTAACACAAACTTCATCAATTTTTAAATGCATTTTTTAAGGTTGCCATAAGTTCTCGCCAAATATTTCGAAGAAACAAAAACCTAGATTTCCAATTTCTTTTCTCAAACCACAATGGAGTGTCTGGACTCGATAATTAATTATTAATTAGCAAAATTAATTCAAAAAAAATGTCATCGAATAAGCTAAAGTAATTTCCTTTCTTAAATGATTCTCAATCCCACAGCCATTTTATAATAACACTACTAAAAAAATGGCCCTTTAAAGGGTTAAATTCATAAATAAATCTTGTTTTCAAGTGTTATTTTAGCCCTTCAATTTTCCAAAGAAAATTGAAAAAGACATTTAATTATCTTTGTGGAATTTAACGTAGTTTACAGTTTTAAATTTTTCAAGTTTTGAAATAATTGAAATTATTGTCAATCGCTTTTCAAAGTGAGATATAGATCCTACTGAAAGATATTCTTCAAATATAAAAATTTAAAAGAAGCGTTCATGGAACTTTAAAAAAATTGCATACAACGTGAAATTATCCATTTTTTTTTTTTTTACTGTGAAAGCACAGTCATAAATTATTTTACTTTTAAGCTATTACTTTTCATATAAGCATTATTTACCTTCAAATACTGAAAGTCAAGAGAGCATAAAATCAAAATCAATTCGCTTGAAAAGTTTGCTGATCTTAAGATTGCGGGATAACCCGCCTTACAGAAGACTCTTTGAAAAATGTGTCATTATGAGATTTCTCAGGAAAGGGCAGTGGCGTAACTAGGGTGGGGCAAGTAGGGTAAGCGCCCTGGGCTCCATTATCAGGGGGCACAAAATTGAGGAATCAGTTATATATAAGAGAAAAGTACTTTAAAAAAATTCTTATTCCTCACATTCTTAAGAATTAAAGTGGTTCCAATTAAGTGTGGGAAAACGTAAAGGGTGCAGTCATTTTTACAATCTGAGAACCAACTCACCCTACGTTTCTCATAACAAAATAGCAAATAGTTTTACATTACAAAATCCCATTCTGCGGAAAAGCTCATTAAGGTTCTTTTCAAAGGTTTGTGTTTTGGTAGGGAAAAGAGAGGAGGTATATTTGATCATCCTCAAATCGTTTTGGCTTAGGGGATTTAATATATCGATTAACTTCACAGGGTGTCTAGAGCTTGTGGTTGACGGTCCTAGTTTCTCACGGTAGGGTTTAAGGTAAAACGGTATAGCCTTCGTATTCATACTGATTAGCTTATCGACTTCTTCTGAAGTTCCGGACAAATAATTAGGATTAAATTCCTACTTTCAAACAGCAGAATAAAGCATAGAAAAATATCTCTACTTGTTTGTTGAAGTATAAAGGGAATACATTCCAGGTTTCCAATATTTAGAGTTTCTAGCGATAAAGAGTGATGTATATAATTTATTAATATTATTCGTATTTGTGGTATTTTTTCAGTGTATAAAGTTATTTGTATACATTCTATCTTAAGTTTTAACCCTCCTTTAGGCAAGTGAAATTTTGTTACATGGTTAGGCCCGTGGAATAGATATGTTCCCCATTTTCTATCCTTTTTTTTCTACAAATATTTTTTTCTGAGAAAAATATATCAGTCTCAAATTAAAGAACAGACATCTAAGAAATGCAAAAAAGAGCAAAAATAATTTTATGAGACTATTTTTTAATATTTTTACAGAGATTACAAAAATAATATAGAAAAATCAGAAGATTTCTGGTTTTAGCATCCTTTAGCATCTTTTCAGAATTTAGTAGCATTAAGTATTATAGCATTTTTCTCAATATTTTTGGTAGTTTTGTCCCTATTTCTTCCAAAATATTTCCATATACTTTTATTTTCATTGACTTTGGGGGGTTTTGTCCTGTAATATTGATTTCTAACATAGGATTTGCTCTCTTTTCTTCCTCCACTGAAAGGTGGGCATTGTACAACTCGGCATAAAATTTGAGGTATAATAAGTATCCACCAGAAATTTTCGATAGTCGTTTCATATTCTTATCGATATTATTTGGTTAGAAAGTTACAAAAGCGTTAGTTAATATAAGTGTTTTAAATGTTGTAAAAAAGAACCATAATCCATTGAAAAGTATTGCTTGAGGCATTTTTTTTTCCGGCATAAATATCAAGAACATCAACTCCTTCCAAAACTTCAACACGTTTAAAAAATATCTTTAAATATAATTTACAACGTTAGCTTTTACTTTTGAAT
This sequence comes from Araneus ventricosus, assembly GCA_013235015.1. Classification (NCBI taxonomy): domain Eukaryota; kingdom Metazoa; phylum Arthropoda; class Arachnida; order Araneae; family Araneidae; genus Araneus; species Araneus ventricosus. Next base: position 379,067 of record BGPR01000078.1, read on the forward strand.
ATTAAGACAATCCTTTTTCATTGCTGCATCAAACCTTCAAATCATTTTTTTTTTCTTTTGTTGGAAAAGGTAATCATATTTCAGATAAATTTTTAATCAAAAACTTTATTCTTAAGCTGTGAAGTCTTTCTCTCTTAGTTTTATTTTAAGCACAAGGTAATGTTTTTCGGGATTAGATTTATCATGCAATATTTATTAAGTGTATATGAAGTACTTAGGATATTTCCATAATTTCTAAAGCTATAGATATTTTTAACTGCGCATTTCATAAAGAAAAAAAATTCAGTTCTCCTTATTTTAAGAGTTAAAATATCTGTATTTATTAATTTAGGCTATTCATTCATGCGATAAAAATAATTAAATATAAAGTTTCGAATCACTTAATAAATACAATTATTGTAATAACCATCGGAATCATGTGTGACTTGAATGACTAAAAAATCTTTTTATATGTTTATACATAAGATATATTTCTATTGCCAAGAAATGGATCTTTTTAGATATGTTACAGATTATGGGTGCAACAGTTTTCTTCCTGTGTGTGTTACTATGAAAGTTGTTTGACATTACAAAATTAATGCATTAAACTTGATGTGTGAACCTGCTGGTTGCCGAAGATGGCTATATCATATTAGTTCAAAAATGTTTTATGTATTATTATTTCAGTTTAATTGTAATTTCAATCTTAGCACCCCCTGGCATAAAGTATTAGGAGGAGGGGGAGATATACGGATTGCAGTTTTTAAAAAGGCAGGTTGTGTATTATGATACGCCGCTGGGAAAGGGCCAGTGAATGAAATTATTCTCTGTACTTCTGCACATAATTCATAATGCGTCATATTTCATAAGCACTTTCTATATCGTTGAGTTCTTCTATTTATTTTTAATTAGTTGAAAAGTTACTTACATTTCTTTTAAATATTTCACAAATATGAATTTTTAATATTTTTAACAGTAGTTCATTATGCTAGTTATTCTAAATTTATTAGAATACCTGATTGTGCATTTCTTAAGCAACAAGAAAAAAACCTACGGGTGTAAAGTTTTCGTTTCATTTACAAAAGTGCATTTTATTGAAAAACTAGAAAATTACCCGTCATGGTATGACAGGTGCAAATTGCCTCTTCATTCGAGAGATTTCCCGTCAAATTTGACGTGTTTAAATAGATATATATGCGAAGGAAATGTTTAACATTGATTGAAAACAAATAAAATAAATATATGTATTATGACAGGAAATATTTTTTTATTTACATATTTCTTTATTCAAATCGTCTTTTGATGAACAACATTCCGTGTGAAGTATTTTTCAATGTTTAACAGTTTTATTATAATTCAATAACCATGAAATTCTCAGCTTGTTAAATGTAAGTCAAAAGTTAAAATTTAAAAGGAATTCTTTTTCGAAATTATAATCAAAACATACCACTTCTCTGCTTGTAGAAACGTTGCCAAAAAATATTATATCATCACGATTGCAATAAATAATGAGATGCATCGTGGCGTCCAAACTATATCACGGGCATGATATATCACTGACGTAATTGACTACTTTCTATAAAAAATCGGAAATTAATTTGAAATATATGATTAATATAATTTAAAATTTTTCGGGAACTATTGAGTATAGCGAGATCAATTTTATATCAATGGATAGAAAATTTTATTTCACTATTTTAGAGCTATTAAACTTGAAATTAGTACGACAATTACTTTTTCAAATTTAAAATTACTGAAATTTAGGTTCTCTAACAATGAAATAATGCTGTTTAACGTCTCGCAGTGCTATGGCGCGAGTTTTATTGTTGGTGAAGTCAAAGAGTTACCGAGATATCTGGGCTATTATATTAGTAATATTGTAAAAATGCATAAAACAAAGAAGATTCGAGCAACTTAATTTACTACAAAAATTAAACGTAATTATTTACAATGCGGCTAAATTGTCTATGAATATCTGTAGCTATTAACGAACATCCAAAATCCTAAATCAGATTGCGTAGAAGAATCTTAGGGTAATCAACCCTAGGAAAATTTTAAAATATGCCTTAATTAATGCAATAAAGTAGTGCCAGTGAAAGTTGAAGAAAAATCTTGCATTAATTTTATTATATATATATATATATATATGTAAGATCTGGCTTTAAAAAAGTGAAAGGCAGTCCATTTTCATCAAGGAAGAGACGAATTTTGTTTAGATCTTCTTTTTATTTAGGCATCAGACGTTATTATTCATAGGTAAAGCACTTAGTTTTTACGTAGCTCCATGACCAGACTTTAGAAGTTTGCGCCGAGCGGCGCGTTGCTGTTGAAAGCTTACATCTCGGCGTGAAAAAGGGGCAGAAAAGAATGCGCAGAACGCTTAAGTACTCAGAAGAGGGAATTCCCCTTGAAACTCGTGACTTGTAAAGAAAGTTGTAGTCCGTTAATTATGATGAAAGTAGAAGTATTTAAAATGAGGTGTCATTAAGATTATTTAGGAAAGTTAAAAAATTAAATTATCACATATATATATATAATTAATTTATAATTATATTCGGCATGATTTTAATAATGCAGAGTGTTAATTTTGTTTCTTTAATTTGAAATACTCAAACTGGTACATCAGACATAATTTTTACACTTACGGAAACAGGGTTTGTCCTCATCCCTGTAAAACTTGCACCTGCTGAATATGAATATTTAAAATAATGTATTGAGTAAGCAAGAAGCTTGAAGTTATTTTTGACAGCTTTATTTTTTAGATTTGTATGTTAAATTAATTTTTGGAAACAAAAGGCTGTAAATTTCTTTAGATAATTTACTTATATATTGCTGATATATAAGTTAATAATATTGATATTGGAGAGGATTGTATAAAGATATGATGGACCTCTTTTTGACTTTTAAAATATTATTTATTTTCTCCGCTGAATGGGAGTTGATATGTTGTCCGCACATGGGCTAAGTTGTTTACATTCTCAGTGTTACATCGATACTGAATGATTTTTAAATTGGGCCACTTGAGGCGCTACAGTTGGTACGCGGAGAATCATGCTTACGTAACCGATATTACGTCAGGTTTCTTTCTCATTTTCTTCTTACATTAGAAATTCAAAAAAGTTAATAATAGTTATATCTGACCAGTAAATCCGTGCGGAACTTCCGCATTTTCAACTTTTCCTTCTCCACCCCCAGTGGCGTAACTAGGCTGGGGCAAGTGGGGCGCGTGCCCTGGGCGCAATTTCCAGAGGGCGCAAAATTAAGGAATCAATTTGTTGTGTTTAAAAGAAAAGTAAGGTTTTTTATTCTCTTTTTCCCAAAATTCTTAAATGAAATGGTTTTAAAAAAGTGTGGGGGAAATCTTAACGATACAGTCGTTTTGTCTATGGTCGTTTTTACAACACGGAAACCTCAAGCTGCGACAAAATAACAAGTAATTTTATGTTTCAGAGATCTGCCGACCCAAATCCCCCCGTCAATGAAATTAAAAACTCGTTTAAAAAGGAGGTCCTTTTCACAGATTTCAGTTTCGGTGGGGTAGGAGATAAGGGAAGATGGTTAAGGATGATTATCTCAGCAGGGTTTCTGATGGTTTCACACGGTATGCCTGATTCATGCTGACTGATATCAGTTTCTTCGGAAATTGGTGATAAATTGTTCAAAAGTGTCATTCCTATTTTCAATAAGCAAAGAGTGAAGAATGGAAGATATCATATTTTTCGCGCAGTGTAAGAGAACTCTAGTAACTTTAATAGGCGTAAGCTCGCTATCTTTACATTGTCTTTGGACTTGAATATTTGAATAACTTGTGTTATGAAAATGCGATAGTGTTTATTTTAACTTTTATTTCGCAAAACCTAGATGCTGTTGTTCTGCCAAAAGCAAACAAACAAAAAAATACCGAGAGAGAGAAGACCGCTTAAAGTTTTGCAATTCCTGGTAAAAATTGGCAGTCCGTATTGAAATTTAAATCAAGATAAATGAAAACAGTTTCTTTAATAATTAACGAGAACAAATACAAAAAGAAGAGAAATTCAACACCTGCCGTAAGGTGAAGCGTTTCTTTCCTCGCTGAGTTACGCTATTGTCACCAATTAATTTTACTGTTAAAAACAATAAAATATGCCTTGACTATCAAATCATTAAACTACCAATACTCAACATAAAATAATTATTTGAATATGCAAATATGGCAGTCATTTTTTGTTTGTAATCCTTATGTTAGGTAGATTTATAAACATTTAAACACTAAAGTATTGTAATTATAAACACTTTTGCTTCATTTAAATCCAGAAAGGTTAATTCATAACATTTCGGATACCCTAAAGCCTTCAAAATTTTTCAGAAATAATGTATCATTTTTTTATGCAAATAAATAATATCTACTAAAATAACAAGGAAATGTGATTTTACATGTCCGAGACAAATTAATAACGTTGTAATTTTAATTCACATTTAAATCGGCATTTTTTTCGCTGAAATAGCTTATCCCCTAATTTCATGCAATGAGTTTCAACTTTGTCATAAGGTGCGAGATAAAACATTATTAAAACTTAATTAGTTGTAAATTTTGATGAATATATTTAAAGATATGTATGAAATTATATGATGCATATTATTAAATACATTAGTCACTAAGGCTTTTGTATGATTTTATCTATATTAACAAAGATTTACTTCAATGTTTAGAGTTTTTATATACTGTCTATGGGCAAAAAAGTAATGTATATAATATTTTAATTTTTTTTCCTATATTTGTGGGCTTTTTTTTCTGATTAAGAGATTTGTACGCATTTTATATTATTTTTCAAATGCGAGATAAATGGAATGCACCTTTTAATTATATTTTTCTAATACATCAAAAGTTTTTCACAAAAAATTTTGATTTTCTGATTTCAGCCATATTTAAGGTATTAAAGTTAGAATGCACCAAGTTTTCTGTGAAAATTTAGCGAAATTTCGTTTAAAAATTTGTAAATCCTATCAACTCAAAAATGTTCTATATTTTAATTTTTAAGTTTATTTGCACTTTTAAGTTTCCGAAAAGAAAATGAGGAACGCATTTCAAAAAAAAAAAAAACGAAGGGGGGGGCGCAGTTTCGGTATGTGCCCTGGAAGCCATTTTATGTAGGTACGCCACTGTCCACCCCACAAACAATGTACTCAGAAATCGGTAAAAAAAAATCATCCACTGATGCGTTATTCATCGCTTTATATTAGTTGATAAAGAGATGTTGATAATGGAAATAATATATATCAGCACAGAACGATCTATAATATTCCTACAATATCTTCACGATATTGCACAGCATTCAAAATATCAAACAATATCAGGGAGATGTCGTACAATATTTTGTACTAATAGGGTAGGATTATTTCACTTTTTCTCAAAATGTTTATAAACAATATCAATATTTGTGGTATAAAATTGAAAGAATCGGAACTTTATTTTCTTCTGTTATTTTATACGGTTATAAGGTTTGTGCCTGATTCCAGAATGCCAAAACTATCAGAACTGAAACTGCCTCCAAGTTTACTACACAGGGGAAAAAATGATTTAATAGACTCTTGGGAAATAAAGTAATTTATTTAATAAATTTTTAAATATGTTATTTTAGTTTCAAAAAGACATTTATATAATCTTAAATATATATCTGAAGTTAAAAAAATTCTCACCATAATAATAAATCATATTTTCAGGCAAAACATGCATGTTTCTAAGTAAAAGTTGGTTTGACATTCAGAATATAGACATTATAGCAAAGCTGCTGAACAATGCTCATTTAATTCAGGTTTTTTTTTGTAAATAAATCTCATAATATTGTGATTGCAGAAAAGGAGATGTTCCAGAATCTTATACTATTGGTGGCGCTAGTGCGGGGTCCGGAGAATCCAGGCCCATCTGTCGGGAATGCTGTACCCTCGTCGGGACAAATTCACGAACGGGCTGTTGAACTAGTAGCAAATAAAGATCTGGAGAAAATTTGAGAGCGGCATCATTACATCCCTCCCCTTGTTTACAGCAGGTCGTGTCCCCTGTCGAGGAGATCCCCCCCTAGGGCTGACTCTAACGCCACTCCTGCATTATGCCAGAATTTGTTGAAGCGGCTGTTGCTTTATGCAGGTGCACAAATGGTTTTGTAAACTGCCTTTCGGAACTTATCTATAACGCAAACTGAACTTTAAAATGGTATTCAGGTGTTGTAATTATAACATTATTTTGAAAAAGCAGATAAACTTCGCAATTATACTTTAGTTTTTTTAACTCTGCTCTCAAAATCTATCAGCATCAACAATCAAAAATATTCTTCAATTTATCAATATGACATCATTATCCTGCCTTGCGAAATAACATGGCATTTCTTTGACGTAACCAAGCTAGGATAAATATTTCTTTAGCATAAAGCTAACCTAAAAATATTTCATATCGGAAAAATAATTTATAACTTTAGCGGATCATTAGAGGTAAAGCCGATTCTTAATCTGCCGTAAACAAACTGAATTTGTTATTATTCTTCGTTTTGTTGTCGTCTTTCGGGAATGAACTATACTGTATCTAACTTGGAATTAGGAGATAACAGCCTTTGTTGCTTCAAATTCCATAACTCCTTAATTCAAATTCATTCTGTTTTGGATGCAACGTTATTAAATTTTTTTTAAAACTCAGTATTTATTCCAACGAAACTATAGTGAATAATGAAAAAGATTTTTCATAGGTATGGGAGATAATGATTTTTGAATTCTACATATACATTTATATTAACTAAAAGTACATAAATATTAAAATATCACCATCAAATATGCACATCTATTTTGACGGTTCCAAAGATAACTTTTAATTTGAAATGCTTGCAACTGTTGAAGAAGGATACAAAAGTAGAAGCTGATAATTCAGAAAACTTGGGAGATTATAGTTGGATAATGATTGAAATGCTTATTCCTTATTTTAAGATAAGTTTTCTTTCCTTTTTCTTTTTTTAGTCATTAGGAGAATGTATATTAAAAAAGAAACTTTACCTAATTAAAGGTATTAAGATGGGTAAAGGTATTGCCGGAAGTGCTATTCTTGTATTAACATTTTGTAAGTTAATTAATGGGCATTTTTTTTTTATTTAAACTGCAAATTTTTTCATTTAAAACAGAATTATAATCACGTCAAAAACTTATGCATCCTATTCATTCAATTTTCTTCAAATTTATAATTTGAATAACATTTATTTGTTAACAGAAAATAAAATGCTTCAAACTATATATGAATTTTTAAATAAGGATTATTAATTTTTCAATGTAAGCATTTATTTCATCACTTTTACTTTTTAATTGGCTTCTTGGAGTTTATACTTCTTTTAAATGAGTTATGCTTCCCTTACAGATGTTCCAAAATTACCTGCATCTCTAAAAAAAAGTGAGGCAAATGCATCACATGGAACTTCTCACCTTGGAGATGTTAAAAGTGCAGAAAGGTTCATATTTATAAATATTATATTACTCTTGATTTTATTGTTCTAAATGTTATAAATATGCAAGCTATCTCTCTTTAAATGTGTGCGTGCCATTATGCATTTATAGCAATTAACCAAGGGTGTAGTGGAGCTTGAACGCGTTGAAAAGCCGTTCCAGCACTGTATATTTAAATTTTTTTTTTTTTTTATGTTTCAAAAATAAAGTTGTAAAAACCTTCTTAAAACAGTGTGATCTTTGGCACCCAGGGCAGAGCATTCCAGCACTGCTTTATTTACCACTACACCACTGTGTTTGACTCACTTTAATCTTAGTTTCAATCATATGTAGGGGAGAAAGGTGTACAGTGGAACACTTGTAAATTTTGTATGTTTGCTCTCAAAGTACTGACTTTTTATGTTGAAAATATGCATGCATGTTATCTACATACTAAGGTTTATATTACACTCACTCTAAATCTATAATTATGTATATTTTTTTAAATATATATTTTTAAGTAACAAGTGACAGCGTGAACCATGCTACCCCAAGGATGGGGTACAATGGTCCATAGCATGGGTTACTATGGACCACCAGTAAATTTTTAAAAATAGATTGATATAGTACATTTTTTAATAGCACAAAACATAGAATGCATCATATTTGTTTATTGATAGCTTCAGTACATACATCTAATGTGAGATTAATGAATATTAAAGTTGGCAAATAACACACCAAAAGATTTTTGTGTCTTCAGCTTTTTTTTTTTTTTTGTGAAAATATAAGTTTTGAAAGACTCGTTACAATTTTCCTGAACATTTATTATATAGATCCATCCACAATATAGGGGACACATTTTGATTAGGTTTTTGCTGCATAAATCATAACATAATCATCATCTTTTTTTTTCCATGCATCTAAAGCGATAAAATGGACCACTGTCTTTTTTGCAGCAAATTTGATTAAAATGTAATTGCCAACTTTTATTTCAGTACCAAAATTAACAATATATTCTGAAATGATTCCCTCATAAATGCATTCTGCATCACTATAAACAGAACCTAAAGTTATCACTGACTACTTAGTTAAACATATATCCTTTGTAACAACAGAATAAGGCTAAATTAATATGATAAAATAATAATATCATACTTTACATCATCTGTGGAAATGTTTTTGTGTGACAATACTACCTCTTTTTTCAATTAATTTTATTTCATTCAACACTTAATTGATGGATAATATCCACAGATACAAAATAATAGGTATATTAATTTTAAAAATAAAAAAAATCATACTATTTCATTTATTTTTAGCTTAATATAGATGTACATTTTTTTAAAATTTAAGAATTTAAAAATTTACTGAATGTTTATAAAATGAAAATAAGAAAAAAAGTATCAAAAAATAAATAAATAACTTAAAATTTTTATTTAATATTCTTTGGTGTGTAATTTGAGTTAATTTTGAAATTTGTAAATTTAGTACATTGATTATGCTTAAAAGATGTAGATCACATGATTCAGTGGTTAATTTGCTCGCTAAAAATAAAACAATTTGCTAATCCTTATATAATGTGTAACTTTTAAAAGCATATGGGATACAGAACTGAGGTACAATGGACCATGTCCCCCAATTTTTGTGGACAATTGTACCCCTTGTAGAACTTTGACAACAAATAGATAAAAAAATAAGAAATTATATATTGAGTTATTTTAGCTGCATTAAATATAATAATACATTATCTTATCTTTTTATTCTGTAGAGCTATGTTTTCCAAATCACAATTCTGTAATCCAGAAAAGAAAATATGCCTCATTGAAAGTATTTATTTTTAGCTACTACAAATCATTAGCTACTACGAGAATAACATGGCTTAATTATCAGTTAGGCACATGGTTTTAAATTTTTTCAGCATTGCATCCTTATCATCTATGTGCCTTATTCAAAAACAGAAAGAAAATAAATAATAGGGTGTGGTCCACTGCAACCCAGTCTCCCCATAGTAATCTAAAATTTGAGTAGAAGTTTTATAACTGAAAAGAATATGTTTGACAGTTTATTAATTTTAAATTGCTCAAATGATTGTCAGTATAGCTTTTAGTTTATTATAAAAATATATTTTTGAAGCATTAAAAAAATAAATTAACTTTTCATTACCTATGTTTTCATTTATTCTAATATTCTGTTTTTCTATAATATCTGCATTATGCATGGCTATAACTTTCTTAGACAAATTCTTGAAGAATTCATTTTTATTTTTGTTTAGATATAACATGTAAAATTTAAGGCAATGTAGCTTTTTGTATTTTTTAATGCTGTCATTAGATTATTTTGAGAATATTAAATCCATTTTCATTGTCAGTAACAAAAACATAAACAAAACATTATCAGAGCCACTTGTATAATTTTGATCTCTGATAGAAGTTGAAATATTATTTTTGAAGTTACAGCAATAAGTGAAATAAAAATTTAATATTCAAGTCTTTATTAAATGAACATTTAAGTTGACACTTTCATTGTTATCCATTAATAATAAATGGACTTTTATTTATAATATGCCATGTTTTAAAACAATTTTTTATGTTTTTAAGTTATCTTAAAAAGTAGGATTGAATGAAGCAGTATCTTTGATATTTAATCAATTGCCTGTTATGAATCCCATATAAATCTATATTAATATGGTAAAGATAATTTTAAGATAAATTCTTTTTACAAAAGCTATATGGAGATTATTTTGTATTAATTACTCTGTAGTAGCTACCATCTCTTTATCGTGTTTTCTAAATTGCAATGAATATTCATATTTGCACAAGGCACATTTTGTGAACTTTTCCCTTACAAAGAACAGAAAATTATGTTTGAACCTTTTGGCATATAATAGATAATATTATTTAACATTTTGGTTATTTTGAGTTAATGCTACTACAATATCAGTTAAATAATCACTTGTAAAGCTTGTTTCATATAAATGACTACCATAAAAATTCTTTATAACCTGTGTTATCTTATATCATACCTTTGCTAGATAGAATGAAGGCTGTAGAAAAGAGAACCCCATAATCTTTTATTAAGATTTCTCCATATAATTGACTAACATAAAAATGCTTCATAGACCGAGCATTCTTGTATTATCTTTGTTAGATAGAATGAAAACTATTCAAAAAATGGTATTATTAATGACAAAAATTTATGAGTAATTTTGCCTATGTATACAAATTTTGTGACAGAGTTACAATTTTTATGTAATTTTATTTCTTTAACATGCTTGTGTACATTATAATTAAATGTTTCTATTTGTATTATTGATTTTAATTTAATATTTCTATTAATTTCAGGTGTCACTTGCCATATCCCTCAACAACATCTGTGCCTGGTATTCCCGTCCGCAATAACCTGAGACGTCCATTGTCCAGTCGATTCAGTCATTCTCGATTTCAGTTCAGAAAAACTCTCTCTTCAAGATGCAGTTGGAAATGCACCGCTATTATTTTCATGTTTTTATCATTGGTTCTTTTAACATCCCTCACATATTTTATTGGTAAATTAACCTCTAGTTTATTTATGTGCATGGAAATTTAAATTTACTTTGATATTTTTTATGCAAAATATTCTTGGCAAATCTTGGAAAGTTGTCACTGTTGATGCAATGTGTTGCTGATTATGTCATCTTTTACATTTGCTGTTGTATTTCATATCATTCATACTAATAATTCCAAAACTGCATATTTTTATAACTGCAAATGATTTTATATTTTAGAAAAATTGCATAAACCAAATGCTATTAATTAGTAAGAATACGTGGGGGCTCCCAAATTATATAGATAATTATAAAACAGTTTAATTATTACATAGTAATACTATTGTCATTATTCCCTCCTAATTTTGTACATATTCTTTTTTATCAATTAAATTGAAGAAATAATCAGTTATTGCAAAAATTTGCATTTCATTCAAAACTTTTGCTGTAACTTTTATATTTGTTGACTGAATTTTAAAATTATATATTAAATGCCAAAATATATGGATAAAATGATCTTATGTCTTACTAAACTGTCTTGATTAATTGTTGTTTAATATCTGAAAAATAATCTTTTAGATTTAAAAGAAGGTGATAGCAAATTTTAAGAATTTTAATGGATTACAATTTTCTCAATAAAAATTGTTTTATGTTAAGAATTGATATCGAATAGAATTTTCATTTAAAATTTCCTGCACTAGAATTTGCATGTTTTATTTTTTTGAAATTATTTCATGACTTAAAAATATAGTCTGCAAAATTCAGAAAATTTATACATATGTATATAAAATGATTTAATTGTTGTAGTCATCAAATAAGGAACAGGCCGAGTTATTAACTATTTTTCATTTATTAACAGAGTATTTAAATCAATTTTAGGAGAGTGGCGGACATACATACATTTCACATGAAAGTTTTAAGACAAAAAAGAGCGGGAAATCCCTGCATTCTCTCAGATAAGGGATTGACATATAGACTCATGATCAAGGTGAAGGGAATATTAGCTATTTTTAGTAAATTACATAAGTGTTTTAGGCAAAAGTATGGCGCCAACAAGTCGCTGATTGCGCAATCACGTGGAAGTGATTAAAATATTTTTTTAGTAATTAATATGCCAAAATATGAGATTTAATATACCTCCATCGCAGGAAGTGAAACGAAACTGGAGTTTAAGAAAAGTGATTTTTTTTTTCAAATATATATTAGAATTTAAAATAAAATTAAGTGAGATTATTACATATATATATGTATAAAAGACCATTCTAAACGTGAAGTGTAAACACTCATCTCGAAAAGAAAGCAGTAGTTGGTCTAAGTTCTCTTTATTCATTGTAGAGATGAAAATGTAGGTTGATTTAAAGAGATAACTTAAGCATGCTTCAGTTAACAGCCATGACCAGCATTTAAAAAGTAATGCATGAAGCAGCGCAGTTTAAAAGTCATATTACATGTTTGAAGAAAAAAGGGCAGTTAACAATGTGCAGAGAGCTTATATACTAGAAGAAGGGAACTCCCTGGAAAAGACTCGTGATTGAACGTGAAAGTAGAAGTGTAATTCTTACAATGGAAATAGAAGTAATTAAAAATGAAGTAGCCTTAAAAATAATTAAAAAAGGTTAAAAAATTAAATCATTACATAGATATTTTTTTAAAAAAATGAACTGTGTGTATAAATCAAACATTGCATATGTTCTTCTGTTACTTAACTCAGTTGCTCTTTCTTGCCTGTCAAACTAGTTTTTAGTCCAGGAAAGAAAATAATTATGCTTATTTTGAGGTAATAAAGATTGAATCTTTGCTTATATTTGTCAATTTTTTTTTTTTTTTTATAAAACTCTGCTGCAAGTCCAGTCATAAAATACTTATTTTCCGTATATAAAATTCCACAAAGAAATATAAAAATATATTAAATTAAAATAAAAAATTGTATTTCCTTTTTCATTTAGTAGGTAAAATAGTGTATTTAAATTATTGATTGATAGGCCACTGTGAGTTTTAATATTTGCTAATTTTTTTTAGTTAAATTTGTTTTGTACATATGTATTTTTAAATAATTAAAAATGTAAAATTCATCTGGTTGGTTAGTAATTATTGAATATTTAAACACTACTGCTTACTTTGATCTATTAATTTATTGTCTGTCACTACTGATTTAAAAATTAATTTTAGATTGCACATTTAACTTTTGGTTTTCACTTAACTCTAATGAAATTATTATCTTTTGTCCCTTCTCAGCAGTTGCAGTTCTAAATTGGCAGTATGCAAATAAACACCCTTGTCCTGTGATGATAGAAGATATGGGCCGAAGTAGTGATGGAACAGAAATTAAAAGTACGTACCCTTTATGCAAATGTAATCTACCGCATGCCCATTTAAGAAAAGTTCGAGATGTAGGCAGTTATTCTAGCAGCACAGAAGCTATTGACTCTATATCTACTACTCAAAAAACTATTCTTGATGAAATGAGTGATGTATCTAGTGGCGAGATCCCAAGTGCAATGGAACCTGCTGATCAAAACGAGTTTAAAGTTGTTAGCTCTCCTGATATTGATCTCAGTGAGGACTATTTGATTCCAATGGAGAAAAATGAGCCTACAAATAAGAATAAGAGAGAAAAGTTCCCAATGGCTGAAGAATTAAGACTCAGGGATAGTTCCAAAACTAATTTGAGGCCAAATACTATTAATATAATGTCTAGTCCTGAAGCTTTAATACAAGATGCCTCTGCAATATTTCACAATCATTTTGACCATAACGCGTCAGCCAATAAAGTTCCTCCACATTATGTAGAAGAAAGTGTAATTGATCCACCAATCTTGTTGCCAAAAAATTCAGAGTCACCAGAGAATGTTTATAAGTATCCTGAGTATGAGCAAGTGGATAAACAGTATGTTCCAGATTCTGGACCTGCTGCTGAGACAGAACCTAGTGAAGATGTCATACCTATCACAGAAACTGACACTGATGTACAAATTGAGGAAAGTAAACTGCCACGTTTAGGTGTTCCTCACTTTAATGTTGATTATGTAAGTAGTATCCCCGAAAATGTTACTGAATCCACACATTCAACAAATGATACTGTAGAATCAACAACTAGTGTTTATAATGAAATGTCCAAAGTCTCTACTTATAGTACAACAGCTGCCAAAGAATTCAGAAGTGAAGTTGATGAGGGGATTGTCACTGACGCTGTTCCTACAGCCTCAGTTGACATTGAGACAACTATCAGTACAAGAACAACTGATGCAGAGTTTTTTGGTAAGTCTGTTTGGAAGAATATACCTCCATGCTTGGTTAATTGCCTCAAGCTCCTGTGCAACTTCTGATCTCTACCTCCTGTGCCAAAGCTTGGCATTCTTTTCCAGCGCATTAACATTCTTCCAGTTTTGCAAACTAACAAGCATTCTTTTTTCCTCTGTCCTTCACTTGTGGGTAAATTAATTCATTGACATTCTTTAACATGATTTTAAATGTATGATATTTTCTAACTAACATTACTAACCAACAGGTTTGGAGGTATGGAGTGGTTTACAGTTAAATAACATTTTCTGTGTAACATAGTTGATTTCTTATATATTGGTAGAATGGATTTTTGATGTGTGCAAGCAATAATTTATAAATATTATTAATGTCCCATTTTGTATTGTTATAGCTTTAGTGTTTGTGATTGTTATAAAAGCCCTTATTTATTACAGAAACTTGTTTTAAATGTGCATAGAAAGTTAATCTGTATTTTAAAATTAATTTTGAATATTTTTAACATTTTCATCATTTTTATCCCTGTCTCAATAAATATTACTTTCTCATGATATTAAATTTTAAGAATAGAAATGTAACTTGTTAGTAATGGGGTATAATTATTCTTGTTGAAAGGCTAACTATTGAAATTTAACTATAATAACATTTTATTAACATTTGCTTTATTTGCTTACAATTTTTTCTCAGCAATTTGCTATGAAAATGTTTTAATACATTCTGTCAGTGAAGGCTTGAAAGGATTCAGAAATATTTCTTGCAAAAAAATATGCTTCAAAATTTTATTCATAAGATGGAACACATCTTCAAACTAACAGATTGCTATGAATTTAATTTGAGAATCATATTATTTTAAATAACATTTTTTTAGAGTATTTAGTTGCACTTTTCTTTTCTAATGTTCTAATTTTACAGACATGCTCAGATATTGCTTCTGTGTTTTTGTTAGATAAGTAGTTTAAGTATATTTTGCCACAAAAATTCAAAAGTTAGTTTTATAAATCAAGTTTTGATTATTATATTTACTTTTAAAAATCATTCTGGTCTAAAATTTTTTTTCAAACTGAGAAAAATAGTAGGAAATTCTGCATTTTTTTACATTATTTACAGGCAGTAATCAAGTAATTACATTTTCATACATTAGACTTAATTTTTCTAAAAAAATATTTGGGTTATTTTTTTAAAAATTGTACTTTTAAAAGGAAATGTTCTCTCTTAAAAGTTTTTAAATATTTAAAATCTAGGATTGTATTACATTCATTCTTTTTTTCTGTATTTTATACTATGCTGAGCATACCTACTGCATATATTTTGCTGCTTTCTGATAGATACTTTTTATTAAATAATTAATATGTTATTTATACAAAATAAGTTGTATATTGATTAAATATATACCTTTTCAGGCCCATCATCTTTACCATCTAAAACACTACCACCAACTACAGAAACATTTTCAGAAATTTATTTAGGAAAAATGTATTCACGTAAAGTTGAATCTTTTGGACACTGGAATATCCATTTTCAACAGCATGTTCCTTCATTAGTGAGGTTTAATTATTCGCTACCAGAGGGTGCTAGTATTGGTATTTATGGAAGAAGAAATGGTATACCAACACATACAAGGTACGACTTTGTTGAAATCTTGGATACAAGGAAAAAGGATAAAAACAAAAGAGCAACAAAGGTAATTTATAAGCTTAAAACTTTATTTCATATCATTTATTAACAGCATTTTGATTTTAAAGAGCTTTTGTATTGTAAATCATTTGCTACTGGAAAGAAGGAATTATGATTTTTTTTTTTTGTTACAAAGCCATAATTTTTTTTTTCATTTCTTATTTACAAAAACAGGCGTATTTGTCTGTTCTTCTCAAAATATCATTTCTAGAAGTTTTTTTTCCTCACAAAGAATGTTTTCACTTTGAATGTATAAAGTTTGTTTAAGAACCTTTGCTTTGCCAAAATGTTAACAGGATTTATAATTTTTAATATATTTAATTTTTTCTGTTCTCTCTCTATAAATGGAATAATTGTCTAAAACTAATCATGGATGAAAAACATTCTTAGTGGTAAGTAAATAGCTTTCAGATGAATGTAAGATTGCATGTCCGAAAAAAGACTGAAAATTTAAGGAAATTTAGCTGTGTGAGCAAGTATAATTTCAATAATATCTTTAATATTCATAATGTTTTTCAATTATTACCTCTAAATGATTTTAAGAATAATATTTCTCTAAAAAAATCCCCAACTCTTATCATTCTTAGCAACATAAAATTCTGATAAATCATTTCAAGGGCTTCTATGGTTCCTCAATGTTGAGATGCAACTTTATTTTTCAAATTTTATATTTGTATTTCTTCCTCACAGTTAGTCATTCCCCTTTTAATTTCCTTGAAAATGTTTTAAGTGTTATATGGTAGTATATTCTGGATAATATTTTGTGAAAAATATTGCACTAAACAAAAAAAACACATTGATTTAAGTTAATTTATACTCAATTTATATAAAATAAAACCACTTTTCATAGGATTTTTAAGTAAAAAAATGACTCGCTTTCAACTTATGGAAAAAGTTATACACTTTGTTGGATGCTCTCTTTGATGTGTAACATTGGGATTCTTCTATAATGGAGTTTAGAAAATGTGTTAAAACTTTTTTTTTCTTAAAAAATTAAAGTTTCTGTTGACAGAAATTGATTGCTTTTAAGATACTGAAAATAAAGTTTTCCTTATATATTCTACTAAATGACATTGATTCTCTAACATATAAATCCAAGTTCATAATTAGCAAGCATTTAAAGTTATTTTGATTTTTAACTATCTAGATATATAAATGACTATGCTCTGGGTATTATTTTCTTTTATTAAACCATTATCTCTTTAAATAAATGTATGAAGCAATTTATTGCAGTTTTCAAAAGTCTGTTTACTTCTGTTGAATTTTCTGACAAATCTTTTCTCATTTTATTTCTTTTTTATTCTTATATCATTGTCATCATAAGGAATAAATATTTAGTTCAAATATTTTCTCATTTTCTTATAGGATTATTATATTATGGAGTTCGTGCAATTTTTAGATCAAGGTTCTTGGTATATATCTGTATATAATGATGGAGAACAACCACAGCAAGTTGCCTTTATCCCAAATCTAACTGGTATGTTTTATTTGCTGCTAATGCACTAAATTCAAACTTTACATTCTAGAACTCTCCTCTGCTCCTTAATGTATATAGATTTGTTGCTTAATCTGATAAATTGGTTATTATATATGATAGTCATATATTTAAGTGGTTATTATATATGATAACTGGGATTTTGTGTGCTTATTATATTTAATGAGCAGTTTATATATAATAACCAATTACTTACATTGATCATAACATATTCATGAAACAAAATGACTTAATGCTGATGCATTTATGTAAGGCTTATGTTTAGCTTTAATATATTGTTTATATTTTCAGATCAATCTAGTCTTCCATGTCCATATGATTGCCATGGGCATGGTACTTGTGTAATGGGCAGTTGCATCTGTGAACCAGATTTTGCCGGTGAATCATGTTCTAGTCGTAAGTGAATATATTTTTTCTTTTCTTATTTAAAAGCTTCAATACTCTATTTGGGCATTACGTTGTTGCTTCTAAATTTTTTTAAGACATCCTCTTATTAGTCTGTAATAAGAAAAGAAAAAAATGTAACCCTCAGTGTCTTGATACTGTGTAGTTTTCATCACAAAAGTAGATTTCATTCAGTTAATTGATGAATGTAGAGCTTTGCTTTGAGATAAAATTTATTAATGCTGTACAAAGTGATTGAAAAGTTGCTCAACCCGTGCAAAAATATTTTTCTTCAAAAATACTAAAAGAAATCAAACTGGGAAATTGAAATAAGATGAAACAGGGTTTGTTCTGAGAAACAAAATTCACAGTACCTGTTCAAAATGAGACCCTTTTCCTCAAATATATGCATGAGTGTGTCTTCTCTAATTTGAGACAATTTTTCTTAATTTATGAATGCTTATTTTTTAAAACTCGCTTTGAGTTTATCGACAGAATGAGGATTCTTTGCATAAACATATACTTTTTACGTGACTATGTAAAATGAAAACAAGCGTTAAAAATTAGTAGATATGAAGAAGAGAATCATTTCAAACTGGTGTGGGCACTTAAAAAAATTCTGTTGGCGATGATATTGTTGTATTAAATATATGGCAGATTGCTCAACCCTGCTAACTACACAAGCACAGCATAGATGAAAATTCATCTTCTTCAATGCCTTTTGTGCTCTTCCATATAATAAATTTGCTTGTGATGATAGTTTTCTCATACTCTTTGTTGGTGATCAAAACATCTTATTCCTTTGTTAATCTATTTTTGTCCAAACTCGGAATCGATGGGTTAAGTACCACTTTATTTCTTATTGTGAATACTTCGGGTTGCAAATTGCGTTAAGAAGTAAAAAATCATTGTCTTGTTAGGTTTATAAACATTTCTCAATGTCGCTTTTAAAGTTCAACAACTTTATTGTAAGAATGTGTTGCAAAATTGTGCAGTCATAAAAATTTGCTCTGCTTAGGAAAGACTCATCTCCATCTTGCACCAAACAAATGTTTAATTTTTTTATTTTTATTTTAACAGCATAAACAGCAGCTGAAATTTCAATTGATATTTTACTTGTAATAGTATAGTGATGCAATCTCATATGTTATATGTTTATACAGAGAAGCAAAGGATGGGACTCTCATATAAGATTTCTTCTGTCTGATAACTTCTGTAAATACAAAGCTACTATTTATTTTATTGTTTAAAAAAGTTATTAAAAGATAATGTAAGGTAAGGTAACGGTAAGGTAGCATTTAGGAACAATACAATACTTGTATCTTTTTGACATTATTTTATCCAATGCAATAGTTGGAAAATATAGAAGAAAAAGCAAAACTTCTATACGGAGCGCGTAAAACAGCCTAAGCTCGCTGCTGTTTGACCAGAGATGACATTAGACCCATTTCATGCTAGAATGGATCATTTTTACTGCCAAATCTCAGAGGTGAGCTTTTGAGTGCAAATAAAAAAATAGCAAAATGGCCTAGAATTTTTTAAAAAATGTTATTGTTCGTTTTGAAGCATTCTAAATCCATTAAAAAATTGTTGAATTTCCCCATTCCTTGCTTTAGGGAGCTAAAATGAAATGAAAATTTAATTCTTCGGACAAAAATTAAGGGGGGCGCCTGCCCCCCCCCCCCGACTCACCGCCACTGAAGCAAAGGATGGGACTCTTGTATAAAATTTCTTCTCTTTGATAACTTCATTAAATACAAAAGTGATATTTATTTTATTGTTTAAAATAGCTGTTAATTGATACAAAACAATCACTACCCAAAAGCAAAATTAAAAGAAAAGTGTTCTGCCTGAATAGGCCATTATATTAAATTTTGATCTCGTAAGCATCCTATGTTCTTCTTTGTTTTAGTATGGTATCTTCTTTGTTTCTCTATGCTAATAGTACTTTTCATTATTTAACTGTGCCATTTTCTAGGAAGAAATTTCCAAGCAGTTAGAAATAGTAACAGTTGAATATTTATTTAGAAATCCTAGTCAAAGAAACACTCTTAATTTTTTTTCTGTGCATTTACCCACTGAGGATTCTAGAGAGGTTGTATTTCAAAAATTGCTAGATGTTGGATTATATTTTGTGTTAAATTCTTTTCAGTACTTAAGAAACTGTGCTTCCTTTTTCAGTATTTATATTTCATCAGTTGATTATTTTTAGTTATTTTAATTTTCCCAAAATAATATGAAAATTTCACTAAATTCTTTGAAAAAGTATTACACTTTAATTATATCTGGATATTACAATTGGAAAAGTGCATTCTTAATAATAAAGATGGATTTTATTTTAAGATTCTGAATTTTTAAAATTCTATTAAGTTCTTTTAACACATAGATCTGTTGTGAAGTTGTAATTGCTGAAATTATGAGACATTAGAAATTTAATAGTTTCATTAATTATATAATGAAAATATTTAATTAAGTGCAAAAGAAAGCCAAAAGTGTCCATTTTTGTAAATGGCAATTTACATAAGGATTGCCCGTATCTCCATACACCTTACAATCCTTTTAATTTATTCATGTTTAAATTTTTTTTTTTTTAGATTTACTATAATAATTTATCACTCATTTGAATCTGATCTTTTTAAAATCTTTGTTTTTATTATAATTTCTATGCTGTCATAGTCTAAATTCTTTCCTGGTATTGCAGGTGTATGCCCTGTCCTATGCAGTGGTCGAGGTCATTACATGAATGGTGAGTGCTTTTGTAATCCTAGTTGGAAAGGAAAGGAATGTCAGCTAAGAGAAGATGAATGTGAAGTTCCAGATTGTAATGGCCATGGTGATTGCATTGATGGAGTGTGTCGTTGTTTTCCTGGTTATAAAGGATTTCATTGTGAAGAAGGTTTGTATTTAGAATCTTAAAAGCAATTTATGGTTAATAGTCTAAGTTAAAATTTCTTTATGCTAGTTGTCTATTAGCTCCTAATGTATTCTGAATCAATAATCTAAGTAATTTTCAGAAACTTTTCAAATATGATTTTTTTTCTTGAAATGATTATCTGTGCATATATCCAACTTGTATCAGAACAAACATTTCCATTATCATTATTTTATTGTCAAGAAATTATTTTGTGTTTAGTTAATATAATACTTGGAAATTGTTTTTCTTTTATAATTTCTTTAATTAGAATACGAGCAAAAAGGTTATTTATTTTTTATATGATGCTCTGTAACAGTATTGTCTTGTGAAATTGCTATTAATTGTTATCAGTATCATATACAGCCTATTCTGAAACTAGTAATTTATTTATTTCTAATGTTTGGAATTCTTGATTAACAGTGTGGGGTATTTTCTGAAAGAAATCAATTCTTAGAAATTTGAAGAAAGAGATAATTTTTCATGGGAAAGTGACTCAGTGAAACAGTGCTTATTGTATTGATGTGACTTTGTTTTAAAGTTTGAACTTTTTTGTTTATAAAAGAGATTTATTAGTATTTTAGTAAATTGGTGTTACAAATTTCTCATCTTTTAAATAAATTAATGGCTGTGAAAGTGTAATTTTGTCAAAAATGATATTTAAATTTACTAAAGAGCTTAGACATATTGTATTTCTTTTTTTAAAAAACTATACAAAATTACTGTTACCAGATATTACTATAATGTTGATAATGTAAGTAAAGAGAAAAAATCTTATAGATAACTTGAGATGAATTCAATTTTTAAAACTATTATTTGTTTAGAAGTCACAAAGATAAACTGGACAAAAATAAGGGGATCTCTGTTAAATATTTTTAAATATCAGATGGGTTTTATTTCAGAGATTTTTGTTCAGTAGCTGGCTGTAGGTTGAGTGGATGCAGATATAACAATACAGTCTGTTATAAAAGTTATAATCTATATAATAGCAAAAATAAAAACTTGCTTCTCAGTAATCTCATGTTGTTGCATTGATATTTCGGAGCTAATCTTATTACCTAAATTAACTTTTGCTTTGTTGGAATACTTTTGTTCTCTAAATTTTGGTGTATTATGGGAGTTCTTTTTTGTCACAGTATCTAAAGTTATAAAATAAATTTTAATTATCATAGAATTTACTTTTTGATTTAATTGCTTTTAAACCAAATGTCTGCATATCTCAGTTTTAGAATCATGAATGAATCTGAAATCAATAGCTTTCATATGTTCTGAATTTTAATTTCAGTTGATTGTCTTGATCCTGCTTGTTCTGAACATGGGACTTGTGCCAACGGTATGTGCATCTGTCGTAAAGGCTGGAAAGGAGCAGATTGTGGAGAACCCGATTCAGACTCTCTTCGCTGTCTACCAGATTGTTCAGAGCATGGTCATTTTGATGTGGAGCAGCAAAGATGTATCTGTGATGAACACTGGTCTGGTCCAGATTGCTCTCAGGGTAAAAATCCTTTCATGATGAGTTTGTAGCAGATGATTTCATTTTAAAGTTTGGTTTTCTGGTAAATGTTTCTTCTTAAGAACTAACTTTATTTTGCCAAAACTACATTCTGCACTTATAAAAATATATTTAGTCATCAAATCTAAATGTGATTATGTTATCATAATCCAAATTCATGAAACACTTGTGTAGAATAAAATTTGGTTAGTGTGTTTGCCTTTGTTTGCATTGTTATTGCAGCTGTTATTGTCTATTTTGTAAGCTTCGTTGATTTTATGAACAGAAAAATAACTGGAGTGGCAAATTATTAAGATTTCTGTATGAAGATATATTTCTTTCATGCAGCTAATTATTCTTAATTTATACAATTTTCTAGTCTAATTTTCATTTATTCTTAATGTAAACACCTATATCCTTTGCTTTTATGTGATAAAGGCTTTGCAGTGTTATAGAGATAAAACCTGCATTACAATATAGTAATGAAAAATTCATGACAATCATACCCCTGCTGTTAATTAGGAATAGAAATAATTATATCTATGCATACATAGCATTTAATCGGCATTCTTTTGAAAATAATGTAAAATCTAAATTATATAATTACTGGTTTTGAATTTTGGGAATACCTTGTTCTGTTGAGTATTATTTTTGCTATGCACATTCATATGCTCAGTTAGTGGTGACATCTCTTGGAATTATTTTATACTAGCATCTTTGTTTGGAAAGCATAAAGCTACTATAGGCACAATTATAAACATGATTTGTGAAACCATTTACATCATCTTTATCTCCTCTCATTATCTTCTTTGTTTCAAAATAAATTGTGGATTTTAAATTATAATTTTTAACTGATTAAGAATTTCCATTATTTACATTGATCCATGCTTAATTTAGTTTGTACACTCTTAGAATTTATCTTGCAAAAAATTATTTATATAAATACACAAAAGAAACATATAGTTTAAAAAAATTAATATTAAGAGAAACAATCATCTCTTTATTTTAATCATGGTATTTTCTTTAATTTGCATAATTTCTTTAAAATAAATTTACTAGAATTTCACTTACTTGTGGATTTTGTTTAATCTTTTTTTAAGAGTTGTATGATGTTTAAATATATCAAAACCTTCCCTCCCAAATTGAAATGAGCACTGTGAAAAGCATTTCAGTATTGAAATTCCTGCAAGTATTTGTTATTTTGTTGCCATTACTTTTTAAATATTTTTTTGTATTAAATAGTTTCTAATTTTTTGAAATACTATTTTGGTTGTAGAATTTTCCTAGATTTTACTTTAAGGCTCCTTCTCACTGAAAGCAAGATCTGTCTTAGTTAATTAACCAAACTTAAGCTGAACCTTTTCATATATTTTTAGTGTGAATTTGAACGTTGTTTACAAATTTATCTTGTATTCTTGTCAAATGTAAATGTTTTTTCATCTAAATGTATATTTAATTCCAGAACGATGTGACTTGGATTGTGGTTATCATGGTCGTTGTCAGGGTAATGTCTGCATTTGTAACACTGGATGGTCAGGACCCAAATGTAATGAAAAACAATGTGATCCTCGCTGCAATGAACATGGTCAATGCATAAATGGAACATGTATTTGCATCCAGGGCTGGAATGGATATTATTGCACTTTAGGTAAAATTAATTTTAAAGTTTTTTCTTTTAGTAACATGTTCCACAAGATCTAATTTAGAAGTAACATTTGCATAAATATTTAGTTGTTCCTTTTTTAAATTTCTGTTAGTTAAATTTCTCTATAAAATCTTTATTATTAAAGGCTTACAATACTTATATTACTATTGTTGGAAATGTCTTTGAGGTTTTTTTATTATGAAATCTCAATCAAAGTATATTTTAATTTAATTCTACAATGCAATCTTAAAAAATGTTTGTAGTTTTACATAAACGAGTGTAACAAATAGAGTAAAAATAAATTTCTGTGTAGCCTTTTCTTTTCAACTCTATATGATTTATATATTCAATGTGTTCTTGCATTTTGAGTATACAAATACCCACAATTTTATTTTTATTGAAATTTTCATTGGAGTGATTACAAATTATAATTTTGTTTCTATTGAAATACAGTTGAGCCTTACCTTTTTACTAACACGTTTTTTAATAACAATCTATTTTTAAAAGTTGAAAGCATTTCGCATTATTTTCTTCCACATCCTTCATATTTCAGTCAATAATTATGGACCATGCATGTTTGTATCAAAATTAGATACTTAAATCATATTTTTTTTACAAAAACAAGCTTTATAGAATTAGAAACATTAACAAATTTTTAAATTCTTACTTTGTTTTCATGCTCCATAATTTTTTTTTCAGGAACAAAAACACATTTTTCTTTTATATAAGTATAATATTGTTAGTTTGGCAGTATTATTGGATGTCATTTGGAAGGAAAAAGGCTTATTTAGGAATGGGAAATTAGTACTTTTCTTAGAACTTCATAAATTTTGAATTGTAGGATAAAAATGTTGTTGATGCAAATATGGTTCACTGAACAGTGTAGGATTAAAGAGCTTCTATATTCAAAATGTTCCCTTATTTCAAAATCTTGAACACAAGAATGATAAAATATTCTGACTTGAATTTCATAAGATTGAATTGAGTTTATCATTCTACTACTAAGCAACCATTAACTCTATCTCCACTTTGCCAAGATGTGAATACATACTTTTTGCATGTGCGCATTTTTTTATCTTCATAACATAAATTTTTTTTTCATTATGATTAATATATATAATTTGATCAAATTAGTGATAAAATTACCATTATTTCTACGCATAACAGAGAAACTGAGCTACTATATGATCTGTAGAATGAAAACTTATTCAAATACATATCATTTATAAACTATAATAAAATGCAATTCTAATTTAAACAATAAAAACTTGGCTTGATTAACTCAAATTATTATTTGTGGTTATAAGAATATTACATATTTTAATAAACTGTGCATCTACTTTCAATTTTTTTTCTGTTGTCACTTTAGTAATAAAATATGTATTCTTATAAAAATAAATATGTTATTAATATTATAAAATTTATTTCACAGAGGGTTGTCCTCAATCCTGCAACAAACATGGCACCTGCGTAAAAGTAAATGAGGATTGGCAATGTAAATGTGATGAAGACTGGTCAGGAGAAAGCTGTAGCATACCACTGGAAAAGATATGTGATGATAAGATAGATAATGATAATGGTAATCAAATTCATTACAGCCTGATCTTCATAACACAAATTTACTTTATATGGTTTTTAATATTACCCAATCTTAATTTTTTGTCCCATCTACCCTGCATTTTTAAATAATGAAAAGTTACCCACTTGACAGAATTAAAATTACTTAACTTCAACAAGTTTATGTTTCTAAGGGTTTACAGTTGCTTTTCTTTTTATCATACCTTGATTAGGTTTATTTTACTGTGTAGGAGATCAAATTTTCCTTTGTTTGTAATGTTCCATAAGAAAATGCTTTCAAAAATCACTGTAATGTCTTGTCTGGGGTAAGAATTCTTAGTTGCATTGTTATTATATTATAGGCAAATATATGCTATCATTTTGTTTACTTTTGCCATATCTTAAACATCAGACTACTGAAGTAAAAATGGGCGATAGGATTAAGTAACAATAAAATCATTGATTTTGAAACACTTTTTTTTTCATAATTTTACTAAGGCAAGTAATCAACTAATGTTATGATTCTATTAATTAGAATCATAATATTTGATATTTCAAATTGTATCAAAATTTATTTATCTTTTAATTATATAAAGTTGCCTCTTATTTCTAATTATACTGAAAGGAAACATGCTTCAATTTTTTTTATAAATATATTACACAGTTTTTAAAATAATCATTCTCTGTATTTCCAACTGTTTGTTTCCATTTTTATTTTGAATTTTATCTCAGTTCTTAGGGTATGCTAAAACACAAAGTAATATATAATGTATGTGATTACATCACTTCAGTTTCTATTATTTGTAAATCTATGACATTAATTAAAAATTGACATTGCATTTTCATTTAGTTTTTAGTGGTTAAGGTAATTTTAATAGGAGTCTGTTATGACTGACAAATATTTTGTATCAGTCTATGGATTAAAATAAGGGTTTTAAATCAGAATTACATACTTTGAAAAAAATTAAGGAATCTGAAACTATTTTTTGGAATTCAATTTATTAGTTACAGTTATATAATATGGATTAATATTTCTTTCTGAAACTGCTATTTGTTGTGAAAGCTGGTTATAATAAAGAAGTCTATTAAAAAATAAAAACGTTTTTATGATTATAAATTCTAGCTATTTATATTTTGTTATTTGGAAAACATTTTTTAATCTTTAAAACATTTCTTGTTTTAAATAGAGTAAATTTTTTATATATGAAATTGATACATAGTTAAAAGTTGTCAAAAAATACTTTTCTTCCTTTTTGTATCCTTGCATATAATTCTTTTTTTGTTCTTCTTCAACATGCCAGGAAAAAAAAAAATCACATTTTGTGTCACAGAAAACGTATAAAAGTTTTATTCTAGACCCTTCATACAAATTAAAGATTTTCTTTGATCTAATTTTATACAGAATTTAGCATCTGTTTATTATTTTGAAAGTGAAACTATTCCCCTCAAAAAAAGGCAAATTATAGTGAAATCTTTTAACTTATTACCTGAAAAATAGGTTAAAATAAAAGATGTAACTGATTGATGTTTCCTGACATGTATTAACATTTTTTTTTAATAACTCAATATCAATATTTATTTCAGATGGTTTAGTTGATTGTGCTGACAGTGAGTGTTGCAAATCGAAAGCTTGTGAAAATAATCCTTTATGCTTCTCGTCTCCTTCTCCATTGGATATTTTATTACGTAAACAACCACCTGCTGTGACTGCATCATTTTTCCAGCGTATGCAATTTCTCATAGAGGATGGTTCTGTTCAGAGTTATGCACATAAAACTGCATTTAATGAAACGTAGGTATTTTTTTTATTGGTATATAGTGAAAAAATTTCTTCCCCTTCTGTAATTAATCTAAAATGCTGCTTTATATTTCCCATTCTTCTTCAAGAAGCTAGATTCTTTTCGCAGAAGTCTTAATAAAACTTATATGTAATGTTACGGATTTATAGTGTTCAAATTCGTGAGTGTATTCATGCATTTAATAACACTTTTGACATCTTTAATTGAACTTTAAAATATTTAGTGTTGCAGTTTGGACTGATAGAAAAATGATGCATAATCAGAGTTTTGTTAGTATAAGTTTAATGAACTTTTAATGAAATGAATATTTTAATACATTTATGCTCTTTTCATACATCTTGTTTATAAGCATCTGCTTTTAATTTTCGAATTCTATGAGCTTTATTAATTTTTTAACTCCACTTCCTTACGCTGCTCAGTATGTTTTGGAATAATTTCAATGCCAGGTATGTGATTTTAGTGTCCCTTTTTTTCTCAGTTACTGGACATAATTGTTCTTTTCTGTAATTTTATTTATGCATTTGTATGATCTACATATAGTGTTACTAGTGGATTAATATCAATGAATATTTAATATCTAAGATTTAAGTGAAGCTTATTGTGTTTATTCATAATAATGTTTAATTTTAGTCGTGTTGCTGTCATCCGAGGCTGTGTTGTCAGCACCATGGGGAATGGACTAAAGGGTGTGCGAGTTGGGGTTGCTTCAGATCATAAACTTGGATTTACCATTACTAGAGACACTGGTTGGTAGGTATCTAAATTTTTAAATTTTTCAACTTTGTATTCTACCACTTTAGTAATTATACAAAAATTAATATCTCTGATCGCACAAAACTAATATAATACTCAATATTTTACATAGCCAATAACTCAAGATTTTATAAAGCCTTCCATTGAAAGAAAAGAAACCAAATTTAATTTTTTTTTAAAATTCTTTTAAAAAAAGTGTTTCCATCCACCAAACAATATGTGATGCTAATTTTAAGTATGGCTCTTGATGATAGTTAAGTGGATGAACACAGGATGAGAAAAATCTATCTGTAGGAAACTGTATGCAAATGAAATCCTAGAATAAAGATGCTTACTTAACGAAAACAGTACATAGATAAGATGTGAGTTTGAGAAATCATCTGTATTGGATTTTTTCTTCTAAAACCAATTATTTTATTGTGACACAGTAGTAATGTTTTGAATTGGAATATCAATTTATTGAGAATTTTGTTAATATGGATTCCCAAAAGTTGTTTGAATTAATTATTATGTCAACATTAAATCAAGATTATGAGTTTCTACTGTATACATTTCTCATAATTCTTTCCTTATGGTGTAGAAAACAACAAATGCTCATTTATTACCTTTTTGTCTTTAGGTTTGATTTAATGGTAAATGGTGGTGGCGCTGTCAATCTTCTGTTTCAAAGAGACCCTTTCAAGCCTCTTGAGCATACAGTTGTAGTTCCTTGGAATGAGATTGTTGTGGTGAATAAAATAGTCATGAAAATTAAGGAAGATACCTTGCCTGATTATAGATCAAACTTATGCATAGAGCATGATTATGACAATATGAAACCTGTTGTTTTAGCTACTTGGAAGCATGGCTTTCAAGGAGGGTGTCCAGACAAAAGTGCTATTTTAGCTGAATCACAGGTAGTTATTTATGTTGTTGTTGTGTATAAGGATTAAAAGCCTTGTTATTATTGAATTCACAAATGTTAAGATTAAACTGAAATGTTTCTCTTTTATGATTATTGCATATCTATATTTATTGATTCTTAATTAAATTGGAGGAAAACATCAATCAAAATACATTTTCATATTTTCTGGAAAAAATTCAACTAACAGTGATAAACTGCCTTTTAAATTTAATAAAATGAATATGTAATTTTCCCAAAACATTAATTTTTTAAATTATTTTTTTCTTCAGCTAAAAATATACTTGATATTTTTTTTAGCTAAGATATGAAAGATCTTACTTGTAATATTGTCTAGTTTACAACAAACTGCTTTTAATTACGTTCATCCCTTTAAATAAAATCCCCTACTATTTGTTCTGTTGTCTCAGCATCTTCTGCTCAAATAGCATCTGGATATGCTTATTATTTTACTGTCTATTAGTGAAATAAATTGGTTATTTTCAAATTTGTATATTGAGATATAAAATGGTTATAAACAATTATTTGAATTTGGATATAGTTACTTATTTTATCTTGGATAAAATTGTTAACATATATTGATTCTAGTAATGTTATGACCTAAAATGCATTAACTGATCTATTAAAATTTTGATATTCGAAACATATTATTGTTGTTCAGGCAGAAGTCACTGAGTCCAAAACTGTAGTTTCGAAATGTGTTCATTTTAAACTTAATTATTTTTGAATTGTTATGATAAAAAGTAAAAATTATTTTACAGGTTTCTAGCTTCAACGGTTTATTTACTGATGTTTAAATAGCAGATTTCTATCATAAAATCATTAATTGCAAATTCTAGTTGACTGCAGTAATCCGTCAAAAGGTTTTTGTGGACTTTGTGACTTCTGCCTGAACGACAATATCTTCTGAAAACAGAAAGCAATACTTATTAATTAATATAAATACTAAACAGTTTTAATTTTTTTCATTATTGCCTGTTTTGTTCATTCTAATTTTCATATATTTTAGGTGGTACAAGAAAGCCTATCCATACCTGGCACAAATTTGCATTTAGTATACCACAGCAGTCGAATGGGTGGCTACCTTTCTACTATCCAACTAAGACTAACCCCTGATGAAGTTCCACCAAGTCTACGATTTATTCATCTGAAGATTTCTATTGAAGGAATTTTGTTTGAAAAAGTCTTTGAGGCTGCTGCTGCTATTAAATTCACTTATTCTTGGGACAGAAGAAATATTTATAGGCAGAAAGTTTATGGAGCAGCTACTGCAACTGGTAAATATATAAAATATTTAAATGCAAATTTCTTCTGATCATTTTCTGTAACTTTATTATGTGACCATAATGTTTAATGGGCAAAAGTATATATGACTTATAATGGCAAAATTTGGTTAAGTTATTTTTAAAGTTATTGTAATTAGCAAGTAACTGGACTCAGTTTATATAGTTTCCTTTGTATATATATTTTATAATCTTCCTTTTTAAAGTTTTATCTGAAATAACTACATTACTTGCATAACTTTTTTCACTGTTATTTGAAATTCTGTTATAAACAGCCACCAATACAAGAAAACACTCAAAATCCATTTTAATCAAATACATGATAAAAAAATCATATTATTTAAAATCTAACTCACCATTGTGGGTAATAGAAATGCATATCACTTTCTAAAGTAAATTATATTCATGGCCTAAGGAATGAATGGAACTTCAAAGTAAAGCTAAACTAATAAAAGCTTTCATTGCACTCCTTCCTCCAAAAATAGTTGTGCACAATACATAAAAAATTCATTTTTTTTAACATTGCCATCCAGCAATTTGTGTATGTATCAGGCAACTAATTTTTAAATTAATCTAGTTTCCAAGTCATTCTTCATGATAAACAGACTTTCTTGTAATTTTGATGAATAGTTAGTCAAAAATAAAGAATGTATTGCTATTAATCATTTTAAAAATATGCACTCAATTATGTTATGTATGCTGACGCAAATGCCATTCAAAAGGTATTTGTTAAAGGCTAATTTTTTCTATTATCTATTTATTTTTTTTATTAATGTAAAGTAAACTTTTGAGTTTTACTATCAGCACAATGTTTTAATTTTTATAAACCTAACCAATAATCTTCTTTTTGCAGTTTATGTGGGATATGAATATAGTTCCTGCCCTCATGTTATTTGGGAAGTACAAACTACCCAAGTCAGTGGGCATGATATGAGTATTTCTGAAATTGGAGGCTGGAATCTGGATATTCATCATCGTTACAACTTCCATGAAGGTAAATAGAATTATCATTATTTTCTGCTTAGTGCTAAATTTTTCATTGATACAAATATTTCCTTGCTGTCATTTATTAGTAGTACATACAATGAACAACTGCACTCAATAATTACAAATTTTTCATAAAATGTATATTATGCTCTGAAAACACTAGAAGGTGACATAACTAAACAAGAAATGTGGCCGACTTAGTCTGTGCTTTATATAATGAGTTCAGATTGCACTTCTTATGTGAAAATATCTTTGATTTTCACCTTACTTTTTACATGGTTATTTATAATTATCATGGTATCTGGACACCAAATATGAAAAGTCTTTGTGTTTATTTCTGCAGATGCTGAATATCCGCAGAAGCTTGCTACTATAAAAAAAAATTGAAAAGAATGAGACTTTGACACTTTCATTCATTTTCATTTAGAGTGCTTGCTGTTCTTGCATACTATAGTTGTGAAATATGATATTGGGACAACAAAATGTCACAATTACTTTTTTGTGGTAAGGAGGGATATAATAATGAACCCCTGATTTAAGTGTTGAAAATCTAAGATTTGCATAGGAAGAAAAGAGGAAAGGAAAATATTTAATTGGAATAAATAGTGTGGGTTTATAAATTGATTGATTCTTTTACTCATATTAATGACCTTATCTTACATACATTGGTTTACTTTTTTTCTCCCCTCGTGTTCAAGAAAAGATTCTGAGCTTTTTTTTTTATTTGTTTGAAAGGATATTTTTTAATTCGGTATGATGTTCTCTTAAAAAATAACATACTATAATATGTTTGGTTTGAAACAGGGCTCTAACCATTTCTTAGATTGAAGGCAATAAGTAACTGAATCCATGAAAATTCTAATATAATAAAATGTTAAGTGGTTACCAACCAATGGGAATGAAGTTTCAAGAAGTCAAGTTTGAGTTTTGGTGCAAGAGCCATAAATTTGACCATTCTGTGCCAAACTAAACAAAATTCTGTCAAGAATGTGAAATTAATATGTATAAAAATTAAAGAAAGAAATTCAATAAAAAAATGAGTGCTGCTTAAATATGTGGATGAAAAAAAAAAAATGATTTCCAAAAAGCAAAAAGGTCAGCATGTGGAATTTTTCCAAGTAAAGTGGACAAAGTAATAGAATTAGTTTTAAAAAAATGCAAACATTGGGAGCTAAAATGTGGATACCAAGACAGTATGATCAAGAAAGTCAAACTGTTGGAATTTTCTTTTGGTGATTGGTTAGTTCATTAATAATCTCATGTATGAAACTAAGAAAAAAAAATCTCAAAGGATTCCCAATTGCAATTTATGCGAGAATGTGCATTTATCTTATTTGTAGTTTTGTGTGATTTTTGCATTCCAAATTCATTAACTCTAATAAATGAATACTTATTAAGTGATAATCTTTAGTTATACTATTTCATAAACATTTTTTCATTATTTCAGGTATTCTTCAAAAAGGAGATGGAACAAATGTTTACCTAAAAAATAAACCTCGTGTTCTGGTTACTGCAATGGGTGATGGTCATCAAAGACCAATGCATTGTCATCAATGTGATGGTATTGCCAAAAGACAAAGGCTTTTAGCACCTGTTGCTCTAGCAGCAGCTCCAGATGGAAGCTTATACGTTGGAGATTTTAATTTAATTCGAAGAATTTCTTTGGATGGCCATGTAACTACTGTAGTAGAACTAAGGTGTGTTTTATTGCTTAAGTAATTAGATTTTTAAAATATGTATTAAATTTATAACTTTAAAAATATAGCATTACTTCAAGTTAGCAATCTAAATATATTTTCAGAAGTATTTCTGAACAAACAATTTTATGTTATTTGCTTGCAGTTTAATACATTGCTATAAATGGTTTGAAATTACATGGATTTGCACAGCCAAATTTGTCATCACCAAATTTCTTTAATGATCTTTTGTAATGAAATCACTTATTTTATTTATAGTTGGAACTTTATATTTAATTCTCTCAATATCTGCAATGTTAGTTCTTAAAGTAATTCTTTACATTTTAATTTTAAACAAAGACAAATATTTATCCATATCTGCAATACGCTGTATGAAT
Organism: Araneus ventricosus; assembly: GCA_013235015.1. Taxonomy (NCBI): domain Eukaryota; kingdom Metazoa; phylum Arthropoda; class Arachnida; order Araneae; family Araneidae; genus Araneus; species Araneus ventricosus. Next base: position 412,219 of record BGPR01000078.1, read on the forward strand.
GTTGTAATTAGATATAAATATTTATTATAGTTCCTTAAGTGTCTTAATATTTTTTTAATGGAATACTTGATAGATGTATTGTATTGAATATAATTTCATTAAATTAATTTTTCTTTAGCAAATTTTTATTTAAATTAAATGTTAAATGTTGTTCCAGGAAGATTTTTTGTGTTGTTGTCTTTTTTTATGCAAAATGTATTCTTTTTATTGAAGAACAATTTCTTATTCTCAAAATGTATTATTTTGCACATGTTTCAAAGTTGTAAAACCATTTATCTTGCCATGGAACCTAAAGAATAAAAAAAAGCATTTTTGGTTTATTTCTGTAATAAAAAAAAGATGAAATCTTATTATTTGCAGAATATTTTTTAAATGAACAAATGTATTAAGAAATTGAAATTTAGTAAAGAATGCTGATAATATTGTAAAGTAGTTATTTTTATAAAGCATGACAATTATTTCATACTGGTTGACATTAATATCATGGCAGTGCTTGATAGCAGAACCAGTGATGTGGTAATCATATATCATAACACTTAAATCTCGTATATTATATTGCATGATTTTTCCTCTCTGGAATCATTGAAAACTATAGAAGTTATATTCTTACACAAAGAATACTTGTTTCTCTGTTCAATGAGAAATTCTGAAGTTGGAAGAAAATCAATTTGATTCCCATTACAGAATTTTGTAAGTGGTTCACGCTATCTTTATCAAATGTTTGCAACTTCAAAGGAATTTTCAGATTGAACTGCTTGGCACAACTTAGCAAAATTGTTGTTAGGTGATTAGATTTCACAATGTGAATGTTTTTAATATTTGTATAAAGTTACAGATAAAAAGTAATTGAATATAACTATTTTTATATTGGTTAAAGAAAACACATATTTGCTTTCTTACATCCTTCATATACAAAATATCCTAAGTAAAAGACTTTCCATAAAACTTAATAATATAAATGAAATGTATGTTTGTACTACAACTTCTTAACTTACTGAAATAAATCATACTTTCTGTTCTTAGTGCTGCTCAAGTAGCATACAGATATCACTTAGCTGTTGGTCCTGCTGATGGAAAACTGTACATCTCTGATCCAGAGAAGCACCAAGTTTTCCGTGCTATTGAGTACATGAATATTCCTGACATTAAGAATAACATTGAAATAGTTGTGGGGAGTGGTGGAAAATGTCTTCCAGGAGATAAAATGCTTTGTGGAGATGGTAGGAAGGCTAGAGAGGCCAAACTAGCATATCCAAAAGGTAGTTATAATTTTTTTAAATATTGTACTTCTATTTATTTTTGTGTGTCCGTAGCATGGACATAAGAATGATAAAAGAATATCTGATTTTTTTAATTCGTGCATTAAAACTTTTATTTTTCATTTTACAGAAAAATTATTAGATTTACTTGGAAATTTTTCTACTCCCTTACCACTATTTTTTTTACTAAAATATTTTAAAATTAAATGTTTATAACAAAAAAGTATTTGTTGAATTATCTCTAACTTTAAAATCAAGAAACTTTATTGGAAGTCATTAAATTTTTCCATGCATGATTTTTCATACCTTTATATGATATTGTATTTTATATCTTAGTTCTTATCATTAAGGTTTTTTTTTTGTCCTAAAATATTAGATCATTTGTGTGAATACAAAATTGGAATAAACTATAATATGAATTTTTTAGGAAGTGGCAGTTAACGAATTTGTATAACTAACTTTTGCATTTCATATATTTTTTATCTGTAGCAATTTGAATTAATATGACATATAGAAAAAACAATGTTCACAGTTTAAGTTTTGAGTATTATTTATTTTAATGAAAACTTCTTTCATTTTGTTAGGATTGGCAATATCAGCATATGGCGAAATTTACATTGCTGATGGTACTAATATAAGGATGGTGGATCGTAATGGTATCATACACACAATTATTGGAGATCACTACCATAAAAGTCACTGGAAACCTTTCCCTTGTGGCAGAACTGTCTCCTTATCTCAGGTAAATTATTTTTTTACAATGAAACATTTAAAGGCTTTAAATATGTTATTTGAATTTTTAACAGATGATTCTGTAACAGTTATTTAAAAACAAAAACTACCATTTAACATTAAGAGTAAAATCTATAAGTTTTTCTTATCGAAATAATATCTGTTCTTATTAATGCCTTAGTATTTTATTTTTAAAAAGGCTTATTATTTCTGTCTTATAGGTTTAATTGATTTAGTCAAATTTTATATTTCATTAATAAATTCTTACTCTTAGGTTCATCTGAGATGGCCCACTGAGCTTGCCATTAATCCATTAGACAATTCTCTTCACATACTGGACGACCACATTGTTCTTCGTCTCACACCAGACAAGCGTCTGAGAGTTGTTGCCGGACGTCCCATGCAGTGTCCCATATTACCCCCATCCGCAGAAAAGTCTGATATTTCAACTGAAAGTTACCTGGAATCTCCTCAAAGCATTTCTTTCTCCCCTAATGGGGATCTGTACATTGCAGAAAGTGATTCTCAACTCATCAACAGAGTACGAGTTGTCAGCAGTGAAGGCAGGATTGTTACATATGCTGGAGCCGAATCCAAATGCAGCTGCCTGGACATCAACTGCAAGTGTTTTGATGAAGACAATAACTTAGCTGCCAAGTCCCAGCTGAGCACAATATCTTCTATTGCAATTACCCCAGATGGTTGCTTGCACATCTGTGACCAGGGGAATTTGCGCATTAGATCGGTTGTGACATCATTACCAAAAGCAAATGAGCTGGGAGAATTTCACATATATTCTTCTGAGACTCAAGAAATTTATATTTTCAACAGGCATGGGCAGCATACAGCTACCAAGAACATCCTTACCGGCAAAACTATGTACTTATTCTCGTACAATGTCAATACTAGTCTCGGAAAGCTTAGTACTGTTACAGATGAGGCTGGCAATAAGATATACATCCTGAGAGATTATACCAATCAAGTGAATACTATAGAAAATACTCACGGTGGCAAGTGTCAGCTGGAAGTGTCTAGAATGCAAATGCTTCACTCCTTTACCACTCCAGATAACTTCAAGACATCTTTTGAATATCAGGGTAGTACAGGACTGCTTAGGAGTAAACTGGACAGCTCGAGAAAGGCATATGTTTACAACTATGATAATTATGGTCGGCTGATACATGCTGTTACCCCAACAGGTCAAATTATTCAGCTTATTTATAATCTGAGCATTAAGGGAGCATCAGTTACTGTCACACAGAATAATAAGGAGATTCTTTCCTTGCTGATAAGAGGACTGGATGTCACTAAGAGCACTGGTAAGCTCACTTTTTACTTTAGCCTCTTAACTCATTTTCCTGCACATACACAACATATTATGGTATTTTTACGTTTATAAAATGAAATCAAGTCATTCATTGATATTATCATTTTATATAAAAATTATGGGAAATCCATAAAGATTTCAAGAATACTATGGATTCTTAGTTGTAAAAAAATGGCAACATATTCCCAAAACGAAATGTGTAATCTAATTGGATAGTAAGCAAAACGAAATAATTAAGTGGTTAATGGCAAACAAAATTCTATTTATTTTTGAATGGGAAACGAATTTTTTTATAAAGCCCTTTCCTCTAAATTTAGGCATGCGTTTTACTTGATGAAGAATGACTTGATTATGAATTTCATACACAATATGTATCATAGAATAGGATAAGATTAGACATTATCTACAGCTATTCTAATTACTCATTAAAGTATTGGTTTTTATTTGTTTTGGATTTTTAATAATGAATTATTAACTTTTTAAATCAAATCACAATAAACGTTCCTTGATGGCTTGATGTACTATTAATTTTTAAAAAAAGTATACATGATTTTGCGTAATTGAAAAGTAAATTGTTCTTTAATTATGGATAATTACATCCTTTATGCTTTCGGTCATTAAGTATTATATATTATTCCTAGTTATGTTGTCAACAGGTTAATATCATTTTACAGAAAGCTAAATCTCTTTAATAAATACTTAATCCTTTTTGTAAAAAGATTTTTAAGTTAAATATCGTCATTCATGATATCAATTATGAAAGTATGAAATCAGTGAGATATGCATCAAACAGTATAATTTCTTCAATGAATACTGAAGCTAAGACTAGAATCTACTGCAGTTTAAGTAATATTGATTGCACAGTAAATGGACATTTAATAACTTTTCCTACAAATTTAATTTTATGTTTCAGGTTTGATGCAACAACGTATCACACAGTTCCAGGATGGAAGTCTTATTCTTTCTTTGGATGATTCTAAAATTATCGAAATGGAAACTGTCCCTAGCCCTGTTATCACTGATCAGAATGAAGTTTTGGGAGAAATATTTCCAGTTCCTGCAAAACTGAAGGCAACTCTCAGTGATGATGTGGTGCAAAGATTTGAGTGGAAATATTATCTTAGAAGAGAAGGGAAAGGCAAGAACAGACAGATCACTCAAGTTGGAAGGAAAATGAAGGTAAGGAAGCCCAAAGGCATATTAAATTTCATTTTCTTGTATAAAAATTAAAGTTATGGAAAAAATATATATAATTTTGGGAGGTGGCACTGAAGTTTAATTGATTTTTCTATCATTATCTGTACTGTATATTTTAGAATAATAAGCCATAAGGATAAATTATGTTAACCAAATAAAGAAAAAAAATGTATTAAATATGTAGGAAAGATTCTCTCACTTTTTACATCAGTTACAACTTTTAATAAGTGTAATTTTAAATTGGAGGTTTGTTATACATAAAATCTAATATTCATTTACTTGATTTCTCTCTGTTAATTTAGCGGCTTACAATTTCATCTATATGCAAGTGAAGTATATTTTATTTGTTGATGAATGTATACTGTATATACTAAAAAGCTGTTTAAACTTGAAGTAGCAATTTAATATTTCCATTTTTGTTCAATATAATTTGTGGTGTTCTGAGCTGTTTAGCTTAAAGATAGGCATGTAGTCCAGCTAATTCTATACTAAACTTAAATTTACTGACTCAGCATTTTCTCATTTTGAAGTAGTTTAGATTGATGTAAAAAGCAATGTCTGTTAGAAAATCTTTTATTCTTTCTTTAAAGAATTGCTTTTTTTTGTGGGAACACAAACTTTTAATGATATTCACTCATTCCATTAACAATGTTATCAGGCCTCAAGAATTCCTTTTTCTTTGCATTTATAAATGTGAATATAGAGTGTTATTTTACTCCCTTTTTCTTTGGTGTTGGGATTTCAAAGCTTACGTTCATAAAATCGCAAGATATCATGTTGTTTTTGAAGCGATTGTTGAGCTTTTAAAAGAGTTTTTAATATAAAGAACTTGACAGCAACTTTGACAAAACTGAATTTGTTTTCCCATCTGATATGTTACTCAAACTTAGCATATTTTTAATAAAATAAAAAGAAAAAAATTGAAGACTACTCAATTTGACATTTGTCATTCAAAGACCTCTGGGTTGCTGCTATGTTCTTCTTTTTCATACACTAAATTTTATTTTCCCAGTTTAAAATTTCATATTTTCTTTTTTTATTATGCAGGTAAACGGAGAGATTCTGGTTGCTATAGAATTTGACAGAGAACAATATAGTGAGATCGTCTATGATAAGAATCAAATTCCTTTGGTTACTGTTCACTTTGATGAATTGGGGAGACCAACTCAGTGGCAGCCAAGCCAAAATATAACACCTGTTCAACTGAGGTACGACAAATTTGGTCGTTTGGAACGATGGGAGAGAGGATCTCTTTCCGAACATTATTCTTTTGACATCAATGGACGTTTGGCTGATATTCGATTCTCTGATAGTAGTGGAATTATGTACAAATATGATGATGGCAAGGCGTCTTTGGTAAGTTATGAATTTTGATGACTCCATGAAAATATTTTTTTTAAATATTAAAAAAAATTAAATTTATTTAATATAAAATTATAATAGAAATTAAATACGGAAAATTATTTGTAACATGATTTAAAACTAATAATTATACATTAATGAAATTGTGAAGTTATTAAGGAAGACTGTTTTTGCGTTAATGCTACAACAATGAAATAAATACTTCTTCCATTTTCTGAGTAATTTGAAAATAAATATATTTATAAATATTGGTGAAAATTTGCTATCAGTATTTCATTTGAAAAGAAACTGACCCTGAAAACGTAATTCCGATTATTAAAATATTATCAATTTCATTCAAATTCTAGTTAATGTTGGTGATGTTTAATTTTTATTTGATACATTGCAAAAAACCAATATAAGCCATTCTTATTTTTTCTGCAGTTTCCTGTTGTTAGTGAACTTTGGTTGGAAGAAAAGTTTTATTAAGAAGGTGTTATAACCAAAAATAGATGAAACACATGCAATTACACTGTTAGAAAAGTTTCAAAAACTTTGTCAAAAAGTCAAGTTTATTGTATAATTTTTTTATATAAAGCTGATGTTGCTGAATATATGCATTAAATAAGCATATAAAAATATTTTGGGACAGGAATATTTTTGTTATATTTAATTAAAGCATTTTTTGAAATTTCTTGTTAATTTTTTTAAATTTAACAACCAGAATAATTTTTCATCTTCTTTCTTTACAGCCCACAGAAGTTATTCTTCCAAGTGGCAGCCGTTATCTTTTGCAGTATGATTCTGTTGGAAGTCTTCAAAATATTCTCATGCCAAATGGTCATAAACACGAAATAGCTATTCAAATATCATTCGGATTTTATAAGCAACTATATCTGTCTCCTGGTGTCAAGCATCCATATGTGATACAGACAAATGAATTTGGTCAAGTTCTGGTAAAGCGTCTTCCCAAGAACAAAGGAAGAGTTCTTTACAAGTATAATGAAGGAGGTTTGCTTTCTACTCTGTTCTGTGGACATGAACGTACTGATTTTAATTACTACGATCACAAGTCCTTGCTGAAGTCCATTGTTAAATCTGCTTCTGGTGTGGAATTGAAAATTGATTATAGATATCATGGCTCACTTTTGAAAGAGGAACGTCATCGGTTCAGCAGTCGCAGCGGCATGGATGGCGCGAAATTCAAATTCGTTTACGATGGTCGTTTATCTTCTGGAGTTGTAGAAATAAACGGCAAAAGTTCATCAGAAATAAAATACAGGTACAACACTGAAACCGGAATACTCGAGCAAATCCAGCATTTCATTATCCACCGACCAAAAATCAACAGCATATTCATCCAGGATGAAATGAGGCAGTATTCTAAAACCATTGGTTTGGATGCATATGGTAGAATTGTTGTACTTGCTGTTACTCTATGGAATAAGGAGATATATTCTCTGAATTTGGTTTATGATAATCGTAATCGAGTCAAGCAATCCCACATGAAAATTGGACGTGAGGGCACACCTAATGTTTGCAACTATTCTTACACATTAGATGGTTTCATTGAAGAAGTCCATGGAGCTGACAAATGGAGATATTCTTATGATATTAATGGAAACCTGAATAGTATAGATGATGGTCAACATCAGTTGTCCCTCCGATATGATGATAGTGACCGCTTGCTAGGGTATGGCGATTCTGTCCCATACACTGTGGATGACAGAGGATTTATTGTTCAGAGGGGTGAAGAAAAATTCACTTTTAATGCTGATGGGCAGTTGATTCACGCATTCCAACTCCATCAGTATGAAGCATTTTATTATTATGATCATAAGGATAGGCTAATTGCAAGGAAAGATCATCGAAGCCATGTCACGCAATTTTTCTATTCAGATCCTTTACATGAGGAAAGGGTGACACATTTACACTATCCGAAAGATGAAATAACATTCATTTACATATATGACAGCAGTGGTCATCTAATGTACATCCAACAGGAAGGTATCAAGTACTATGTAGCTAGTGACCATTTAGGTTCACCAGTTGCTCTTTTCAATGCTGAAGGTGTTATTATTAAGGAAATGAGCCGAACTCCCTTTGGAAGAATGTTGTCGGATAATAATCCGGACTTTTACTTGCCTGTAGATTTCCAAGGTGGTATTAGAGATCCACTTACAAACTTGATCCATTATGGTGGACGTGTTTATGATCCCCTTGGTGCTCAGTGGCTTGTTCCGGACTTGAATTCGATGCATAAATTATTGAAGAATCCATACCATTTGCATCTGCATCGATTCCATAATAATGATCCTATCAATCCTTTCAAGGAAACTGATCACCTAACTGGTAAGTTATGTTTCCGAATTCAATCTCTCTCTCTCTCTCTCTTTTTGCCGCGTCTTTCAAAGTTAGCATACTGTAACTTTAACTGTTTTATTTATTCGATGATTTCCAATGAGCTCCGAGAGCCTTTTGAAAATATTGAGGCGGCGGTTTCTTATCTATTGAATTTTAAAGTATGGATATTCTTCGTTTTGAAGTTTAAAAAAAATTGCGTCTCTATTTTGACGCCCTCTTTCTATAATTTCTCAGCTTCGCCTCAATATTCCCAAAATAGACATTGACTGGAATAATCTAATCTCTTATTGAAAGGATTAAATACAATATCATCTTAAAATAACATGTCAAATCTACAATAAAGTCTTTCATAGGAGCGTCGGCACTTCATAAAATTTTTATTTGTTAAATTTTTTTTTAAATGTATGTTTTAAATGTAAAATTTTTTTAATAATGTTCTTATTGTAATTACGCTAAGAAATATTATTTGCAGGTTAGAAAAAATTGGATGTCTTTTTTAAATACTTTAATTGTGAAATTGTTATTAATCCATTATTTATTTAAAATTAAGAGAATACAGAATTGAGCTCGTAAGAAAAGGAATAGAGTTTTACAATATGGCAGTAGCTATTATCAGATCTTAAGGCGACTGGCACGAATATAACTGTTAAATCTACTCATTTCAGAAAGTTGCCCCGTACACATCAAACTCGGAATCGCATCTAAATTTCTGGTAAAAGTTTTTCAAAAAAGTATTCATATCGCCATTAGTAGTGTAAATGACCAAATGCAGAAAGGTAGTTCTCGGAATCTAGTATTTCTTTCAAATTTAGCATAATTATTTACCATAAGCAACACAACAAAAGCTTAGTAAGTCATATAGAGAAAACCGAAATCGGATTCCCAAATTCCAAGACCGTCTCTTATAAATATGTATTCACTTAACTGTTCTCTCTCGTAAGAACAATACTGCTATTAAAACTTGGAAATCACTATGCTATTAAAACTTGGAAATCACTAAAACAATGTACGGGAAATCAGGCGAAAGTCTTGCACCTTTGTGAAAATTTGAATGAACTTCTTCCCAAAATCGTTCAGACCAGGGGCGGTTCGTGTGTAGGGACTGCAGTACTGCAGCACCCTCAACTTTTCCCATTGTGTAAATTTAATCAATTTATTTTATTTCGCATTTAATATTTAAATTTATCAACAATCTAACGAAATTTTGTATTAAACGACTACTATATTCAAATGAAAGGCAGAAAAATCTATACAGAAAATGAAGTTTCCTGTCTTATTTTTTCACTACCCGAAGAAGAAGCGCAAAGAAAAAAGTAACTTCTGAAACGAGAACTGTGGATACTTCTAGCTCCGAATTCCGCATGCGCAGTGACACTGCGCAGGCTTTCCCTACCATGTTCTAAAAGCTGAAAAGGTTCTGTGGAAGTCGGCAGTTCCCGTGACATTAGAAACAAAATTTTAAACGTTTTCTCGCGCGGAAAATTTGTTCGCGTTCTAAAACTTTGAAAGAAATAAAGAAATGAAAGATAATTAATGATAAATAAAAATTTAATTGAAAAAACTTTTTTATAGTAATGGAATTTCTTGCAATCCAAAAGATTTTTTGATGATTTTTAAGTATAAATGCTGATGAAATACATAATAGAAATTTTTCGTGATAAAATATGTTTTCAAAATTTTCGTGAACCCTAATATTCTGTATCTTTCTATTTGAGATCATGATTCATAGTTTAAGAAGCCTCGATTTTAAATAAAACGCGGTTCGCATAAAGGAACAGAATTTCTTACGGATTACTGATAAGTATATTCCCAATTTCAGTTATCGCAGTCCACCTTTAGATAGATGTAATAAAACAAATTAATCATTTTTTTTCTCCTCTTGGCAATTCCCGTTACTACATAATACATCAGAACTTGAACTCAGCTTTCTAAAATTAAATAAAGAATAACATATTTTCTGACGCACACAATATGAATCGGGATACGATTACATGTAGCTGTTTTGATTTCAATGGATGCAAAACTTTTTAATCGTCGTACAAGCATCAAGGTTAATGTTTTTGTTCTTTCGCTGAAAACAAAACAAGAATTGATTTCATTTTTAAGTAATTTTTAATGATACTAATAAAAAGTATTCGCTCACGCTTCTGTTTATACTATAACATTTTTTCTCGTTAATAAGAAAATGATTTTATTTCTGTACTATACTGTCATTTTAATGTTAATTTTTTTAAATATAGTAAAGGAATACAGAAAATGGAATTGAAAACAAATTTCTAGCTTAAATTTTTTTTTATTAAAATTAATTTGTTAAAATACTTACCTATTTCGAGAAAAGATGTTATTAGTTATTCATTAAATATAAAACTACTTAAAATTTATGGAAAAAAGCCAAAAAATGTATGTGGTTCAAATATGCATTGCTGCGCAGTGAAGGATTAAAGATGTGCAAGAAGAATATCACCCTCAAGATTACATAACACGAGATGCCACTGTTACAGACAATTGTATATTTCAATGCAAATCGTAAATAACTGGTAAGGCTGAATAGGAAACTCAAGAAGGCCATATGCGACCTTAAGGTCTCATGTTCCCCATCCCTGATCTAGGAAATGGACTACCTGTTTGTCAGCAACTGATTGCGTTATCTCCATAGCGGAACTGTTTCCGTTATTATTATTATTAAAATACTACTTTTCATATTTAGAATCCATTATAAAGTTATTTAATTGTTTGTAGCAGTTGCTTTAACTTACTTTGTCAAATATATTCTATGAGATGAGCTTCAGTAATATTAATATCTGTAAGGTAATATGTCTTATCATTAATATTTCTTTTACAGATTTAGAAGACTGGCTAGCTGTTGTTGGATTCAATACCAACAACATTATGTCGTCACACTGTCCTGTGGAAAGCTGCAGCAAAGTTTCATATCTGGAGGAATGTTCACCAGCCATATCTGGAATCAGCTGTGCCATCAATTCCCTGTCCATGGAATTCCATAAATTCTCAACTGTTCCTAAGACAGAAGTCAAAATTAGCAACACTTTCCCCCAAACTGTCAACCCTCGCCTTACCACCATTCAGTCAGTACTTGGAGATGGTGTCCTTTTGTCCAACCATAATGGAAAAGCTCTGGTGAACACTGTTTCAGATGGACCAACCATACTAAGGGATGTTGTTGTCACAGTTTTCAACGAGACGAATATGATGAACTTGTATTTCTCGAAGAATGGCCAGGATTGTTTCTTCTTTGTCCAGGAGGATGCCAGCAGGGCGCAGAGGAACTGGGACCAATTACAGAGATTGGGAACTATGTTCAATGTTACCATGCACAATGTAGATCCAAATGAAGGAGGAAGTGGTCAAGTAGATATCAAGCTTCAAAGTCCCAGCATGATTCTGAATATTCGTTATGGTACAACCGTGGATGACGAGTACCGCAGGCTTGTCCGCTTGGGAAAACATAGAGCTGTAGAAGAAGCTTGGCAACTCGAGAAAGAACTTGCCACCAGCGAACATAAGAGCATGTATGAGTGGTCTAAACTGGAAAAGGAAGAGCTTATATCAAGTGGTAGCATTGCTAAATATCATGGTGCTTATATTCATGATGTTGGGCAATTCCCAGAACTTGTGGACGATCCTAGTAACATTGTTTTTAAAAAAGAGAGCTCTCGGAAGAGGAGGAACAGACCTCGAAAGCCAAAATAGGTTCAAGATAAATTGTGTGTGTTCGTTGGTAATTTTTAATTTTGACTGCAGTTGCTGAAAGAAATAATGATGTAACTATTGGTCTTCTGATTTTTAATGTTTCGACCATGTTTTAAGCAACCTCATTTTTTGATCACACACTCATTCATTCTACTGAATGTCCCTTGTGATTCTGACCCATGTTGGGTTAACTGACACTTTCAAATTTGTACCACCAGGTACAACTTGAGAAGCTTTAATGATATCCTGTCCGAATTTTGCACATCGACTTCCAAAAACACACTTTTTCATGAGCTACATTTCAGAGGTGAGAGTAATGGTGCACAGAATTTGTACAAAGAAAAGTATAAAGACTTCACTTGTACGATGAAATAGTACATTGTGTAATATATAATACCTTTGTAATGAGCTATATTAAGAGGTCGAAATGCACTGTGACTGTACAAAGAGATTTCACTTGTATGCTGTATAGGACTGCATAATGTAATTTACTGTGATTATGAGTTTTATGTCGATAGCGTCAGTTGGTTACCAAAAAAGTCTTCAATCTCAAGTCAAGATAATGTAGTTGAAAATAATGATTGAGCGTTCGTAATTACGTTTTTTATCACTGTGCAATATCACTATTCTTCATCTATAACTGTATGGAAATTTCCTTTTTTTGTTCAAGCCCATATTTAACAATACAGAAATTTCTGGAAAGTTTTGTATTGTAGAGAGAACTTGTAGACTTAATTCCTACTACTGCGAAAGCTGAACAAGAATCGTCAGGGTTTATTTTTTATGTATACATAATTATATATATATTGGAATTACGTTTGCCATTTAAAGTCACCCCAGTTAATTTCTTTTATGACTGATAACTTTATTGGCCCAGCGAACCTGAACTTCTACACATCTCTTACCACCTATGGACCAAACACTAATGTAAAAAATGATTCTTTATCTCAGAATGGTTTTGTTGCATGTGTAAATTTCCATCATAAATGCTCTTTTAGTTTAGCATATTTTTATTTTATTACTGTAGCAGTCTGGCTTGTCTTCTGCATGAATTGTTGCTAAAACTTGTAGAACTTCGTAGAATACTTATTCAGTTTATCACCGTTATCCAGACAGACCACATTATTCCCAACTACTGCATTTGTATGACTTAATTTTTCGATGAAATTCTGTTTCGAGTTTTAATTATTATAATCTTTATTAGTAATATATGCATTTTATGGTCTATTACTTGTACTCTCGGAGTGAAAGCAAGGTTGAATGCATATATTTTACTCCCACCTCTGGCTAACACTATCGCTTTCTAAGTCGATGATTAGTTATCTTATATATATGTGTGTGCGTGTGTCTGTATCTGTATGAATGTCTGACTCCACACACAAAGACGCTGGTGCTGTTGCACAACCCACAGGGTATACTGAAAAGATTATTCTTTTTTAAGCTATGATTATTGGAAAGCAAAGCCATGGACTTTTCCACAGATCATTTTTGAATTTGTAAAAAGAATAGTGCACAATCAGGTCTGCAAATTTATATTTGATTGATGAGAGCCATGTATGTTAATAAACTGTATATTAAATTTTTTTAAGAAGTCTCATTTTCTACTTGCTTTATTTACTACCATGACACTTACACGTACTTGCTAATTATTTTTATTTTGCAGTGGCGGTTCCTTAGTTTAGTAAGACTGTCGTCTCATTTTGGAAAAAAAAATGTGTTTCATTCAAGGTGTATTAGCAATCTGATAAATCATTACAGAAAGGTGTAATACGGAAACAGTATGACGAAACATTTAATTTCAACTCAACGAAACTTCCGTCCAGCATTAAATCTGGTTATTTACAATGTTCCATACGATCTTATGTAACAAATCATCTGCGGTGTTTTAAATGTCAGAGGTTTGCTCATTCCAAAACTACTAGTTGTGGAAAATTAACTGCTTTCCAATTAAGGGCCTCATAATTTTTGAACTCTGATTAGTACACAGCTGTTCTCCAGTGGAATAGGTTTCGATCCTCCAGTCCGGAACCGAGGTCACCTCACCTCTTGTAGTGGCGATTTGTCTTCTTTAAGATGACCTTGCTGCTAAAGAAATTTCTAAGGTGCCGAAACGCACATATCTCATAAAATATGCATTTTAACTGATATTGAACATAAGAGTTTTGGGCTAATGATAATCGAAAGGTTTTTTGTTCAGTGCCAAGTATTAAATTTTCTGCATTCCAAGAGAATTAAATGGGCAATATTTGATGTACAAGATGATCGTAATTAAACTTGGTCTGTTCATAGCAACTCTGTAGCTGTAACTAAAATGCGGATTGATTCGAAAATTTGTAGATAGACAATTCGAAGGATGTGCTGAAAGATTCCGCAAAAAAGTTCAAAAAATTCTGTTAGGGGGCGCATTACATCGAAATACATGCAAGCTACAAATTCCAATACAAGCATCGTTTATTTGTTACAGACTGTTTAGCGATGTAAAGCATATTGTTCAAGGTGTAAAATTTGCAGGCGATGAATAGTTTGTTCAACAGCTGATTGATTGCCAGAGATCAGTGGCGACGATTTTGTGAAAAAAGTGTGGGGGCAAAAAATTTACTGATATCTAAAAGTACTCGGGAGTATAGCGGGTAAACAAAAAAAAAATGTTACAAAATTGTCTAGCTTTCCCGAATACTATTGTTTTTTTTACGATTCCTAGTTTTAAACAGCTAAAAGGAAATAAAAATTTAATTTCTTCAAGAAAAGTAGGGGGCGACCGCCCCCCTTACTCACCTCCACTGCGCACATGCAACGTTATACAGTCCTTCAGGTCAGCCAAAGTTGCAACATTCCCCCGATAAACCATGTTCTTTAAATGGGCCCATAACCAGAAATCACGCGGAGTGAGAACGGGCCGGCCAAAGAGTGGGAAATGAACGGCTAATTACCCTGTCATCGCCATCGATAAAATGTTGCCGCAAAAACCTCTGCACACAAGAGTCTATTATGTGGAGGGGCACCATCCTGCATAAAAGTGATATATGCAAGGTATTGTCGCTGCTGAACTTGAGGTAAGGTGAAATTGTTGAGATTAAAAGAGATCATAAGACTTTAAAATGAAAATTCAATCAAATAATTAAATTAAATTTCAAATCCAATATAATGCTTGCAAATGTTAAAATATCCCACATTTATTGCATGTCTTTTCAAATCTTTTGGATTCGCGTATTTTTTTAAATTTTATTTATTTATTTTTGTGAAAAAAAAAACTAAAAACGCCGATTTCAACATAATTTTTATTTCTGTTTATAAATTAGTAAAATGATTTAAATTATGCTTTAGAACATTTTTTAAACAAAAATGAAACTTCATTTTATTAATTCTATAAGAAAATTATAGAAATATAAATAATCTTAACTATTTAAATCTGAAGCTAAACAAAAGTATGTATCTATCTAAGTCTGGCTATCTTCTCACGCACAACTGAATCCTGAAACAAGCAGAAAGTGCCAAAAGGCAAGAAATAATCCAAGGATTCCATTTCAACCATTGAAATTCCGAAATTATAATTAGTTGAAAAGATATTAATTAAAAAGTCTATAATGATTGTGATTTCACCGTACTGCCATCTACTGACGACTTTAAACAAAAGCTCCAAGAAGTTTGGATGTCATTGACATTTTTGACATCCGAAACATTCCCGACATTTTTTGTTTATTTATTTAAAGAAACCTGGTTTTTATAATTGTATAAAAGTTTTCTTTTTTAGCAAACCTCCGTCTTTTAATTTATAAACATAGGAAAAAATCGTTTTTTTTTAAAAATCTTTTCTTCATAAGTCATGTTACAAGTCATGTGCTGCCATCTATTGATTCATTTTAAAAGGAAACTTCTAACATTTTTAAAATTTTACAGTAGGAGGAAAAAAAAAAAAAAAAATGGGCTGTAAACAACATCGAAATTAGAGTCGAAGATATCTCTAATGTGTTTCACAGTAGAAAATGAATCTATGGACAAAAAAAAAATATTGCAATTTTTAATTTTTGAAAAAATTCAAATTTTAATTTTGCAAAAGTGCCCTTTTAACATCAAACTACAATAAAAAAAAATCAGGATTTTAGGAAATAAATTATTATAAAGCTAAGAATATCAAGGGAACTGAAGTAAAATTCAAAATTAATTTATTTGTAGGCAAACTTAAAAGAACCAAATAAATTTAGAAGTTATTTATATTTATTCGTTAAGTAAAATTCAGTTTTAAAGGAAAAAAATTAGGAAAAATGGCTATAAAGCCTGGAATATCAATGAAACTCAAGTAAAAGTGTCTTTATTTGCATGGAAATCTAAATTTGGAAAACTGCTGTTTTTTAAGTAAAATTCAGATTTAAAAATTTATAAAGCAAGAGATATCAATTAAACTCAAATTAAATTCAAAATGTGTTTATTTGTAAATAAATTTAAATTTTAATGAAACAAAATGTAAAATTTGTTTGTTTTTAAGTTAAATTCGTGTTTAAAAACAAAAATTTATAAGAAAATAGTGATGTAAATCAATTTTAGGCCTCTTGAGGGTCGATTGAAGATCCTCTTCCGCTCATAAATCCCCTTCTGACATCATACGGAAACTTTGATGATTTACTACAACATAACTGTGAATGGCAGAATTTCAGGTTTTACACCAAACCATGCAACTACATTCACAAATTCGAAAACGCAAAAAAAGTAATTTCGGACGAATCTGCAGAAGTCCTCTTTTAAAATCAAACTGTTCACATGCGGTGTACTTGCATTTTTTTATTTATTTAACGAAGGCTGGTATTTCTTTTTTAACGAGCTTCTATGTATGGATTTATTAACATCGGGAAAAATAATGTTCTTGTATTTTTGCTTTCTTTTTTGTATTAAAGTATTTTAACTTCGCAACGTTCGTTGGGAAAAGTAAGTGACAATATTTGTTGAAAAAACGGAAGCGGGCCATATGAAAATATATGGATCCCGAGGCCTCATTTCTCTCCGCCCGGGAATATCTGTTTTTCAAGATTGCCCGTCCAACAGCTAGTATTCAAAAATATACTGAAAGGCAATTAACTTGCACACAGAAAGTACTACAAATGCATGAAAGTAGCTGAAACTTATTGTTTGTTACGGGTTTTATGGCACAACGCCATGTTAGGCTATTCTGCGTTAGACATAAGTGAAATTGAACAGCTTATAAAGACTGAATGTAATAAAAATATATAAGAGTGTATAAAATTATTGGCGGATATCTGTACGTCTATTGGCGACCGCCGTATATAATAATAAGTTAAAAAACATAGATCGTCTATTGACGATCCCCGGAATGCAAGGCAGACTTGCTAAATCGTTTATTGACGAGAGCCGGAGTGGTTGGATTAAAGAGAAATTGTCTTTAGACGATTACTATTCATCAATATCACTCCGTCCCATTCACGATTCAATGCAGAACTTAGATCCAAGAATAGACTTTTTAAGATTGTGGGTAAGTGATGGTCTTTAATCGAGAGAATATTTAAAGGCCGAAAGTTTTAAAAAAAGGAAATAAAGAGATAAAACCGGCTTTCTCCCCAACTAAAGACCTGCAACATTTACAGCACCAGTGGTGGGGAGGCAGTCGCCGCCCTACTTTTTTGCTGCGAAAATTAAATTTTTATTCCATTTTAGCTGCCTAAAACTATATAAAAGCAATAGTGTCCGGGAAAGTTACCTAAGTTTGTTGATAAATTGTTAAATTTTGTTGTCTATCCTTACACTCCCAGGTACTTTTTGATAAATTTTTTGGCCCCTACTATTTCAACTCAATCGTCGTTACTGGTCCTGGGTATTTTGTTCCTCCTACCCTCAGCTGGCTTGCTGAGAACTCGCCATATTCCATTTGCTCCAGTTAAATATTTTTTTTAAAAAAAAATCAGTACTAAGAGGGGCCGATGCAATTTAACCCCAATAACAACAAATCTTTGTTTTCCTAGAGTTGCAAAATATTTAAAATTCAAATAGAAAACATCTGTTTTTTTTTTTAATAAAATGATCAAGTTTTCTGTCGGTATTTAAAAGAAAAAGCCAAGAATGAAAAATTTTGAGAAGGATTTTTATAAGAATATAGGTTGGAAAAATGGGGAACTTTCTATTTCAACGTTGTTCTGTGAAAAATATATAAGGAAACTGGGAATAGGGGCCGTCTTAACAAATTTCAGCGGCTTGGGCTAGGGTTATTTGGCGCCCATCAGAGCCATAACTAGGAATTTGAGCGCACTATGATCCAATGAAAATACCTAGTACTAAATAAAATAATTGAGGAGCAAAGAAAGAAAGTTCTCTGATTAATGCTTAAAATTCGGCAAATTGGCGCCTTTCCATATTTAAAATTGCGATTAAATCAATTGTTGGTACAAAATTAAAATAAATTCAATATAGTAAATTTGTAGACTGCATTGAATAAGACAGCCCTGAATCTATTGCTCGAGGCAACAAATCTGTAGCTGAGGGAAGAATTCAAATTGATGCTCTGGCAGGTCCTTAAACTAGAATCGTGACTAACATCCCACAAGTATATCGCTTTTTCACCGTTCCAAATAATATTCAAGCAGATTAAAAAGTCAAATTCTTTTTCTCAATTAAAGTTTGTTTTCTCAATTAAAGTTTGTTTTCTCAATTAAAATTGAATTTAAAATAATCAAACTAAGAATTGCAACTATTATACTCTTACTGCATGTAAACAAATGAATAATTTTTTTTTCTGTGCTAAAAAAATTGTGACAACCGACTACTCACTATATTCTGGGTTCATTGTAGCTCGGACTGACTGGGCATCTTTATATTTATTTATTGTTTACTCAGAAACGAAGAGTTACAATAGTTAACACAAGAGGGCGCTACTGTGAAGCCCTCGTGTCAGGAACAGAAGGAAATACATTCAACTCCTGAAGGAGAAGAGGTTCTTGTAAGAGAATTACTTTTGAATCGACATAGAACTTTTAAGGAGAGTCCCTTCCCTATAAGTGTAGATAATAATTTATAAAGAGTATAAATTAATTAATTTGAGTAATTTATAAAAAGTATAAATTAATTAATTTGAGTATAAATTAAGAAATCAATTGAGAAAATGCCTATTTTGGTGCTTTTTTGTTATGTCATTAAAAAGATTTTCTTACCGAAAATTATCTGAAAACAAATAAAATGTCTACTCTAGGACAAAAGCTTATTGTTACAGAAATTTAAAAAACAAATAACTCATATTGGCGTGTATTTTGATCTTCTGTAAATTTAATAAGATCGTGATATCGTTCATACGTCGGGTGAGGTACAAAAATTTGACGGGAGAATATCAGTTCAGATGACAATCAAATCATCTGAGCACGATTCTTACAGCAAATCATCAAGAGTCTATTATATAGTTTAAAAACGGATAAAAAGTAATGGGATCAATTCACGTGATGTCACAGTGACCTGCGGCGGATTTTGGAAATATGAGATTACAGGCACAAAGTTGTTTTGAGGCTCCTCTCTCTACCTAATGTCGTAAATTCACCTAAGATGTGCATCGAATAGATTTTGAGGCCTCTCAGGATCTCGAGGCACGAGGCGAATGCCTCTAGAGCATGTGCGAAAACCCGCCACTGACAGTAGCGGGTACTTGACTAGGATCGGATTAAGCCCTATAAGTAGGGTTGCCATAATTACCAAGCACTGATACGGGACGTTTAAGTACTAAATAAATAAAACATGACAAAGTGGAAGCAAATCTAATAAAATAAACACGTTGAATAATAATAATGAAAAAACGAGGCTAATACTTTTTAGCCCAGTCTTATTTTAGAGCTTATTTGACTTTCTTAATTATATCATTTTCTTCTTTCACATAATTATAAAAATGGGCGCAAGTCATTTTAAAATTATAATGACAAATCTTAATTGCTTCAGTTGTCACCACTGACAACCTGTTTCTTTCGTCCGACCATTAATTTGAATTAGGGAAAATATTCTCTCCACGTTTGCATTGTAGGACTGGAATGGCAAATACGTATTCGCATAGCTTTAGTAGACATGACTTCTGATCGATATACTTTGTATCTGCAGAAAACATCAGCCATTTCTCTTCCATATTCAATTTCATAGCTGCTTTACAATTTTTATTGGTATTATTTTTTTACACAGAATTCAGAGTAAACACGAGACATATGATAATACGGGACTGAATGATGAAATACGGCGACAGTCCTGTATATACGGGACGTATGGCGACCCTACCTATAAGGGTCTATAACCAATATAAGCTTCGGTCTCCCCTTTACCCTCCATAACTTCCAAAGCCAAAAAATTTTTTATTGATTTTTACTTAACACCTTAACTGTTTTATTTTCTCTACTAGATTGCCCCATGTCCCTCCAACTGGTACGGCAAATGTAATGATTGCAGGAACAGGGACATGGTGGCGGCGTTCTGTCTAATTAGATGGCACTTTCTGTTTTGGGAATGTGTTGTCGTATTGATTCAATTAAGAGTCCATAAAGCACTTGAGATGTGAATGAGTTACTCTTTATTTTTTGTATCGAATTATGGCGCCTACGAATGACGTAATTTCAGACTATAAGTGTAAAAGTGCCCTAATTCGATACACGAATAAACTCGGTCTAAACAGTCAAGTGGTTAACCTCTGTATAAGCAATCTTTCAGTAACAAAAATATTAAGACAAACTTTTATTAATTAAAATATGTAATTGGGGCCATCTTTAGGAGAGATGGTTTCAATATACCGCAAAAAATGCAAAATTTAAATTTAAGAGTAGCTTTTAAAGAAATGGTAAAAAAATTACAAGATTTTTTTACACAATCTAAATACTTTAATACAAAGTTTTCCACGGCTGTTGAGTCAGTCAGCCAGCTGCTGAACTGAACCACTGATCTGCAAACAAATTTGAAAAAAATGAGGGGAAAAACACCAAGAATAATGTTTTTAAACTTAAGCGATACTCTATTTTAATTTGAATGAGGCCGAATAAATTAAATAAAAAAATTAAATTGCCGTGAAAATTATGCAACCCCCCCCCCAAAAAAAAACACGAGGCTTCGGGGACTCCAAAAATCACGGGTCCCTAAGCAGTTGCTTACTTCGCCTATTTGTTCATCCGGCCTACAGTTAAAACACAGTTTGAAAACGTTACAGTTCCTTATTTGTAACCCATGCGTTTTTGTAGATTCACTGGATATTTACCTAAGATTGCACCATTGTGGAACATAATATTCATTTAGTTGATAACGCAATGATGCAGATAATGGAAATTAAATGGAAGGGGGAAAAAATGCAAAAATGATCTTCATAAAAGAACAAAAGATGATCGCTATTGTATGAACATCGCCTAATGTTGATGATGCCACTATGAATGAAGTATAAGTATGTAATAATAGTGAAAAAGAATGGAAAATAAAAACATTCTGAAAGGTTGAAAATAAAGAAAGAATCTAAAGGGTTGCGAATAACTCTCTATTGAATGATTTTCTATTGAAATTTATAAATGAACAATGAAAACATTACTATTGTTTTGGGTTTTAAAAAATATTCTTGATGAATAGCTGTTATGATGTAGATTAATTTCACGAACCTAATTT
This sequence comes from Araneus ventricosus, assembly GCA_013235015.1. Lineage (NCBI taxonomy): Eukaryota > Metazoa > Arthropoda > Arachnida > Araneae > Araneidae > Araneus > Araneus ventricosus. The sequence continues at coordinate 433,756 of BGPR01000078.1, forward strand.
ACTTTTTAAAAAAACATGTAAATTGAACAGTTGTATTATTTCTCCAATTCTTATTTCTGAAAACAATTTTTTTTCATAAGAGTTAAAGGCAATTTCTAGTTCATGATGCATTGGTTTTGTTACGAAACAAATTTAAATGTCATAGAGGTGGTTATTCTACTATATTTAACGTTTCATCGACAAATCAAGGTTGAAATCTAATGTATACCCACTCCGCCAAGTATGCCAAGTCGCCCCATCGCTATCACATTGAAAAGGCACAAGATGGCTGATAATGTATTCGTATAATTGCTAATTTACTCACTTTGTTCCTCATTTACCATAAAATTATCATCTTGAAGGGTAAAAAATTATATAATTAATACAAGATAAGAAATTATTTGATGTACACTTAGTCCGCCAAGCCGCCATCATACCGCAAAGTGGCTGATAATGCACTCATGTAACTGCTAATTCGCTTTCTGAATCCCTCATTTATCACAATATTATCAACATGAAAGCTAAGAGAGTACATAATTAATGCAAGATAAATTATATAATGTACACTCACTCCACCAAGTATGCCAGGTAGCTCCATCGCCATAACATCGCAAATAATGTAAGATGTCTAATAATGCACTCATATTACGGCAAATTAACTCACTGTATTCCTCATTCGTCATAAAATTATCAACGTGAAGAGATTAGGAATTATATAATAAATACAGTATAAGAAATTATATAATTTGTTTGGTTTCCAGAGAGAATTAATGATATATATGTAATAATCTCACTTAATTTTATTTCAAATTCTAATATTATATATTTTAAAATCTGAATGTATTCCAAAATCACTTTTCTAAAACTCCAGTTTCGTTCTTTTCCGGCGCTGGAGGTATATTAAATCTCTCGTTTTGACATATTTATTGCTAAAAGAATATTCTAATTGCTTCCACGCGCCAACATAAATCGCGAATTCTTTTCCAGACTTTTCTCTAAAATACTTACGTAATATACTAAAAATAGTTATTATTCCCTTCACTTTGATCCCGTGTCTATCTGTTAAATCCCTATCTGAGAAAAAGCAGGGATCTTCTGCTCACTTTTGGCTTAAAACTTAAACGAAGATGTACGTACTTTTCGTCACTCTCCCATAATAAAATGGAATTTAGAATAACTCGGCTTGTATTTATTTAACGACTACAACAACAGTGAATGCATTTTATATATATATATAAAATGTTTTCGTTGTTGCTGTCATAAAACAGCCGAGTTGTTAACCAATTTGCTTTATTATTTAAATATTTTGGAGAGTGGCGGACATACCAACATCTTAATAAGTTTTAAGTAAAAGTGTACAGAAAATCCCCGATTCTCTCAGATAAGGGAATAACAATATAACACGTGATCAAAGTGAAGGGAATATTGGCTATTTCTAATAAATGACGTAAGCGTTTTAGGGAAGATGCATGGCGTCAAGGAGTCGCTGATTTCGCGATTTGTGCGCGCGTGGAAACGATTAAAATATTCTTTTAGTAATAAATATGCCAAGACGAGAGATTTAATATACCTCCAGAGCGGGAAATATAATGAAACTGGAGTTTAAGAAAAGTGTCTTTGGAATACATTAAGACTTTAAAATATATAATATTAGAATTTGAAATAAATTTAAGTGAGATTATTACATATATATATAAAGAGAAAGTCACTCACTGACTCCTCACCGAATCTTCCAGACCACTGGAACTAAAAGCTTGAAATTCGGTAGGTGGTTGCTTCTTGGATAGTAGGTTCTCACTAAGAAAGGTAATTTTCGAAATTTTAATTAGAGAATTAATTAATTACAAATTATCTTAAATTTTAACGTTTTTCCGCATAACTTCAGAGCATATTATTGTACAAAATCCATTTTAACATCTTCTTGAACTTAAAAAAAATAGCTTTTCAATGATACCAGTTTTATTTGCATGCAACATTCTTTTTAATTTTAATTAATTTTTGAAAATGTTTTTAAACACAATTTATAACAATGCTTTTATTGTTCTTAAGTGCACGAATTTCGTCTTTCTTCTCTGTTCATTCACGAATACTTTCTAATTCTTTTGCATTTAATTTATGTCTACATATTGATTAAATGAAATAATTTCTTTTGGCAGGGGGAGGGGATTCTGGTTCTCAAAATCCTCTTAGTCCGGACAATAAAGTTGGATATTCTAACTAAATCTACAATTATGGATGTATAAATTGCCGTGATTAATGAATTATAGATCCTTGCAGAATATAATTATTAATAATATTTTACATAGAAGACATTTTTTTACATTAAAACTATTAGACGGGAGAGTATTTTTATCCTGAGCAATAAGGTACTAATAGTGTATGTATTACTACGCGGACGAAGTCGCGGACATCAGCTAGTTATCGATAAAATTCTATGGCAAATCGATCACCGGTTGATGAAAAATTCGAATAGCGAACATCGTTCGTTAATCTACCACCCACAGTGTAATAAATAATCCTTTGGGTGACACAAAAGTCGCAACAAACACCCCTTTAAGTCGCTGCAATTACTACTCGCTCCCTCCCAAAACCGTGTAATCGCGGCAGAAAGGCGTTAACAGGGCAACCGCTTAACACCAGCATCTGAAGGAAGTTTCATTCGATGGATAGGCTAAGCGTTCACCTCGCGACCCCGAAACTACTCAATTTCGAAGATTTCATTTCGATCTTCATTCAAAATCTGCGCCGATAAAAAGGGAAAAGTTTAGAAAATATCTGTCTTTCCCGCGCGGTCCTGGAAGTTTTCTTTCGTGTCATTAGACGCGAGAAGCTATTAGGACCTTTTTCAACTTTCTTCTTTTTTCCTAACAGCAGATTAGAGTTCATTACGTTAGGTGGCTGGAAACATTAAATCAGTAGAGATTAGAAAGGATGTGTTACTTTCGCGGTTTCCTCGTAGGCATTCATCACGCTTTCTTTGTATACTTTATTCGGCTCAGTTGTTGCGTTTAATTTCGAAATGTGTAAAAGAAAACCTAATTTTATGATGAGTGAGGAATAGTGGAAGAACTCGCAGAAGAAAGTTTAAGTTTTGAGAAAAGATAATCAGTCCTGAGTACTTCAGTTTGTTAGAATTATATTCCATTTTTTAAAGTTAGTTTTCCGAGGGTTATTGCTTATTTTGGGATGAACCTCACTATTTGAATTGCAGTCAGATAGCGAAAATATATAAGAAAATGTGTCTGTGTGCCTGTGTAATAAATCCAATTTAGCTGTATCTTTAAATTTAATTCTTTTCAACGCCGCATAATTTTAAAAAAATAAACACATTTCCACTTTATTTCGAATATAGAAGCACTCATACTTTAGCTTATGAATCCAGTAAACTTTTAGTATTTTTCCTCACGTCTCTCAAAATTTAATTACTGCAACTTCTTGACATTAGCATCTGTTTTTTAATCGTAGATTTTGCGATCTGTGAGAAATAAAACTTTAATTCTGAATTTTATTATAATGATCATCTACAGATGATAGCCATTAAATTTAAACAAAGCATTGCAAGACGGTCAATAAACACAGGATGAAAACGTATTTCACCACTTTTCGAAAGCCATTTCCACAGATCATAACGGCTACACCTTCCAACACACCTGCTAAACTAACATTTTCTCTTAATCGAAACAAGTCGATACCTGTTCCTCAGACTAGAAAGAGAAAACTCTTCCGCAAAAAGGCCAAGGTAGAGACGGCATTGGCCTTCAAACACGTGGTTATCCCCTTCGCAAAAAATACAGAAAAAAAATATCCTTTTATAGGAGAAGACGCCTTTCACCTCAACTCTCACCTCCTGCGAAGTCCCAGCAATGCGGAAGAAAGTCCTCCCCACAGGTTGAGGGGGAAAAAGTCTATAGAATATTTCCCCTCACCCCCTAAGTAAACGGTCCCCTCTGTGTCGTGGGAAAAAACGGTCTAAAAAATACCGTTACTCCTCCCCAAGATTTCATTCATAACTCGAGATCGGAACGAGAGTTGGTTACTCTCGGTTCTACGATTTCATTCATGACGAAAGATATGGACGGAAATCTTCGATAAAATATTCTTCTTCGCATTTAAAAAAAAATACTGTTTTGAAAAAAAATGATTATTTATTCATTAAATTCAGATAATTGTTGTTTCAATCAGTTACTGATATTTGTGAAATGGAAATAGATATAATAAAAATATAAAAACTTATCTTCCACTATAAAATTTAATTTGTTACTCTCAAATTATAATTATTGCATCCAAAAGTTGGTCGTGATTAAAATCAATTTCATCTCCTGAGCAATCAATTCATGAGCACGTGCGAAATACGCTGCATAAATTTAATTTCGGAATCTATTGCGCATCTTGTGAAAGGAGAAAAGATGCGACTTCACAACACTGCGTCATACAACGTTAGATGGCATGTGCAGTTGTGTGATGTAGTGCGAAATGACTCCATTTTCTACCTATGAACATATATATAGTATATGCAGTGTGTGAAAAGAAAGTTATATGTCTATAATAGAAATAACATGCAGTATTATTCAAAAAGATCTTATTAATCGGAAAACAGATGCATTTTATCCATTAATTATTATCATAGGAATAACATGTAGTGTAATTAAAAATATATTTATTAATGGTAAGGTGACCAACTGTCCTCCTTTTGTAAGTTCTGTCCTTCCTCGAAAAATGCACAATAAATTATGCTACAAATGTTTTTATTGTGCACATATCTTATTATTGTGTATTCTATATTACTGTTGCAATGAATTAAATGTTTGTTCTATTTATGATACTTTTTAGCTTCAATTTATTTGTGCCCTCCTTTTGTTGCAGCAAATGTTCGAGCTAAAGTTGGTCACCTTATTAATGGAAAATTTGGTACATATTATCCGACTATTATTATAAAAACCATCAATATTATAACATTTAAACGCACAGCAAGCATTAAAACTAATAAATCTGATAAATGTCTTTCATGGTTTTATAAAAAATGCGACTTCTTCTGATACCGAATCATTATTTATAAAAAAGTTAATAGTTTCACAAATAAAATTTAACCACTATTTGAGAAAGGAAATTTTCCCCCAAACTTTCAGTTGCGTTGACAAAGAAACTCAACAACTATAAGTAAAAAAAAATTAACAATTTAAATTTTTGCTTTATTTACTTTTTAATGAATACCTTGTGAATTAATAGTGATGGCTTTCTTGCATAACATACATTGAAATAATTACATCTAGACATAAGAGTTCATTAACTAGAAACAATAACAAGATTTAATTAAAATTTTATTAATAGATGCATCTTTCAAGCATTTACATCCATTTATATTTACAAACTTTTTTTATTATATTTATATAATTTGCTTCGCTTTTATTTATTCAAAATAAAACTTAATCCTTAAATTTTAACCTCAACATAAGAGTTTACCATCTAGGAACAACAATAAGATTTAATAAAAATTTTATTAATAGATGCATCTTTCAAGCATCTCCTTTTATTTTTATTTACAAACTTTTTTATTTTATTTATATAATTTGCTTCGATTTGGTTTATTCAAAGTAAAAACTTAATTCTTAAACCTCAACATTTTTTGTATAACTTTCTGTAAGCAAGATCGATGCAAAACTCTGTAAGGTTTGTGAAATAGAATAGAGCATTGTGTATGTAATTTAAACAATGAATTCGGTTTCTCCATTGAAAAAGAAACACCTGGTTTGAACTCTGAACTACAATTCGTTACCTGATACATGAAAGAAGAATGAAAATTGTATTCGCAAAACGGTATCGGATTGTGATCGCTGCTTTTCGTAACAGGTGATCTACTCTCAAGGTCGTTCACCCCTCTCTCGTATGATTTTGTAGAAATATTCTGTAAGAGAAACGAATCGATGTTTGAGAAATGAGATTTTGATAATAAATAATAGTAAAATATTGATAAAAATATATTTTTATCGTATAATATTATTGTTGATTTTTAATATTTTAAGTCAGTTATTTGAAAGCGTTTCAAATTGCAATAGAATATTTCAACTCTATTTGTCATATACAGAGTTGAAATGTTCACGGGGCCAGATTTCCCATAGGACCGGCCTAGGCCGTGGCCTAGGGCGCATATGCAGAAGAAATAACATCCAAATATTTACAAATTTTTCAGTATTATTTTGAAAAGGTGGTATAAAATGATGTTTTTAAAATTTACATTCGTTACATAAAATATATTGAACCATACCTCCTCTCTTGCCCTTTCCATTTCAAAGACCCTTCAAGCCTATTCACTCACAAAAGCGAGAACGAAGAAATTCTAATAGGCATTTTAAACGATTTCAAGAAATTCGAGGAAGTATATTTGCAGTTGTTAGTGTTGTGTTGTTTCATAAATAGTGTAGTTTTGAATTAATGTAGTTCAAAGATTAAAAAGATTATATTAAGTGCTTATAGTTTCTAAGATAAACTATTGTATATTAAATTGAAAATTATGTGTTAACTTTTTTAGAGGGGGTGCAGAATATGTTTTAGCCTTGGGCGTAGAAATGTGTAAATCAGGCCCAGAATGTTCAAACTACGCAGGTTTATCAACAAAACGCAAAACAAATTCTTACACTGAAGCTCCAATAATCATAGAATAACGAACTAAAGCACGCACGCATCATGTCACAGAAGCTCCTGGAAGTTTTAGAAAGGATAAATTTTGTATACCGTTGTCAATGAAGTGATGCATAATTATAAATGATATTTAAAATAACTTAAAGAAAACTAATTAATTTAATGAAAGAGAGAAATTCGTTTCACATGGATATAAACTCTTAATTTCTGCACTGGTGGAATGAATATAGGTATTTAACATGATGTTGTTTACAGGCTAGATACAATCTGTAAATTGCAACATTTCACCTACATGATGCAAAAATTGTATCAAACACTCTACAGGATAGACTGTTGAACCTAGAGCTACCAAATTTGGCAGGCAGTTAATTCTTGGATGGTAAGTTCTTACTAAGAAAGAGAATTTAAAAATTTTAATTCAAAAGTAATTGAAATTTTAAATTTTTCCTAGGCAGCCTCGGATCATATTAATACACAAAAACCATTATTATACCACTTATAAAATTTTTAAAAAATTAGCTTTTCAACTATACTAATTTCATTTCCGTGCAATTTTTTTCTATTTTACTAAAAGTCTTTTTAAGTATATTTCACAACAATACTTTTCATTGTTTTAGTTATTGCGTTTATACGCACGCACATTGCGACGATATTAAATACATTTTTCGCGTGCACGATATCGTTGCTATAACCAAGAGTACATTTTTAAAAACCATTATTATACCACTTAAAATTTTTTTTAAAAAATTAGCTTTTCAACTATACTAATTTTATTTCCGTGCAATTATTTTCTATTTTAATAAAAGTATTTTTAAGCATATCTCACATCAATACTTCTCATTGTTTTAGTTACTGCGTTTATACGCACGCACATTGCGACGATGTGAAATACATTTTTCACGTGCACGATATCGTTGCTATAACCAAGAGTACATTTTTAAAAACCGTTATTATACCACTTAAAAATTTTTTTTAAAAATTAGCTTTTCAACTATACAAATTTTATTTCCGTGCAATTTTTTTCTATTTTAATAAAAGTATTTTTTAGTATATTTCACATCAATACTTCTCATTGTTTTAGTTACTGCGTTTATACGCACGCACATTGCGACGATGTGAAATAAATTTTTCGCGTGCACGATATCGTTGCTATAACCAAGAGTACATTTTTAAAAAATAACATAAAGACAGACGATCAAGCCTAAAATATTATCATGGTCGATGTACGGACTAAAAGGTTCGAATCACCTTATATTTCTTTCCCGTCTAAATGCAGCTTTATTCTTTATTCTTTTTAGTTTATCATATATATGAAGTATTATAATTGTGAAAAAATTTGAACTCGAAATTAAAGACATTTCAAAGAAATAGGCGTCCTTGAGTCCAAAAACAATATTTCTGGAATTAAGTCTGTGTCTGTCCATCTCTCAATAATATGCAAACGCGGTAAATCGCGGACGCGATGATTACGAAACTCTGTATGAATTCTACAGAAATTTGGCTTTAAAGAGCGAATAATTTAATTTGGAACACATTGCAGTTAATATACCATTACAGAGGTAATATAAATATTATCTATGTAAATGGGATCAGGATAGTTCACAACAGGCTTTAACAAAAGCAGTGAATCCATCCCTAAAGAGCTTTGTATCTACTTCACAGGTAGTCTTTACCTGTAGGATTAGAACAGAGACTTCTCTAATCCATGTAGTCAATAATTTCCCCTCTTTTATTGCGACTGCTCGAATCCTAATGCGGTTATCTGACGGAATTCCCCTCGTCCGGTTACAGTTAATTCCACTCTCATCCCCCTCCCCTCCAAACATTACCCGGAGAACACTGTTTGCTCGGAAGGATGCTTTTCTTGCTTGGTTACAGTTAACAGAAGCCACCGCCGATGCCACGTGGTCAGCTACACAATGAGATAAGTCAAGTGACATGTTGAATGATTAAATTAATTTTGTAGGATTGTTAGTTCTTTCCAGTACCACTTTTCTGTTCATTGGAAAAAACAGTCGTAACAAATATGTTTGTGTGAAAAATCGAGCATAGGCTCAGATACTTTTCTAGAGATTGGCCATTTTAATCGAAGTACATTGGAAGCTGGGAAATCCGCACCCCAGGAATCTGAAATTTCGGATCATCCGAATGTCTTTAATTTTCTGAAAAAATTTATTAAAAAAGTGAAAGAAAACAGAAATTAGGAATCATAAACAAACCTAATGTTTATTCCTAAATTAAAAGAAACATTTGAGTTGATATTTAAGAAAGAATACAGCACCTTAATTAGTAGAAGCAAAGGGGTTTATTCTGGTACCCACGGTTGGGTTGGGTTCCGCACGTTAGACCCCGAAATCGGTTATCTTCCTTTTGACGTAAGGAACTAAACCTGCTTGGCGATGTTGGACTTTCCGTACTCTTTAACAGAGTACCAAAGTCAGTACTCTACTGCATTTGGTATATCAAGAGTATTTTACCGCATTTTTCGGATAATCCGAATTTCCCGGAATCCGAACAGAGGTCAGCCTTAATTAGTTCTAATCCACGAGATTCTACTATATTGCAAGTAAAGAACAGGTACCTTACATTTGATAATACATTAGAATCGATCATCCGGGCCTCAATAAACCGTGGTCTCTGTTAACCCAGCCAGCGCCATGAAAACGAGCTGTATTTTTCATTTTTTAACACGTTAGTCGCCACGACTCACGTCTGAAATTCAGACCATCTATCTAAATTAGATGACTCCTTCTCTGCTATCTCTTAACTACAGTAGAGGAGGGGGTCACCTGATTACATAGTAGGCATGAATTGTATTTGATCGTCGTGTGAATCGTATTTGATTCACGTGGCGATTAACGTGTTGAGTAGTGAACGAATTTGTAGGAAAAGGCTGTAGAGGCGATTTTCACATTGCGAAGGCTTGTAATATTCAGCAACGGATTCTGAGACTACCACTTTTGGACAATTTTACACCGGAAAGGGGTGTCAGGCAATGAGTCATATAAGCGCATTTCCGGAGTTCTTTGTTAGATCACGCTCAGTGAAATGTAAACATCACTCTTCCATTCTTCACTTTCTCCCTATTTTGATGAAAATAACTCCGCCCGGCGCATGCGCAAAAGCGCGTAGGATTTCCGAATTCGTTGCTAAACAATAAAAGGTCGTTATTATGAGGTGTATAATAACTCAAGAAGTTATTTAGAGAAAAAAATAAAAGCACGGTTCCATTCTTGAGCACTTCAATAGTGATGTGAGCAAATTCCATGCATATTTATGTGAAAAAAGGCAAAGGAAACTCCAAAAATCACAAACATTTACAAACCCTCTTATCATTGATTGATTTTTTTTACCTTTCTTATCAAGCATGCTTATTTTAACGGCCTTTCTAACGTGTCGTGTATTTTCTTCTCTTAATTCCAAAGAAAGTATAAGTTGCAATCTAAGTTTAAAAAATTCTCGTAAGAAGTTTGATAACTAATAAGAGTATGATGAAATGTTAATAAGTAGTAATACTTGGGGACTTATTTTTATAATTTCAAATAAACAATTTTGGAAAACGTTGTCGAAAGAAGAAAAACAAAAATCACGATTTAAAATTTAGCCTTTTTTAATCAAGTTTTCGATTATGCGAGGTGATCGAAGTCCCAATAAGCTCGGTTAATCGAGGTTCTATTGTACTTCTGTTTAACCCTCTGACTGCGCCGCGGGTTGGAAGCAAGTTTATTTTCTGCTCCATCCTACGATTTTCACAGCCTGATGTTTTTACTTAGTACTTTTATAGCGCTGGATCATATTATACAAATAAAGCTTTGTCGTATTGAAAAAGTTTTAATTTATCTTAATTTAGTTTTTAATCATAGGTCAGACTTATCCAAAGTCAATAAATGATAATAATAATAATTTTAAACTTTGCGCTTTGTGTTTTCCAATAACCCAATGTTCATCCAGGCCATACCTTATGGATACTGAGTCAACATGAGATCATTCACAAAGAAAAAAAACATTAACTGCAAAATTTGAATATTTGATTAAGAGCAAGATGGATTTAAAAGAGAAGAAATAACTTAAACTCTTAAGGAGTCGAGCCTCCTACACTAAATATTATGGTGTAGGATCAATAATCTCATATTTCATTGAGTATTTTATGCAATATAACTGTAGGCTCACTAATTGATTTTCTCAATAAATTATCATAGTATAAATGTCAATCATTAAAATGATTTATTTTAAATATAGAAACACGTTCCAAGATTTGTTTGAGAAACTAATTTTAATTATAAGTTTAGAAATATTATGAAAGAAATCTGTAAATCAAAAATAAACACAATATCATTACTGCCTTATACAGGTACATTTGCAATTTCCTGGTTTAATAAACATTTTGTTACCTCACCAAAATTCCAATAATGCATTCTGCGTTCAAAACTAAATAACTCAATTTCCATACTCATGCGATTCAGAAACATTTCATTGCACCTTCATACAGATTAAGAAAATTACATAAACACAAACACAAAACTCTAAAGAAAAAACTCTTGATTATTTTTAGCAAGAATTACATCTCACACAGATGCATTAATTACACCCACCTTCAGTTCCACTGCAACAATAATCCGTATTTACGTACATATCCTCAGCACATGTATATAGAATTCAAAACGAATCAATTATTTCACATTTCTTGTGAACTGAGCTATGATTAGTCGCAGACTATATTTTTTTTTGGTTTGATAAACCGCTATTTCCATCACCACCAGCACAATTCTTTTTTTATATATATATAAATGACCATATCGGGAATACAGGTCTTTCCAGTCAAAATTATGAACTTTTTTACCCAGATTCATAATGATAATACTGCTTCAGGGTAACCACTGTGAGCTATCCAGTTTTGGTACTATTTTAATTATTTGGTTATATCACGCGCCATAATTGATGGAACTCTCGAGATTTATTTCCTAAATTTTTGTATGAGCAAACATAAGGATGCAAGGCCTGGAAAATCAATTTTATAGGAGAGAGCAACCAGAGGAGGCAATTTTGCAGGCTGTTTCTTTTGGCCAGTACGCCAGAGAGCATTCCACTAAAAATATCCCATTGATGCGATCAGCTCTCTGCATCGGATGTCAGGGCATTCGGCCCCTTCCCGACCAAATCACAACTCCTTCTCTCGTTAAATTTTAATTCGTTTCGCAGTACGAGAATAAGCTTTTTCCTACAACTTAGTCTGCTCTTCCGAAATCCGCGCTAAACGTGAGAGGCAAGCGGGTCACCCCTCACGGCCAGCAAAAACAACCTTCTATTAATTTTTCCCTACATTTTTCTGTTTTCTCTGTCGTTCTAACCTGTCACCAGTCCATCCTTCGTCTCTGTCAAAAACTGCCTAGCAACCCCAAAAAAATCTCTTTGCGAATCCCCCAAACTGAATGTCCATTGGTCCGGTTTAGTAAGCAAAAGATCCCAGGTTCAAAGCTCGCTGTAAGTAAAGGTGTTCAAAAAATCACAAAGTGTTACCCTTAAGTTCAGCACTTAGAAATTAAGTGACTAATATTTTTCCATGCTTCTAAAACGCATTTTTAAAATATTCAGTATATTGTTATATTATTCAATATTATATAATATTATTCAGTATAATACAATATTATTTAATATGGTATAATATTATACAGAATTATATGACATTATCCAATATTATGAGAAAAAAACGTTGTGCAATATTGAAAAAGTCTTAAGTTTTACACTTTTTCAATATTGGGAGGAATATTGTACAATATTACTTTCGCGAATTTTATAATATTAGACAATATTATGTGCTATAGAAAAGGGGTTTTAAATGAATTTCCATTAACTTTTCGATGATTTTCCTTTCTTTTTTTTCAAAAAAGAAAGAAAGGAGAAAAAAAAAAGATCTACCCCTTTCAAAAAATTTTTTCGAAATATTTTTATTTCGCAGTTATTTTAATCTTGTATTTATAAAATGATTTAAAAGTTATTTACTGAAATCTATGCTTTAAATTAAGTTGGGCGTTAACTGGTAAGTTAGAAGGATGGTTTCATATTCAGCGCCAGGAATTCATTTCATTAAAGAATGTCTTAACGTGATAATGTTTCTAGGCTGGTATGTTACCAGAAAATTGCGACATACAGGATGCGAAGATCATACGAAACGATGTACAGGCCAGACCATTGGATCTAGAACTACTAAATCTGTCACGTAATTACTTTTTGTGTAGTGGGTGCTCACTAAGAAAGGAGTTTTCAAAATTTTAATAAAGTTTTAGTAAATTAAAAAAAAATTGAAATTTTAACGTTTTTCCTCTGTAACTTTGGAGTGTATAATCGCACACAAACCAATTTTACACCTCTTTAAAATTCAAAAAGTTAAATTTCAGTGATACCACTTTTATTTCCGTGTAGTTTTTGCCTTATTTTTAATAAATTTTTCAAAACTAACTTTAAACACAATTTTCTAGCAATGCGTTTCCTATATACCCATTCGCAACAAAATAGGAAGACTGTGAATAATAAATGAGAATATTTTAATAGCTCTCTCTTGTGCGAATAAGAAAAAAATGTTTGATATTTTACTATTAAAATTGTATGTTTTATCAACATAATGTTTTTGGTCTGATTCTTTCTGCACTATGTTAAAATCGTCTTGCACAAAACGCAACGCTTGATGCAGCTAACTCAGACGAATCAAGTCTAGAACATTACAGTAAAAGTTCGATTAGCCGTCACCGTCTGGACCAGGGTTGTGAAGGATAACAGAATAGAAGGAGAACAGAAATCTCCGAATACAGTAGAACCCCACTAATCCGAAATTCTGGTTAATCCGAACCGATTTTATTTTCGAAAATTATATGTAATTGAAAAGATTACCTGAAAAGATTTAAATATACATACTAAAAACAAATAAGTACTTTATCAGCATGCATGATTTTGTACACATTGAAGAAACTAATGCAATTCGCCGTAAGATAAAGTCACTTCATACAAGAGCACATCCATTATTTTAATGAAAAGAGGAGACATGTTCTCTTTCTATTGCTTTTGAATAAAAGAATTCAAGAGATAGTAGTACTGAGTACTTATAACTTACATTTTTTTAGCACACATCTTTTTCTTTTCTATTTTCTATTTTTATCGGAATTTCGGGTAATCCGAATTTTTTGTAATCCGAACAAGCACCGATCCCAATTAGTTCGGATTAGATGGGTTCTACTGCACATATGTACAGTAACACGATTTCATTTCTACTTTGGGACGAACATGAAAATGAAATCCTTTAGAATTGAATAATATATACAGATTGTATTTAACTTTACAAAACGATCAATATAAAAACTTCCAATATAAGAGCAGTAACGTACAGAAATGTCCCAATTAGTTCGGATTAGCGGGGTTCTACTGTACAGTATGTACATCGCGTTACTGTACATATAGCACTGTTCTACTATATGTACAGTAACGCGATTTCATTGCTACTTTGGGACGAACATGAAGATGAAATCCTTTAGAATTGAATAATA
>BGPR01000078.1:447915-475568 GCA_013235015.1 Araneus ventricosus
ATGAAATCCTTTAGAATTGAATAATATATACAGATTGTATTTAACTTTACAAAACGATCAATATAAAAACTTCCAATATAAGAGCAGTAACGTACAGAAATGTCCCAATTAGTTCGGATTAGCGGGGTTCTACTGTACAGTATGTACATCGCGTTACTGTACATATAGCACTGTTCTACTATATGTACAGTAACGCGATTTCATTGCTACTTTGGGACGAACATGAAGATGAAATCCTTTAGAATTGAATAATACATACAGATTGTATTTAACTTTACAAAACGATCAATATAATCTTCCAATATAAGATAAGTAACGTACAGAAATGTGCCTTAGGCATAATTTAGATTTAGACGATGGCGTTTAACAGAAACTGATGGTTAAACGAAGTTTTACTGTATCACGCCACGATGTTCCGGAAGAGAGGTTCGAAACTCTTTCTTTTTTTCTACATTTTTTTCCACTAAAATGTTTTTTCATGTTCTTCTCGACCTCCAGATGCGTCTCATGTAACACTCGGCAATATGATTTACATGTGATTGATATCAATGTTAAAACCTTTAAAAGGATTATTCTGCCCTTTTTCCATTATACAAAAACATTTGGAAAGCAAAAAACTCCCTGTTCTCTCAGTAAGTGTGAAACCCATACAAGAAGCCATACATTAAAGTTTAGAGGAAATCATTTTAGTTAGTAAAAAGACTTTTTTTAACGAAGCCAAGAAACTGAACTAGATTTTTTAGGAATTTTTTTAGTATTGAAATTAAAGGAACTTCATCTTTTTTTGTAACTCTGTTATCACATTTTCGTCCGTAAAACACTCCTCTCAACCGTTTCAAAAAATTTGATAACAACACCTTCTGCACAGTTGTATTCTCAGAGTAATCTTCTACTTATTTTTTATCTGTTCGTGAGATTTTACTTATCACTCTATTCATCTCGGATCAGCTGACTTGCATGGTTTTAGCAGCGGAGTCAATTCAAGTGACGTCACAGTCATGTGACAAACGTAACCGTGCATGCCATTCATCACCTAACCGCATGCTGTTTTACACTAGGCTGTGTCTTATTATAGTGGAACCTCGGGAATCAGAACCCCAGTAATCCGAAATTTTGTATAATACGGAAATTTTTTTAAAAATTTTTTGAAAAGTTTTTATAAAAAAATGAAGTGAGATAACAATTACGATTCAGAAACAAAGCTAATGCTTATTCCTAACTTAAAAAAAACTTCTGAATTGGTATTTAAGAATGAATACAGAACCTTAAAAATTAGAAACAACACTTTATTCTATTTCTATGTAAGGAACTAAACCTGCTTGACGATGCTTTCACAGAGTACTGAAAGTCAATACCCTACTGAATTTGGTATATCAAGAGTATTTTACCGAATTTTTCGGATAATCCGAACAGAGGTCAACCCTAATTAGTTCGAATTCGCGAGGCTCTATGTACTATGAAACCTCTCTATAGCAACTACCCTCCTTTCCAAGAAAAATTGGCCGCATAGAGGGGGAAACCACTCTAAAGGGGTTTTATGTTTGGAAGCGCAAAATACATATTTAAACAAGTCCTAATTTGTCACTTCTGATGAAGCGATTTTTAAGTATTATCTAAAGAAAAATGCACTTCATTCGATTTTTTTTTGAAAAAAAGATACAATTTGCGTTTGCTTGGATCTTTCAGCTTCTCCGAAGATAGCTTTTTCAGGTTTTTTTCAATTGGAAAAATAAATCCCTAATCGTTTCGTCGGTAGTTGTTGAGGAATGGGCAATAATATTATCTATTTTTCCCAAAATCTGTTAAGCTGAAGGTTTTATTTGTTGATGTTCGAAACTCATAGTAACAGCTTCTTTGTCAGAGTCCGAATCAGCGATTAAAAGAGATCACTTTTAACATAGATTAAAAAAGCTCACTTTTCACCTCACACTGGAAAAGGAATTATTAATTTCTATGTAAGGAATTAATACATTATTCTATGAACTTTTCATTTTTTCTTTCCTCCCTTTCTTCTTAATAAAACGTCCAGGGTCAAAGAAACGAAAGGAATATATTTCATTGAGCTTGAATACGCGACCAACCCGTCCACTCAAAGGAGTCTGAGAGGCCTCTCCTAGAGGTTATTTTAACATTATACCTATGGACCAAATATTCCGCGCCAAACAAAAGTGGCGTTTGAGTAGGGTGACCGCTATGTAGGAGTGGCTGCTTAGACAAGTTTTACTGTATTATAAGCAGCAAATGCAAGATGCGTGGCGGATATTATAATTCATTTGCGGAGGCGCACGTGACATTTGCCTAATGACATCACCAGCTTTATTAAGAGGTGAAATTATCGTTATAGACAGACGCGTCTAAAAGTTATTATCGTTGTAGGTGGGCTGAAAATATATTGAGTAAATAGGCATTCCGACGAGACCAAAGAAAATATTGTTATAGACAGTATCGTTATCCACAGGTTTCACTGTATTATTAAAATGAATTTCGCTTCCAGAATTCTAGTCTATTTTAAGATTCTACATTATCTATATAGATACACAATTCTATTATTTTCAAAATATAATTCTATTACGTTATTTATAAGATCATATTAGTTAATTTTATTATTAATACAATACTATATTAATTAATTATATTATCAATGCATTATTCTATTAGAATATTATTATATTATTTGTACAGTATTCTGTTTCTTTATTATTAACACAGTTCCATTATTATCAGATTCTTGAAACCTACTTTTCGCTATTTTTGGCTGCTTCAAACAACTCCCTCATGAATCCACAACTCATAAGCCACAACCATTAATTCATTTAGAACGATGATACCCAGCATTCCCTGTCTTTTTTGTTCGCAATAACCTAACAAAAACCCACCGGAAATTACAGTGTGCTTCCCAGCCGAACACCACTGTCGCTCGGAGAAAACCGAGCCAAGGCAAGCAGCGAGATCTGTGATCTGGGAAAAGCATCGGCCATTTGTTGCTGGGCTTAAGATAACCATCTCGCTTTCTAATTCTCCGCCTATCGCTTTTCTATCTTCTTCTTGCGCCATCAGAGGAGAAAGGGAAAGAAAGAAAAAGGTAAAAGAGCACGAGTCCACCGAAATTGCGCGAGTTTCCGAAGCCAATGAAACCGCTGATTACTCGAGATGGCTGCAGTAAGAGAGCTGTAAAAGCAGTCCAGGACCCGCGGATCCAAAAGGCAGCCGACATTACTTCCTGCGCGTGGGGAAGAGATTTTTGCCCACAGAAAAGGTCTCGGGGTGGCAAGAAAACGCCAAATTAACCAGAGTCTGGGCAGAGCATTTTAAGTGCAGCTTTCGTCAAACTGGAAGTGCGGAAGAAGTGATAATGGAGGTCCGTTTTTTATGCTCGTGGATATTACCTTACTTGGTCCATTCAGGTGATTTACCGCGCATTGTAATTTCTCGAATCTAAAGATAAGGCTCTGATTTTTAATCTCTAACCACGGACAAACCTCCCATTTTCTTATCTCCTTAATTTCGTAGACTCACAAGATTTATCCTTTACATTGCGGGTGGATGAAGCCTAAAATCAAAAGCCTTCAAAAATGACCTTGAAAATCGAGGATTCGCATGATCACAAAAGTGCTACTACTGGCAGATTTATCAGTTAAGCTTAATCGGTCCATTCAGGTGATTTACAGCGCATTGTAATTTCTCGAATCTAAAGATAAGGCTCTGATTCTTAATCTCTAACCACGGACAAACCTCCCATTTTCTTATCTCCTTAATTTCGTAGACCCACGAAATTTAAGGGTCTATTCTGGTACCCTCAGTTGGGTTGGGAGACGTCACTTTTTCCGTACGTTAACAACTTGAGAAGTGACGTCTCCCAACCCTACCAGGGGTACCAGAATAGACCCCTTAGCCTTTACATCGCGGGTGTGGTACTTTGAATTAGAGGATTCGCATAATCACAACAGTGCTACTGCTGTATGATTAGAGGGCAAACATATTAACACATTCGCTGCCACGACTCACATCTCAGATTTGAACAATCTATCTAAACAGAAGTCCCCTTCTCTGGTGTAGTAAAGAAATAATAGATAAGGGTGTCATCTAACTATGTGTCGCGCCAGCGCATCGGTGGCAGTGAAAATGTTAATTCGAGTGATAGAGATAAACATATTGATTTAGTATCTGTACCAGGATGTAAACACAGGGAAAAACTCCCCTGATGTAGTAGGTAAGATATGATACTAATTGTTGTCTGTTTTTTTATGTGCGTAGATATAACCTTACTTCGTCTATTCAGGTGATTTACCGCGCATTGAAATTTCTTGCATCTAAAGATACGGCACTGGTTCTTATAGTATAACCACAGGCAAACTTCTAATTTTCTTATCTTAATTTCGTAGATCCTCAAAATTTAACCTTTACATTGCGGGTGGATGAAGCCTCTAAAATATCCTTTGAAATCGAGGACTCGCATAATCACAAAAATGCTACTACTGGATCATTAGCAGGACGATTTATTAATTAAGGTTACTCGGTCTATTTAGGTGACTTAGCACGCATTGAAATTTTTTGAATCTGCTTGCTGCACTGCTTTTTAATCTCTAACGAAGAAGAATCCTCCTATTTTATTATCTCCCTAATTTCGTAGACTCACAAGATTTAACCTTTACATTGAGGGTGGATGAAGCTTAAAATATCCTTTGAAATCGAGGACTCGTATAATCACAAAAGGGCTACTACTGGATGATTATAGGGCAGACATATTTATTAGATTGGAAGAGGAAAACTTTAACGGTTTAATGGTACAACATCTGTACCAGGCCGTACAAAGAGGGGAAAATTCTCCTGGTATAGCAAATGTATCACCCGTAAAGGAAAAACTTATATTGTGATTACTGGTATTTGACAATGAAGGTAAGGTAAGGTAATTTTCTAGTTTTATGGCCCAAGACCCAATGAAAGAAAAGCTGCGCCAAATGTAAGGTGAATACCTCAAGTGTTTTGGTGGGTAAAAAGTTCATGCATCAAAAATAAAAATTCGATTAATTTGTAAAGCAAATAATACGGTGAAAAAAACTTAATAAAACTTTATTTAACAATGAAAGATGTATGCGAGAAAGAGATGTAAGTTACTTACACAGCCTTTTGAATCAATGTTCTTATTTTAAATGGCCTCGTTTGCTTTGATTTCTTTAATTTTTGCAATGATGGAAATTTGTAAAAGGAAGTTTTGAAAGGTTTGTTTTGGAAGTGTTTTTTCAACCACTTCCTAATGTGCTAGATTTTTAATTTCCTTACAGTTGGGCGTTTCCGATGGAAATACAAAATTTTTATAGTTTCAGAACTGAATTTTCATATAATCGCTTAGTTTATTCCATATGAGAGGCACCATCTGGTAGTGAATATGTGAAAAATTGATTACATCATTCCATAATAATTATAATTTAATCATGGCTTTCGCTGATGGTTGGCGCCACAAAATCTAGATTTAATGCGACATATCAGTTCCCAAGGCTGATAGGTATTTGATTGTTGGAATTCCAATTCTAGATTGTCTCTTTTTCATAGTGTAATAGTCTTTAATCAAGCTATCATTTGGATTTCATTTGTATGATTATTGATAAGGTAATTTTAATTTTTAGATTAATATTTGTATATATTGGAAATATAACACGTATTTTGATTAATTGAAATATTTAACTTATATATATATATTAACTTTTAATTCATAAAATTATTTCTACTTAAGTTCTAGTATATGAATAACTGTCACTGAAACTCGCTGAGCTCCGGATTCAACCTCACTAGAGGAAATCTTGAAGAGTAGTGTGAATGCACCTCACAGATAAATATCACAAAGGGTACGAAGAGTATCATTTACGTACTGCTACATCTCGTGATGGAAGTGAGGTGCAGCTCCGTCTAGCATGAAGATAAAATCATCCAGATCTTGTTGAATTTGTAGAAACAACCAGTGTTGGAGCATATCCATTTTTACCGGGATAGCGAAGCAAGAAAAAATGGCGCACAAGGTATAATATTTTTAACCCTCTCATTACATTTGTCTTTATAAAGATAAAATAAATGGATTAATAAATTGACTTGGCGTCTCCATCATGCATGGTGCCTTGATCTTCCGATTCACCTTTTACCCCTTACTTCAACAAAAAGTGATTTTTATTGTTAGAGCTTTTTAATTGGCATATTTCTGGGAATCTGCTGCGAACAGTTCCAACTATCGTGGAATAATCCTTGATTGGAGAAATGTGAAAAAGTTGTGTTGATGAACTATTCGAAACACCTTTCGGACGTTGTAACCATTGTGGAGAATCATTGACAGATTATCACTTTCTAATTGACTGTGTTCGTTGGGGCAGCAAGGGTAAATTGTGTACAAGATATAGAGTATTTTTCGCTCTTCATTACATTTGGCTTTAAAAATATAGAATAAATGTAATTATAAATTCTTATGATGTAGACCATAATATGTGATGCCAAGAGCATCGGATTCAACCTTTACCCCTCCTCTATAAACAAAAAGTGTTTTATTCTTATCGTTTTATAATTGGTGCATTTTCATGACATTTGACAAACAAAGAATACTTTTATTGTCCTAGATTCATCATTTTGGTTGTGATTTTGATTTGTAGGCACCATTTTTTCGCCTAACGCTTTATTGCTTATATTTCAGCATACTTGCTTTTTCAGAATTTATTATTACATTCCAGCACCTATTTAAATATCTGCTACCAAGAAGAACTAAGCAAGCTTTAAGCAGATATATTTTAGGATAAGTTTTGCTTTGTTTAGAACTTAGTGTCACTCTACACATTATTCCAAATATATAAAATCTAGAAATATAATGAGTTACCATCCATATCTATATGTGTAAATGCTTTGAGGTAAAATTTTATAATTTCGTCTAAACTTTCAATCGCAAAATGAAATGTTAATGAAATGAAATTGTCCCGCAAATACGACCCAAACAAAACTGCAGTTTTAGGAAAGTACAGCAAATCAGTGGACATTATTCGTAGCTTTTAAAGCCCAATATTTTTGAACTTCAAGCACTCCCACACCTCTCCTCGAAACCCGACATCGGTTATCGCCCCAAAAGCGCAACAACTCCAACCCACACCTGAAACTTGTTCCCTCCGTTTTAGACACAACTTTTTCTTTCTGATCGCGATACGGTGACGATACATGTACAAGGGGTGATCCAAAGGAGGGGGGTGCAGAGAAAAAAGAAAAGAACATCGAGAGATATATACTTTTTTCTCCTCTTTTGCACTTTTTCTTCGCTGGATTTTTTTGCTCTCCTGTTGGAGGGCAGGGCCCGTGTACTATCCGAGGCAAGGGAGTGTTTTGACAAAGCGGTGATCCATCAAGCAAGTGTCAGCGATATTCCGTCGCAGCTGAGTCAGGGGTAGCTTTTCTTTTGACGTTCCTTATTCTGGAACACCGTTAGAGCTGACATCCTTGTTAGCTACCACCTAAGCTGCGGGGAGGGAAACCTGTCGCTCCCTCCTGAATGTCACCTAATGTGCTTGATGATAGATATATCCATTTCTGTTAATGTTCGCCACTGGAAATATGTATGGGAAAAATAGTGAATGGGAAAATTCTGGCCATCATGAATGAATAATGGTAGTGGTTATTCCGTAATGTATTCATCGAAATCAATTCTTGTTATTCTAGATTGAGCATGTGCACGGTTATGGAAAAAAAATTATATTCTACCAACGGAGCACTGATATTTTCCTACATTTCTGAGTTATATGTTTCTCTCGTTCTCTGTTATATAAAGAAATGGCCTTCTGTCTGACAGTAAAGTTTACTCTTATGTTTATCTACTTAGCTGCAAGAGATTCAAATTTATCTCACGCACATTGAAAGGCATTGAATTAAAGCTCGATATTTGTGCTCATAATCAATTGAAAGAGATTCACTTAACCCAGCGAACCAATGTTTGCGATATGCATCTGAAACACAAGGAAGTCGTTCCTTTTTACTTTCTCGTATACGAAGTATACAAAGTGAAAGTACTGTAATCGTCAAAAAAATTCGAACTCGAGATTTTGACGAATCTCCACGTTTTAGACCTCCCTGAGTGTGAAAAACACGATTCTGGAATTATGTCTGTCTGTGTGTCTGTGAACACGATAACTCCGAAACTATTAGAGCTACGGAGATGAAATTTGGTACGTGGTCTTTAAACATAATTTGTATGTTTCTATCAAATTTTGGACAAACTCCGTTCAAGGAAAGTCTGTCTATCTGTATATCCAAGGTCATGTGAACACTATAACTCAAAAACTTGAATAGCTAGATGGATAAAATTTGGTACACAGTTTTATCGTCATGAATGTAGGTCCGTATAAAAGTTCGGGCCAAATCCGTCAAAGGATTGACTGTCTGTCGGTCTGTATAATCGCATACTTGTATCTCATAAGCCGTTTGGATTAGATAAATAAAATTTGATCTCACGGATGCTAACATTAATTATAGATCTGTGCTCAATTTTCATCTCAATCGGTTAAAAAACGGTATTCAAATTACATATTTAGTTCAAAATGCGCATTACGACTGTGTGATGGCGAGCGTTTCGCTTATTTTACTTAAGTTAGTATGGTTGGCGTTTGACCTTAGCGGTCTACTAAGAAAATTGTATCGAGCCGCAAAACGAAACTTCATTCTGGCATTCTCCAGATGGATGCCTGTGATTAACCAGAGGTATGGTGAAATCTTGTGTGATATCTATAGTAAGATTTCGTATTCAAAAACGTTAAATAAAGTTGTGGTACCTCAGCGTGCGTAACAATTGCGAACATACGCAATTTTTTTGCAAAATATTAAGTTTTTGGGAATTCATAAATTTTATATGTTTCATTGTAAATCACCATTCATAATTTTTTTCTCAAAATAACCGGGCCTTTGGTAAATACCCCAAAAATATTTACCTACCAACTGGGTGTTCACCCACCCCACATTACTGGTCGTATGCGAGAAAGTTTCGGGGAGACTACTCCCGCTGGTTTTGAAGAGAATTATCACTAGAGATGAAAAATGGATCTTCTACAATAATGCCAATCAAAAACGATCTTGGTCCAAACGTGATGAGCCTGAGCAAATCACATAGAAAGCTGAAATGCATTGAAGAGATTATGTTGTTAATTTGGTGGGATTATAAAGTTATTGTGTACTTCTCTTTTCTCTCTTCTCTTTGAGTTCTTTCTAAGGAACCAACCGATAAATTTAGATGTTTACTGTCAACAACTTAAGAGACTAGTGAAAACTATTAAAGAGAAACAGCTTGAATTGGCACATCACAAAGGAATTAATTGTGTTCCACCATGATAATGTAAAACCTCGCAATACGTAGAAAATTTTTGGAGCTTGACTTGGAAGTAATGTTGCATCCTCCATATAGCCTTGATCTTGCACCATCAGATAATCATTTATTTCGAAGCTTGCAAAACTTTTTAATTGATAAAAATTCACTAATGATGAAAATCGCACTTGATCAGTTTTTTGCTGAGAAGGACCAAAAGCTCTATGAGTTTGAAGTCATGAAGTTTTGGCAATTAAGTTAAGATGATTTTTATCCAATAATTATATTATGAATGTGCTGAAAAAAACCCAGGAGATTCCACAGTGTATTTCAATACTTCAAATACGTTCTTTTTTCGCACTTCTTGCAATAAAAATACAGTACAACTTCTATTAACCGTCAGTTTTTGTTATCCGTCATCGTTTAAAAAGTAAAAAGTAAGCATTACATTACATTTCTGTACATTACTACTCTTACATTTCAGTTTACATTGATCGTTTCATAAAATTAAATACAATCTATATGTATGTGACAAAATCGTCTTGTGGGTGTAAGTGAATGCAGTCCAATAAGCAGGATCGAAGAAATAAAGCTCTTTATTCTAAGCAAAGAAACGTAGCACAAGAATTAAAATAGTACTTCTAAAAATTCACAACAGAGATTACCAATAAATCTCAAACACGGCACTTTCAAATAGCAGTAAATGTCTTTTCAGATCACCAGCCTTCACTGCTGATCAAATCCTCTTGGCTTAAGAGCTCGCTTTTATACCTTTTCAACAGGAAGTGACGTCATTACATAGGAAGGGACATAATCTCCAGAAAGTTCATGAAGTCAGTAGAAATAGGTTGACAGTTCGAGGTCTTTCTAGAAAATTCATTTTGTCGCCAGGTTTGTCGCTGAGATGAACATCTGAGGGAAATCACTTTACAGCTTTGTAACAGTATTATTCACCCTTAAAAGATTTTATTTTCATTTGCATCCCAAAGCAGCAGTGAAATCATGTTACTGTACTGATTGTAGTTCCGCTACTGTATTAGGATATTTCTGTTATCCGTGTATCCGGTTATCTGTCACGCCCTGGTCCGGACGAAAGCGGTTAATGGAAGTTAACTGTACTATGAATACGTTTCACAGAGATTGAACTGAGTAAATCGGAGCTTGGCATGAAGACAAACAAAGATGGTTATCAAATTTTCTCCTCCCCCCACCATTCACATGATGAAGGTTTAAAACTGAAAACCGGGTGAAATTCTGTCAGGTAGCAACTTCAAAGCCGGCACTTCAGCTCCTCTAAATGCCACTTTAATCCGATCACAGAACCTCGTAGAATAAACATTTTCACCCAGCAACTCCTTTCATTCTGGTTCATGTTGCCGACATATTTTGACAATCGCACTCCGCTTTTGCATCAATTCGGCGTTGAAAAAATTGCACTTTTTAAATATACATTTCCTTTTCAGCAGTTGAGGTGACAGGTCCATGCGATATATTGTTGCTCTACCCGCCCGCTTTAACCAAACCTCATCCTCTCCAAGTTACACAAAGTAAAACATTTTTTTCGTGTGTGTTCTGAATTCTCGTGAACATATTTACAAAATGGCACCCAGCTGTTTTATTTTTTCCTTCTTTTTTCTCCCGCACAGTTAACATAGGAGAGTGCGTTTCTTTTTCAAAAAGATAATCTCTCCAAGAAAGGCATATAAATAACTTGGGGTGTTAAGGAGTTCTGTGAAAAAGTGAGATCATAATTCAAACAAACGAGAAAGGCAGTTCGCTGATGTTTCACAGACTTTGAGGTGGATTTTTTTTAGCATTTTTTTTGTAGTGTAATTCTCAACTCGCCTTTTGTTTGACTTCGTAGATGAAACGCGTTGAAAATACTTTACCACGGACAAATAAACAAAGCTTTATCTTTTTGAAATTACTTAAATTAATCAACGTCTTCACGCATCCAAAAAAGCCTAATTAAATAAATAATTAAAACCAAAATCTTCTGTCCGGGATTTTTTTTTTCGCATTCGAATTATTTATACAAGTCTGTGCTTTTAATTGTATTCACAAAATCTCAATGTTATGTCTGCTTTTATCAGTATTAGCAAAATCACAATTAAATATCATTTGCGATTATCGGTATTTTTGGAGGCATTATGAATGCAGTTCCGTTTGGCTAGAAGATTCGCAAAAGTTGGCGTAAAACTCTGCAAGTTATAAGCAAAAAACATGGAAAAAATTTCAAGAAACATTTATATATTCCCGAATATTCTTGATATTTTTACGAAATACATGTAAGCAATGTACATAGGTAGAAAAACGATTGATGTAAGTTTCAAAACATTATCAGCTTCCAGTGAATCGGGGTGAACTCAAATCCTTTTTGTCTTCATCAGTTTGTGGAATGTCCTCGTGACAAAATATTCACTGTAAAATGCGAGTTCCCACGATTCTCCACAATAGACTGAAAACCATTGTATTCAAAATAACTCCAAATGTTTTGCACTTTATCAATCTTGTAATACTTTTGGCCAGTAGTGTACCTTCCGACCTTATATTATGATTTCTGAATAACTAAGCAATGAGGCATAGTTTCTTCATCATTTTTTTATAAAACTTTAATTCTTTGTCTGCTTGTAAGCATACGAGTATACAACATACTTTATTTTAAGCAAACACAAATTTAGCTACGAGATGTGCTGGTTCTAATCCACTTTGGTCTATCATATCTAGCGAAATTCATGAGTCAAAGTTCATGACAAAGAGGAAGTGTGGAATCTTCTGTTAGTCAAAGCTTTCTTGGAGTACTTAGGTTGTAACTGCGATAGAAGTCTTATTTAACTCTAATATATAAGGTTGCCTTGTTGGAGGACTTCCAGGGAAAACTCCCTCGCATCTGTTCTTCGCTTTAAGGAAGGTAAGGAAAACCTCCAAAAGCTACCCTAACCGCAACAACAATTCGTTTCTAAAACGCTCATCAGTCTACCAGTTCTTGAATGTTGGTTAAGAGCAGGTGCGTATTAAAGGTTAGGTGCACCAGGTGCGTGCCTGGGGCCCCGAAATGAAGCGGTATTTTTAAAATATAGCAATAGATAATTTCCTTCTAAGAACCTGTTCAAACATCCGATTTTAACTTAGCAAGTCCATGTTTTATTATCACAAGCAGTGTGCCTGAACGGAAGAAATCTCGTTAATAGTAGATGGGTACTGCGCACATACATCCCGCACTTTTTCAAATCTCTAATTGCTGGTAAGGTTCTCTTCCGGTTTCCCAGAGAAATTGCTGAGCAAAACCGACGTTGATTACATTTACAGCATCATGGGAGGTCTAAATGCAATATCCAACAGCTACCAATGTACCTCACGCTACTGAAATTTGCCGCTAATGACTTATACTACAGAAATCGGATATGCGCACCAACCAGACTTAAACATATGTAAAAGCTTAGTTCAGATAGTAGTCCAGATGACCAGATATTCACATTCCCAGGCTTGTGAAAGAAAACCCAATCATTACAAAGAAAACATCTTCGCTGGAAGGTGTCGTTTCAATGATTAGAGTGATTGATGTGCTTTTCTTTTCAATGAATATCTGTAGTCATTAGTAGCAATAGATCAGTTTAGTAGATAAGACCTCTGTTCCCCTTTAGTCATTTAACTATTTCAGGGGATTTAATATCCATCGTTCTTGTGCTTCACATTAACACTTCTGTAAAACACCTTTTAAGTATCATTTGTAGATATCCATCATCGTTTAAAACCGCTTTTTATTATCACAATCAGGGTGCTTGAACAGAAGAAATTTCGTTAAAGATTTAAATATCCTAATGCATCTAGATCGCGTCAACGTGGAAAGGTTTACTGTATTTTTGAAGCTTACACACATTTGAAGCTTACATACATCTTCAAAGTAGTTTGTACAGATGTCAGACGCCGAAAAACCCAAGACTGAATTTTAGTCAGATTTCATGATGAAGATTGTGATGTTCATTACATTAGTTTTTTTTTTTTTAAGAATTCTTCTTCTACTGAGGAATAGAACTAATAAGGTTATGTTTTATTTAATTTATCATTATAGAGTTCAATAATATATGACAGTAAATATTTAATGGAATTACATAAGTTCATTCAGCTTCAGAAAAGAAATATTATCGAACCAATTTCCTAAAATTTCTGAATATTTATATATATACAAGTTTAATACCACATTCACATTTTTATTACATAAATTTAAATTTAATAACCTCGCTATTTCCATTTAAATTCAGTGTAACATTTTCCATTTTTTAAACATAAGATTTCTTTAAATTCAGTAAATTTCTTTATTATCTAGAATGAAGATTAAAAATTTTAATCTGTGTTCTATTTCCATTTGATTAAAAATTTTAAACTGTGTTCTATTTCCATTTTTTTTATCTTGGCATGGATTGTGATAGAAATCACAAAACAAAGCCTATGATGATAAATTGTGTTTAATAAAGATCGCCTGTCTCTTTGTTAACACGATATTGAACCATAACTGATATTTCTAGCATTCATCTAAACTGAGATCATTCTAAGCAAATTTCAGGGAATCAGTCTACAAATTCTTGAACGTTGTTTAAGAGTACAGCCAGAGGACAGAACCCATAACCTTCACCCTCTGATTCTTGTTTCTCAGCTCTGCCGCGCTTCAAACTACTAAGCCGTTGGCCATGAGTATGGCGCAATACGATTAAAATACCGAGTAATGCGCCAATGAGACACATATAGAAAAAAAGCTGATATGATTAGTAACGATCATTTTCCGCTTTATCAACACGATATTAGCCATAACTGTGATTTCAAGAATTCATCTAAATTGTAGGGATGGGGAAAACCTACCGGTTTAAACCGAAAACCGTTTTTTTTTTGTTTCGGTTATTTTTTGTCCCGGTTTTAACCGGTTATTTTTTAAAAATCCAATAACTGGGTAAAAATCCGGGTCGGAAGATAGGCTCGACTAGACTAAAACTTACCAAGTTATAAAGCTTTGAATTTCATCATCTTAGGCCAATTACCGACAACCGCTTCCTCGAGGCGTCTGTTCGTTGGCGGATTACTAAAAGAGTCTTTATGAACAGATAAATATTGTCCAATGGATTGGTTTCCTGCAAAAACAATGCTAATAAAAAAATTTGTCTGCAAATGGCGTCTGTTATTTGTAGCCAAAAAATATTTATTTTTAGTTTGGAGTTCTGTGGCTTCCGAAAGATTAGTATCGACGTTGAATGATGTTGTTTCCGATGAGAGGTGTCGACTCAAAGATCAACGCATTGCTGAAAGAGTCTTTATGAGCAGATTATATGATAAATATTGGCCAATGAATTAATTTCTTGTGAAAACAATGTTAATAAAATGTTTTGTTTATAATACTTATAGTACTAATTACTCATTTATTATTATTACATATTGTATTAATTCCTTATTTATAATCATTACTTATTACATTAATTACTTATTATATTAATATTTACTTATTGTATATAATTATTAATAATAAATTTAGTCTACAAACCTTGTTTCTTTTTTTAAAAAAACCGAAAACCGGTTATATTGAGCGGTTTTAACCGAAAAAACCCGGTTAACCCAAAACCGGTTATTTTTGCAATAACCGCCATCCCTACTAAACTGAGATCATTCTAAGTAAATCCCAGCGTCGAGTGCATTTTTAGCTAATTACAAAGTTGATTACCAAAAGAAAAACCAAAATAAAAGAGCCCAGTGAAAATAAAAGCAAGAGCGTGTTGGAGTAGGCTCCAACGAGGTTAATAGAAGGAGCACAGAAGCCTTTTCCGACGGGATATCTCACTCACTTGATGAAGCGGGCGGACACACTCGGCCAACCACAAAGGAACCAAGAGGGGACAGAAAAAGAACCGAATGCAACTTGCGGTTCATATCGATCTTATGCACTGACTACGGGGCAAGATGGAGTAAGCTTTAACACAGATATCATACTAAAGGCAAATAATCGAGGAATTTTGGTAATCTCTTGAAGGATATAGCAGGAAAATGGTTACCATTGTCGAATAAAAAATGTAATGGTAAAAATAACGAGTCGAAAACGAATGGTAAAAATAAAAATCAACATAAGGCATAGACTATGGATTTGGGAACATTTTTATGTTGAAATGTTTTTTACTTTCTCGGACTGGACGACAAAGAACAATTGAGCAGAACTTTTGGAGTACCACATGATTCTTGAGAACTTTGTGCTCCTTCTGACTAGAATTACAAGAAAATTAAATTTAACTTCATTCTAATAGCGTTCATGAAAAAAGAGCAACAACAAAATTTAATTAATATTAAAAGAAAACATTTTCTCGCAAAGAGAGCTTTGATAAAGTTAAAAATTGTCTCAGGAAATAGATGTGACTGCAAAGATAATAATTCAGATTTGCTCGTAAACAGAAGATATTGTAATAGTCAAAAAATCTGACCTGGAAATTTTGATTTCCTTGAGCAAAGGAAAAAAAAAATAGAATTTTGTCTATGTATCTGCCTTTCTGTCTGTGTGTGCATAAATCCGATAACAACGACGGAACGAATTACACTGATGGAATTTCTTGTGTATTTCTTAGTCCAAAATTGTAGATATGAACTAAACTTTTGACGAAATCCATTAAAAGGAACACTGTCTATTTTATACTCCTGCTTTATTAGATAGTGAATTAAGAAATATCGGAAGTGGTTGTTTCATTTAAATTTGGCTATTTGAAGAATCTTATCTATATACAGGGTTCCCACTTATATCCGTCACACCCCCCTAACTTCTAAACGGTGACAGTTTATACCATAAAGTGGTGTCTAGGTATAGTAAAAAGGCTATGCGCTACTCGATGAGATGACTTACAACGCCATCTATAGGCAAATTTTGGCATTAGCGGTTCTATCTCGAAAACGGTACAAGATACGGGAAAAAAGTCAATTACAAAATTGTAGATCGTCTTCGATTTAGTTCGAAAAGACACCTTGAGTGCAATAATGCTAAGGACAAAGCGTGTAAAATGAGCATTTGTTTGCTCGCATTTTTAGAAATTTCGATGTCATATGACACGAACAAAATGAGAAGATGCTATTTTTCGGGCAAAAAATGACCTCATTATACTTTTTCTTGTGGAAATAACTCAAACAGCAGGTGTATGAACCTTTCCGCCGACATTGCAGGACGTATTACTGTTGCTTGTGTTTGCGCACCAATTATATGCTAAAACGTGTGCAAAGTGAAATTTAAACAAGGACTCAAATCTGCATTGTAAATGACGGAGAGCACTTTGAACACCGAAAATAAAGGTATATTGTGATAACTAATTTTTTTTTCTCGTTTTAACTCGTTTAGAGACAGCACAGTTTCGGAAATCGAGAGCAAACAAATGTTAACTTTAAACGCTCATTTCTTCGTATTAATGTGTACAAGGTATCTTTTTGTACTAAATAGAAGACTCTCTACAATTTTGTAATTGACCTTTTTTCCGTATCTTGTATTGTTTTCGAGATAGTACCACTAATTCCAAAATTTACCGATAGATGGTATTGTAAGTTGTCTCATCGAGTAGCGCATAACCATTTTACTATACCTAGACACCAACTTTATGGCCTAAGTTGTCACCGTTTAGAAGTTAAGGGGGGTGTAACGGATATAAGTGGGAACCCCGTATATAAAATTCAATGTCTGTTTGTGCGTTTGAACCTTATACAATCCCCCACCTCTTGACGGATTAGAACGAAATTCAGCATACACGTTCCTTACACCTAGAAGGATTAACTATGCAATTAGAAAGTTTCTAGCTCCACCTAAAGGGGGTAAAAGAGGGGTTAAAAGGTGTAGCGTTTTTTTGTCATAACTTTGGACCATATCATCGCACAGAAACAATTTTTACACCTTCTTAAAATTTAAAAAAATTAGCATTTCAGTGAAATTTGTTCCATTTCTGTATGACTTTTTCTCAGATATAATCAATTCTAAAAATTAATTTAAACACAATTTGTAAGAACTCTTTCGTTCGTTGCAATATTAAATTTAATCACATCCGCCACTCGCGTGCTTTTGCCAATGTTAAATTGTTTTCTTTAGACATTTTCACTATCGCACGCAGAATTTCGCAGCTTTTAATATGCTCGTGCGATAAATTACATTTAAACACTGCTTTTTAAAATCGTTGCATCTTCTTCTATAGTTTGCCTTAATTTTGTGTCAGATTTTAGCACTTTCAAATATTTAATGCTTACCTGTCTTTTAATTGACTGGGTTTTTTTACTGTATCTCAGTAAATAAGGTTATAGTTCATTTATAAGTTTTTCAGTTTTTATGGCATTGTCTATGTTCTCGCACAACCTTCAAAATCATAATCTTTAAAACCTATCAACGAAAAAAAAAACCATTGTATTTTTTTTTAACTAAAGGTTTGTGGCATCTTTATTTTACCTTCTTAATATCTATATTTCAGGCATTATTTTTCCCTATTAACACATACTGTCATATCATTAGAACTTAAAATCCAAATATTATGTTGTGAATCTATAGCTAAAACATGCAAAGTCTCTTTAGAAAGAAATCGTAACCTCTTAAGATTTCTTCGCACCTGAAAGGATTAATTACCATCTTAAAAAGTTTCTAGCGGGAGTAAAAAGGGTAATTTTTAACATTTTCCGCAGTAATTTCTGAACATATCATCACACAAAAATTATGTTTGAACCATCTTAAAATTGAAAAAAGATAGCTTCTCAGCGACACCGGTTTCACTTTCGCAACATTATATCTTTTACTTTTAATCACTTTTCAAAATTATTTTTGAAACAATTTATAACGTTTTTGTTTGTTGTCATTTTAAACCTATTTCATTTTTAATCTTTCACTTATTTTGGTAATGTTAAAAATTAATTTGCTTTTTTCGGACAATTTCACTTTCATTTCCTTTTAGCTTTACATATTCTTACTACAAAATTTTTGGTTTATTTTTACTTTCGTAGTATCTAGAATTCAGGAATATTTTTCCCTGTTACCCACTACTGCCGTATCATTTGGATATCAAGGATTTTAATATATTAAGGTGTGAATGCGGATCACAAAATTTGAACCAACCACACGTTTTATACATTTTCACAAAAATATAAACTTAACCGAAAATATTTTCCAAAATTATTCACGATAGCATTCCATCATGAGCACGTTGCATTTTATGTAGTGAATATTTGTTTGAGTGTTGCTGAGTTTTGTAATTGATGTTTTTTAGTAGCAGTTGATATCAAGATGCTAATTAATTAATGGAAAAACTTTGTTATAACGTGTATTACCTATGCCTACAAGTCAACACATGATGCTTTGAACAGAGATTTGTAACATATAACAAACTACGATGTGAATATTTCACAAGATATGATGGGAACAAATAAACCTTCACTAACAAAAGATCAGCCATCAGTGAATGAATTAATGGGGAATTTGATTGATGAAGAGATCGGTGAACCCCTCTTACTTGAAGTCTCACGTGCAACTGAAACTACATTTTTTAAAATTAATTTGATCCTTACTGAAGTCGAATCTAAATGTCATATAGCTCTTGCCCTTGCTCCATCAAGAACAGCTATCAGACTTTTGGATGGTGACCGCATAGCAGTTATAGACAGTTATCTCTAGTTTTGCCCACATGAGAATCCTATATGCAATACAGGCAAAAGGTCTGATAAGGCGATTGTCCTACAGATTGCAAACTTATCATTTGAGAGGAGTGTACGATGCCAAATATATTTTCCGTTATCAAGTTTGTTTCTCCCATGACATGGTCTGGAATAAAAACTCCAATCAATCTTTACATATATGCTCCAAACGGTGAAATCAAAAATGCCGTTTATTCGAAACCTTTAAAGTAGTAATTAATCAGGTATTATTAGTTAGGACTGAGGGTATTAAAACAAGGGTTGTATATTTAAATTCGAAAACTACACAATATAAAAGCATATGTGTTTTTCTTTTTCTTTTATATATATAGAACAGATAAACGCGCTCGGAGCCGCAGGTACAACGGCTAGTATATATATAAGTCAAGAAATTTATTTTATTCACTTAATGCTAATTCCGTCATTGCTAATTGTAGGATGTAGACCCTTTAAATACAACTTTGAATCATCTATCATTCTTCTTTGGTTGAATAACATGGCCCTTTTATATTTCCTCTCAGGCGATTTACCTATTGTTTCACACTCATGGCTGTCTCTAAAGAATTTCACTACCACCTTTGACAGTGTGTTAATAACAAGTCATCAACAGCACCCCATATGGTTTCATTCCTGTATGGGCAATTGGGTTGTCGAACATAAAATAGGAGGTTACCCATTAAGACTTTGTTTACACAATAGGAGTCTCTGGTCGCAATAGGAGGCCACATGATCCGAACAAAATCTCGTCACCAGTCGACAGTCTGTAATGAAGAATACTCGCATGTGTAGACCTTTTGGACAACGACTTGTTACTGTCTCTTCTTTTCCTCTTTCTATGCATGAGTGCGGCATTGATTTTAGATTAAGATTGTCGACTGGTGACGAGACTTTGATGCTGGCGTTGATATTTTGTTGGGGTCACATGGCCTTCTATTGTCCCTTAAACCTGTGTAAACAGGGCCCATGACAACCAGCCTTAGACCCTGTGTGAACAGGATTTATAGTTGGTTATCAAGGACTTCATAGCGACTGACCAACACTTAAGTGTGACGAACATATAAAGTCGCCATATAGTCTTATGGTTGGGAAGAGAGCTTTACAGGGATAAGTATGGAATGACTGGAAGCGGCCAGTCTTGGACCTCTGATCTTGGCGACAAATTTGACGACTTTGGTGACAAGTCTAAGATTCTCGAAAATGCGATTATTTTCTTAATATCTCTATTAGGGGCCGATATACGGATTTATCCAGACGATTCCATGTGGCATCACGGCCTGTCGGGGAGACTATAAATAGACCATGCTCGAACCACAGAACAGTGTGTGTTGATCAACTGGGGACGTCTTTGGAGTGCGAATGGCTTCGAGGAATCACTTGGAGTTTCGTCTGCAGCGCGAGCTGGAAAACTTCCGCGTCACACCAGCGGGAGGACGTTTGGCCCCCTACGTATGATTTAGTGTGCAACAGGCCCAATACACGACGGATCTTCAATCGAATCGAGTTTCGAACCTGGAACCCTCAAGCCCGAGACCTTACCACTAGACCACCGCGGATTTTTATATTAAATAGAGAGAAATTTATTGGGAAGGAGTCTCCAAAAATATAATTAGAGGGTTAAATAAAGTGAAGGAAGAAAAAACTGAGCTACATCTCCTTTCCTTTCAATGCTTATGTTGCTTCAAAAAGGGACGTTAGTATGACTAAACTAAACTAAACTTTTAATGTTAAAAATTTTTCTAAACTTTTTTTAATGAAAGACAAATTTATAAAGATTTACTTTAAATTCTGTACAACTCTCTCTATCCGTTCCCTCAAACTTAAGAAACTGAGAGGGATGTGCGTGTGCGAAGGTTATGCGTGTTCCATCTCAATTTTCACGTACATTTAGAAGATGCAGCGTGTTTAGTTTTAGCTTTATAGTAAAATGGAGAGAATAGAGCATGCATTTTGAGCCTCTTTCCTTCGACAGATTGGACCCAAAACTCTATATATATCGACAAGCTTTGTGTCAAACCCAATTCCACTTCACTTATTTGCTGTGTTTTTGAATTTTCGTGTTCACATACACATGAGTAGATTGATCAACAGACAGTCAATCCATGCATGTGTTTCGTCCAAAATTTGGTACATATCTACAATGGTCTGTACCAAATTTTGGTATGGTACTTCTGGTGATGAAACCATACGCCAGAGATTCCCAATCCTTTCTGACTGTCAGCGTCTTTTTGAATCCAGATTTTTCCAAGGCGCCCTGTGTAAAACTCCAACAACAGTAGAGGCTCATAAGCTCAGAAACGAGGAGGGCTGCAAGATAATATTTATCAAAAGCATACAATTTTTAAAAGCTACTTTAAATTTCAATAGGCCAAATTTTTAAATTCCAAAGCCAGATATGAAATTTCCTGCTTCTCAAAGAAATTAAATAACCAGCATATGACATTTACTACTAGATTTACTAACAGAAAGTTAAGTGAATGTTGATGTGACGATTTTGCTGATGAAAAAAAAAAATCAAAGCTCCAAATACACACTTTTCTCCTTGCCCACTTCACTCGCTAACACTCGTCCAAAAATGAATATCTTCTTCAAAAGAAATCTAGCCTTCTATCAAGAGAAAGCAATTCGTTTCGATTCATTTTATGTCCTTTTTTCAATTTTTTATTGCTTATTTTGCATTTTTGTAAGTCATTGCAATTTGAGAGTGGAAAAGTAAGCAAATAAGATTAAGAACGAAAAATGCACGATTAAAAAATAATATCAGGGGGGGGGGCTGCAGCTCTGCAGCCCTAATGGACGAGCCGCCACTATCCAACAAGTACTTTTTGCAAAATAGCCAATAATTTTTGCATAGGTTAAGTAAAATTAAATAAAACACATTCAGGATCACATTAGAATTCAGCCTTTATGAAGCCAGGGTAAAGACATTAACATATTAAAGTGGAAAACAAATTACACATTGGGCATATGCTTCACATCGAATCTTATAGAGTTCAAAAGGAAGTTTTAAATCCTTTGAAACATTTAGGAGCCGTCCCTTCAGCCAGAGTGAGAGATGTTGGTGCTTTTCCCCGTGCCGCCAGCCAATCAGAGCGACTCCACAAGTGGGCAAATCTCTGGGAAAAGATAACACCTTTTTTCATCAGGGAGTGTGGAAATTGTTTCAGCGGGCTTTTAAATGTGTCGAGGAGAGAATTCAGTTCTTGAAAGCCTCTCGCATCCCCCGTCTTTCATTTCTTACGTCGTCCCCGGGGGCTCTTTCGGCCTCTTCCATCTTGTGCCGGGGGATCTTCCCGCAACCGAATCAATGAACCGAACGGATTCACTCGCGGAAGAACATTTTAAAATAGAGCGCAAACCTTCAAGAGGTCGTCTCTCCCAACAGTTTATAATATTCTAGTAACCATTTCTATTTTTCATGGAAAATAAAGATAATTTATAATTCCCGTTTTCATGTAAAATAAAGATAAGATAATGCTTTGTGCTATCTAACCGAATCAATGAACCGAACGGATTCACTTGAGGAGGAACATTTTAAAATAGAGAGCAAAATCATCGCAACCCTTTAAAAGACCATTTTTCGCAACAGTTTATGATATTCTAGTAATCATATCTAGCTTTCATATAAAATGAAGATGGTGCTTTGGGTCGATGTCGAATAATGTCAACAGAAAATAAAAGAGGAAAACACTGTTTAAAATATTTTATTTACTTTAACTTCTTTCGCCATTGTAAAGATGAAAGTTCATAATCAACTTTCCACTCACTTCCTGATGTGCTAGTATCTCGTAATTTTGTCTAGTTGTGCGTCTCCGATGGTAATATAATATCTATAATAACTATCTACTCGTATATAAAATTCAACGTATATATTTTTGTTCCAGCATCATTTCTGAACGGCTAAAGGGATTTCGATGAAATTTGGTACACATGTTTCTCATTAACATAGGGGTAAATAAGCCCTAAAGCAGTTTCTCAGGGTAGGGCGGGT
Source organism: Araneus ventricosus (assembly GCA_013235015.1). Classification (NCBI taxonomy): domain Eukaryota; kingdom Metazoa; phylum Arthropoda; class Arachnida; order Araneae; family Araneidae; genus Araneus; species Araneus ventricosus. The sequence continues at coordinate 470,889 of BGPR01000078.1, forward strand.
CAAAGTCTCCAAAATGCATGTAACAAATAGGCCGATTGACTCGCTTGGCGATTTCGGCGGCTTGGGCGATTTTGATGAAATTTAGTACCAGATTTGGCGCCAAGAAAATATCTCTAAAGGTAGATTTATTGTTACAAACAGTATTGTTATACACAGGTATACTGTATTATTTTGTTTATTTGAAATTTTTTTAACGCAGAATGATAACAAAATGATAGTTAAAATATTATTAAAAGAAGAAAAAAAATTTATGAAGATGAATATATGGTCGACTGTCTTGCTAATTTATAAATTGAATTGATAAAATTTAAATACGATTGCTACGGAGATTGACGAAAGGAAGATGACTGAATTACGTATGAATTTTCTGATTAATTATACGCTCTAAAGTGGTATTAATCTTTATTTTAAGGGAACTGAGATGTTTCGTGCTATCAAAATGTCGATGTTTCATTTGATCCTCTTAGAATAGGGTACAATTAATCGATTCCGGAAATGAATAATATGCATGGATTCAAAAAATTCCGAAAGCTCATATCTTAAGATTTAAACATCTAATGAAAAGGATACAATATAATAAAATATCTATTATTTTGAGATTAAATATACAGTTTTTTTAAAAATTAGGTGAGCATGCGTATAATTGTTTTCATTGTTTAGATATTGAATTTTATATTAAAATATATCTGTAAGCATTATGCATTTGTGAAATTTTTTCACCTATTTCTGGGTAGTAGCATATTTTTACGATACTTTTCCTAATGAAAAATATCATAATTTTTCAGATTTGCAAGTTATATGATATTCAATATCTTAAAATAATTTTTTTGGGGTGTAATGTGATGAAAATAAGTTCAATGTTCTTACGAAAATTATATCGCATATTGTGCTGACTTTGGGGTGATTTTATATAAAATCGTTTTTCTAAGCGTACCTATTTGTGGATATGTATTTACAGATAACATTATCATAACGCATTTTCGATTTTCTACCAGAAAAAACAAATACTTTGAGATACAAGAGTGTTTATATTGTTTTATAATCTAAATCTCATATTCTTGCCTATATGTATTATATTTTCACACGTTGGCTCCCGATCACGCACTTTGACTCACCAGTCTGTTTCACATTTACTATACACACTCCTCCTCAAAAAATAAGCAACAAACACGAAAAGACGCGGTACACATTCAAAACGGTGAATTAAAACACACAATTTACATATGAGGTAGAGGTTGCATAGTCGAATGCAAAGAGGCAACCAAATTAGCATAAAACGCAATCCCGCGGTCACACCGCAACACCTTAAAAAGGGGCTTGCCGGACCCATGCTTCAGTTCGCAAGCAGCGATAGTTCCGCGGAATCCGAGATAGCCGAAAGCATGAGTAGAAGAAACCATTTGCACGATGAGATGCGTTGGAGGGCTGTCGGTATGTTGCAAGCTGATACAAGACAATCTGCTGTTGCCAGAGAGCTGAATGTGCATCGTAGTGTCATCCATAGGCTGTGGAACCATACCAAAGGGATCAAAACGCCAGTAGAAGAAGTGGGGCTAGACGCCGGAGAATCACCACAACGGCAGACAATCGCTACCTGTTGCAATGTGCCAGACGCCGGAGGACACTAACAGCGCGACAGCTAGCGTCGCAGCTCTCTGATACTGCAGAAAGGCCCATATCCCGCCAAACTGTGTCGCGCAGACTGCATGAAGGAAGACTGTTCGCACGACGACCTATTGTTTGTGTGTCTTTGTCCGCCAGCGCACGTCAGAGAGCGGTTGCATTGGGTCCGTGAACATCGCAGCTGGACACCAGAGCAGAAAGGCCACATACTCTTTACGGATGAGTCTCGATTTAACATCCAGAACGATTCCTGAAGGGCAATGATATGGCAAAAGCCAGGGACACGCTATCGGGCGCCAAACATCTTAGAAAGAGACCATAACATAGGTGGCGGGTTACTTATCTTGGCAGGGATAGCAACGAACGGCCGAACCAATATCTACGTGTTCGCTGGAGGTTCTGTCACAGCTGTCCGATATCGCGACGAAATCCTACGTCCTCTTGTGCGGCCATTTATCGTTGCATTGGGTACCGACGCGATATTTATTTACGATGACATCCGCTCGCATAGAGCACGATTGGTGCGGAGTTATATGGAGAGTGAAACCAATCCACAGATGGCGTGACCTACTAGATCATCGGACCTGAATCCCATAGAGAATTGTGTGGGACACGTTGGGAAGACGGACTGCAGGTCGGAGTGTGCCTCCAGGCACCCTCCACGAGCTCCAACAAGCCTTACTACAGGAATGGGCATCACTGCCACAACAAAGCGATCAACGACACTATTGCCATGTCAGCATACCTCGCCGTTGTCAAACATGCATTTCATCTAGAGGGTATCATACCCTTTATTTAGCGTGTGGTTCCCATTGCACATTCAATGTGGGCTGTCGAGCCGCGACGGCCGTAATATATGTGTTTTTGCTTGTCTTTGATTTATTGTTTGATATGTGGTCTAGCAATGCCACACCTAGCTCGTGCACAACTTTCACGCATATCCATTAAATAGTTTTTGTTTTATTCCGAACTTTGCCTTTGTTGCTTATTTTTTAGAAGGAGTGTAATTAGATTACCCCTTCTTTACCATAGTTAACCCTTTAAATGCGGGTGTGGTTTATAAACCACATATATAACAAAGTACTCGCAGTTTTTTTAATTTTACTTTTCCTCTCCATCACAAGGTAATCTGCTAGTTTTATTATATTTATAACATATTGGCTTAAGATCCTCCGCCAAGGCTGCTCAACATAGAGCGATGCCCTGTCAAATAAGAGAGCATGTAAAAAGTTGACTCCGATGACCTGACGGACTAGTGGAAGCGAGAATCAAGTGAATGAGATGCGATCTGTTGTCTTTGTTTGGTCTGAAATAACGAAAGTATGCTGAATTTGGCCGTTCAGGCTACCATAAACTACTATTTCAGCTTAATTTATTGATTTATTATTTACAACCCACGTAGACACACTCACCCATTGGGTATGGAGCGCTTAAATGGCCGACGGGGATGAGTTCACAACCAGCCCTCAAAAGGCCGGAAATAAACAAGTTAATTAATGCAAAACAGTGCACACACAGACAGTATCAAACTACAAATCACTGAATAAATAAAAGAATCCAAAAATGTCACAATATTCATAAAAAAACCTGTCATTAACAAAAACCCGGTAAACAATTACATCACAAAAAACAATCCACTATTTCCAAACAATACATAATACGGTACATGTACATTAAATACAACAGAATACAAAACCAGCATAAGCCCAATTAACGTAAATAAGAGTAAATATTTTGAATAATTAAATATGTTAGAATGGAAATTTGGTTTTTGGATCTATTATGCCAAATAAGCAATCGACCACTTATTGAAAATGCAGAAAGATGGATATTTCGGTCACCTATGGCCGTGGCAAAAGAAGGGGGCGGGGACTTTAACAATGACCAATTAATTGATTAATTTTAATTAAATTCTTTCATATGAGATACACGTCTGATAGTGCTTTGAGAGAAAGAAATTATTACAAGAATCTATGATAAGTATAATAATGAATTACGAATATATTAAAGACCAAATCGTAGGAAAGTGAGGTAAAACTGGGTACCTAAGACTAGAGGGCCTGTTGGAACTTAAATATTCGACATGGAGCTTATCAAATTTTATTAAAATATTCATTGTTTATCGGAATATTATATATCTTACAAGAAAAATCATAGTTTTACTACATTTTTTACCAATGATATTTATATAAAAAAAAGTCATATCACCCGGTTTTACTCTACTAGTATGGTAAAACCGGGTACACATATTAGCTTTATGGAAAATTAAGAAAACTCGATTTTTAGTGAAAAAGTAGCAGTTATTTCTATTTTCATAAAAAATGCGTTGAATTTCACAATTATAATAAATTTATTGTCCATGTGTCTTCACTTCATGCATTCATACAATCTTTTCAAGCATTCACGTCAGTTCTGTGCCACTTTTCCTTTCTACTGGGAACAGACTAATTTGACAGCCATTTAGCTTCAAAGTGTGTAGAGCTTTTCTGTGGTTAAGGTCATTTGATGAGACTTATTTTGTGGAAATAGAATAACTACATCAATAATCAAGAATTTTGAATAGTTTAGTCTATTTCTATATGACTTTTAATAATTTGGATTTTCTTTTTCAATTTTAAAAATGAGAAATCATTTAGAAAGAAGTGACAGTTTGGAATTCAAATAAGCTAATAAGTTCAATCGGTATTCATAATTATTAGTTCAATACCTTTTGAAGGGAAACAAATACAATCTAAACCCTCACATCAATGATGACCCTCACTGTTTTATAATAAATCAAATTTATAAATTAAATTCTAGATAATCTCTTGTTATTTCAACAATTTAATGCATTTGATAAGTGATTGTGAACAGAAATATTTAGCTATGAAACTTTGCAAAGTAAATAAAAGAATTTTTCTCGTGATTAGTTACAGTTTCATAGTAATGCAAAACTGAAATAAAATGCAATCCGTAAATAACGCCTAGCCATTTTAATGTTGAAATCAAATGCGTATTTTCCATCAGAAATCAGAAAGTGAATCTGACACGAAAAGGGTGCAATTATATATTACATGA
>BGPR01000078.1:483199-549455 GCA_013235015.1 Araneus ventricosus
GCCTGTCGGAGAGAGTATATAAGGGCCGCGTTTGGATCAGAGAGGGTTGTATTGATCCATTGGAACGACTTTAGAGTTTCGTCTGTAGTGCGAGCTAGGAAGCTGGTGAGCTGAGCGCTATTGAAAGTGCTGTTATTGTCGTTATTAGTGATTTGCTGACTGTTTGTGTTGCTAAATATCGAAGTGCTGAACTGTTATTACCTGTGAATTGTTGTCTGTTCACGTCGCTAATCTGTGCAAGATCTATTATTTTCTGTGACCTGTGCTACGTGTTTTCCTGCATATTTGTGAATAAACCTTCATTCTCCATCATCCTGCGTGTTGGACATTTTACACCATACACCCACAGAATTATTTTTGTAACAATATGTACAATTAAATGTTGGGAAGGATTATTCTTTAAAACCCAACATTTTTAAAATTTGAATCCAATTTATCTTTTCAAGTTGAAATATTTACTAATGAGAAAATGCAGGGTAATCAGAGACATGAATTCAAATGCTGAATATTTTTTTTTCATTTAAAAATTATTTTTCTTAGAGAGACAAAGAATCGGCAACCGAGACGGTCTCAGTTAACCCCGAAAGTCTGCTCAATTCGTATGATTTTTTAAAAAGGAGAATCCATTTTTTCTTAATTTTCAATTAAAATGAACTACCTTAAATAACTTTTTAAAAATTCTATTTAATTATTCTTTTATTTAATATGAGCTATTTACTTATAAGCAAAATCTGGGGCACTGAATTTAATCCTTAAAAGTGCGATCTTTTAAAAATTGATTTAAAAATGTTTTTTTGAGTTTCATTTCTTGAATAAAACATGGGAAAAATATTTTAAATATCCTATTTTGTTTTAAGTATGTTCTACGGCCAAAAAACAGTTTGTTACCAACTGACAACACTGGGCTTTATATCAGAAAAAATTTCATTGATAAAATTCTATAATGTCAAACACAGATGAATTTTAATAAATAATAATACGGATAAGGAATTTCCTACAACATTGTCGAATAAAATATTTTATCCTCAAGCGTACAAACAAAGTTAAAAAGATACAGCCTCAAGTGAAAAACATCAATTTTTTTTTCATAAGAACTCAGGTTGCCATCTATATATTGTAAATTGATTGGCAAGAACAGGCATTAGTCTTTTTCTCAATATTTTAGAAGACAACATTGGGTTTGTTGCTTAAAGACAACACTGGGCCTTTAAGGGTTAAATCTGGGACTAGCAACCTGAATTCGGGACTGAATAAAAAATCGAGACCAAATTTAACTTTATTTTGTTACAAATAAATAAAAATATGTTCAAAAATTATTTTTATCATTCAGAGATCTTTCTTCTAAAGTAACGAATGAAACAATTTCTTACCTGTGGAATAAACTTTTTTAAAAAAGAAAAGCGGGTATATCAGTTATTTATATTTCTATCAGTCATAGGAAAAGTAAAAAACTTCTTGACACAGTGTAACTAAACACATCATCTTGAAGACGATGAACGTTGAAAATACATTTTCAGAAATAACGGGGAAGAGATGACATGGGCATAAGTTATTTTCAACGGAAGGCTCGTTAGTTTTTTACGAAATAAACCGAAACCCTCACAACTACTGATCACAAACTCTCTACCATTTAAAATTGTTTTCCTCTAACAAAAATGTACAAATTCTTAGAAACGCAAACATACCGTAGAAGAATATGATATAAATAAAAATATTGTTAATTAAACCCAGTTATTAATGTTAATAGAACAATTCAAACTGAAATAGTTGATTTAGATATTTTTGCCTGTCGGTCGGAAATAATATAATAGAAACTTTTGGTTTCAAAGATTCCGTAACACCCACGTTTCTCTGAGCCACCCCACAACTTCAGAAGCTTTCATTTAGTTAAATGTGGCTTGAATTCACATTCATTAAGCAACTTTCTGATCATCGTGTCTTAACTGTTTTTCCTTATTGAGAGGAAATAATCTGAGAGAAAGCATTTGGTGTCAAAAATTCCATGACACCAAACTTTTTTCTACACTACCCGTAGTTGGAGAAGCTTTCATTTAGCATAATGCGGCCTGAATTTACGTACGTGGAGTTAGCTTCTGATCATCAAGCCAAAAGATTTTCTTACAGCAGATTCCGAGCGTCTCCTTAGCGTAATTTTTAATATTTCTTATTTATTTTTGCCTATCGATGTGAAAGAACCTGAAAAAATCTTTTGGTGTCAAAGATTCCGTGACTCCAAACGACTTCCATAGTTTAAGAAGCTTTCATTTAACGAAATGCGGCTTGATTTCACTCTCACTCAGTTAGTCTCTGATCGTCAAACCAAAAGCTTTTCTTACATCGGACACAGAGCGTTTCCTTAACGTAATTTTTCTTAGCTACTTTTGTTTATCGGTGTAAAACAATCTAAAAAAATTTGGTAATAAAGATTCCGTGACACCAAAGCAGTGGCGAATATAGGGGGGCCTATGGGGCTGCACCCCCCTCCCCGCCCAGAGCTAAACCAAAATTCTTGATTTTTTTTAAATCACTACACCTGTTTGTTCTTAATGCCTTTTTTTGAATAAAACGTGGCAACATTGCTTTCTGGCTTGGCAGAACCGAAAATTTTCCCGTTTTTGTAGTCATTCCACTCATACTTGTAGCGTTAACGCGGTCGAAAACATATTTTGGATAGTTGTGCTTTTATTAAATTATCGAAAGTATTGTAGCGTCCTTTCTGATTCTTATTGTCAGGTGAGTAAAGATTTTTCACTTACATAATCCATGCGGTCATGACGATACAAAATTTTCCTGACCTCCCCCCGACCAAAATTCCGGGATTCACCACTGCACCAAACTACTACCGTCGATCAAGAAGCTTTCATTTAGCAAAAGCTTTTCTTACAGCGGACACCGAGTGCCTCCTCGTCGTAACATGCTCGTCCTGAAGAGGAAGAACACATACCCAGCAGATAGAATATACGAGTTAATAACCCTGTCTCCGTGTTAACGAACAAAGCCTAGCGAGTAGCCATTTTATAATCCCCCTCGCCCGTCCTCCTGGCTGAATTATTCGTGCTTAAATCTCACGGAAACCCATAACCTCCAACAAAAGAGCCTTTCTTCTGTCGTCCAGGGTGTTCGTGCAACAATTTGTGAGTTACTGCGCCTAGACATGCTACTTGTCGTGTTAATACAAATACAAAAGCTGGATTGGACTAACTTTGCGGACAAAAAAAAGCTGCTTCCGTACCCTTGAAAGTGAGGGAAAACGATGAGGGTTGCGATCATTCCAACGCTCTTTTTATACGTGTTTTCCTCAAAATTTTGTCTTTTCATCCCGTTCTGTTTCTGAGTTGGTAAACTGTACGGCACGGGACTAATGAAGTCGCCATTTTTTTCTAGGCTTAGTATTTACTGGATTTGATTAACAGTTTTTAAAGTTATTGTTATGGAATTTCATCCGTTAAAACTTTTTCGACAAGACCTGTTGAAAGGAAAAACGTTTATTTAATAGTATCTGTTGCGCTTAGAAAAACCACATTCACGATGTCATCAAGCAGGTCAACAAGATAAGAAGATAGATTAAGAGTTTTTAAAGCTATTGTGATGGAGTTTTTTTCGCTAAAACTTTTCGACAAGACATGCAGAAAGACAAAACATTTACCTAACAGAATCTGTTGCGCTTAGAAAACAATATTAACGGTGTGATCATCAGGTCTTTGTGATAAGATACGTAGAAAATAAAAAGCGCCTTACTTAACAGAATATTCTGCGCTTAAAAACAGTATCAAATGTCTCATTAAATCTGTCCCATTTTTTTAATGTCTCATTTTTTTCTCGTTATGCCTGTGAGTCAAACCTACAGAAAGTAATAGAAAACTGATTGCTGTCTGTGAATATCGAATCCAGGTTCCTAAATTGTTTAAAGAAGCATGAAGAGTTTCACGACTCACCAAAAAAGTTCGCAAAACTAAGAGTTTGTAACAAAGAAATTGTTGCTTGTGTTTTAAAAATTAGATTTTATCACATGAAACCCATTTCATGTCATGACTAACTATATTCTGTAACTAATTAATTTATCTTTAAAAAATATAAATAAAGGCTAATATTGGTATCTGATTTAGAACTGTCGTTCTTTTTCAGGGTAAAAAGTGAACAAAAGAATGAAATTTTAAAAATGAAATCGGTGATTTGAGCACTTAATTGCTTTAATTCTGCTTCCAAGAAAAACCATATATTTCTTTTCTTTTTCTCTGTATTTTCGTTCTATATTCGATGTCTAATTGTTCCATGAGATTTGCCTTCAATGCACAAATAGTTTTGAAACCATATCCACGTTCAAGAATTTGAATGTGAGAGAAATGAGTCAAAATCATTTCTTTTCCTCTTTAATATCTGAAATGGTTTGGTAATGAACGTTTAAACTGACAGTCAGTGGCGGCTTTTCGCAAAGGTGTTAGAGGCGCTCGCCTCTTGCCTAGTTAGTCTCGGGAACCTATTTGGCGTTCATTGTAGTGCTAAACCGACGGCGATTTTTTGACGTTTGTGTGGGAAATGGGGCCTCAAAGCGATTTTTAGTCTGTGGCCTCATATTGACAAAATCCGCCACTGCTGGCATCACATCTCACGATTCTTCATTTTGTTAGTTTTTATAGTTAGCTATCAGATTTTGTTCGTATCGTAGTAAATGTTGCAATCATCACGATAATTGTTTAAAACATTGCATTTTTTCTGATTTGTTTGATAATACTAATCATATATGCTGTCTGCTAGAAATGAAAAATAAAATGATTTGTTTGACATTATTCGAAATATAACTTTAGTTTAAAAAATTTTAGCAAAAAAAATAAATCTTATTAAACTACATTCATCATCAATTTCCAGAAACAAACTTATTAAATGAAAGTTTGCGGCTTCAACGAAATGAGTAAATTACCATTATTTATAGATCAGTTTTAATATAGTAATTAATAATTAGAATTAATTAAAAAACTTTCATACTGAAGAGAATCCATTCTGAAGGATTCTTTTTTACCCCTATTATTAGTTATCCTTATCTAACGAATAGAATACAAAATTTTATGCACTATTTTATTTATTAATTCAATGGCCTAAAGTCTAAACTTTAGCGCGTAACTTTTAAAACATACTTAATCATCAGCAGCTGCAAGCAGATTCAAGAAAATCTTATCCATCTATTAGATACTTTTTGCTGCTGAACGATGCTTTTTGCTGCTGCTTGCGAATGATTTACTTTATTTATTAATTTATTGGCCTAAAGTCTAAACTTAAGTGCGTAACTTTTGAAACATACTTTATTTATTAATTTATTGGCCTAAAGTCTAAATTTAAGTGAGTAACGTTTGAAACATACTTTACCATTAGCAGCAGCAAGCAGATTCAAGAAAATCTTATCCATCTATTAGATGCTTTTTGCTTGCTGGGCCTTTATAACGAATGATTTACAAGACTACCGAAATAAATTCTTCCAGCCAACAAACAGAAACGACATCTCATGCCCGTAATTGCATTCTAATGGATCAATTACAAACTAATGAATACTTTCATAACTATTCCCGGATCTTTCAACCAATATTTCCCAGAACGACAAATGGACATTCTCCTCTTGCAATGGGATTCCCATTACCCTCAATCATGCCGAAAAAATCTAGTCCTAGAAAGGAAAAGAAAAAGAGTCCAGTCCCAGACAAATATTTCCCAGGAAATACAGACGAGGCTGGGGATGAGAAAATGAGTAAAAGGAGAAAACACTGCCTTTTTAAGTGAATTAAGAGGGAAGAGGAATCCGTTCGAGTCCTAAGAGCTCGACCAAATAACATCCGGCGGTGTTATTTCTCCGGTTAGATAGATGCCCACGACTTACGCAACAAACAACATCTGAGGCAGCAGCAACAAAACAAGGAATGATCGGGACTGGGGGCGTCGGGGGAGGAGGAGGGGGGTCGGCAGAAGAACAAGAAAGGGACAGAAGGGAGTAGAAGTAGAAGTCTCGGTTTTATGTGTGCGTGAGGCTGGGAGGCCAGTGCAAGCCCCCAAAGGACCATTATCTCTTGCCCAGAGTCTGTTCTGATCGATCAACAACTTCTCCGCAGCTGTTCGCCTTTCCCTGGACTCCGGCCACGCAACGCATGCAGATGCAGGGGCTGTGGTTAAAGATGCCCTAATTGTGTGCTGGAGAACTGACCAGAGAGGAGGGAGGATAATTCGGGTTTTTTGAGGGGTTGGCGGAGAGGACAGTCCCCGCGCCTTGGTCATTGAGAAGAATGGTGGTATTCGGTATGGATTGGAAACATATATATATATATATATATATAATCTAAGACTAGGATTTCGAATCAAGGAAACTCAAATACTGATTTTCTTGCACTCCTCTATTGAACTTGACTTTTTTCATGTTTGTAAAGATGGAATTTTGTAGTCGATTTTTTACTCACTTCCTGATTTGCCAGAATTTTGAAATTTTAAAAAATTGTTTTTTTATTTTATTTAAAACTCGCACCGGTCCGACCTACCCGAAAGGGTGTAAGGCCTTTAGCAGACCGGTGGGGAAATATAAAAGCAATACAAAAACAGCAATATGACATGACACACAAAATCATCACAAACACATCACAGAACGTTACAAACATTACAAAAAGGGACAACAAAATAGATAAAGTAACCTAAAACCAAGGGGAAAAACAAATTAAAAGTACGCCACTGAATAGATATTAAACTTGGAGAGAACCATAAATTAATTGACTTCTGTTTGATTTATATCACCAGATCTGGAACCAAAATTAAAAATATTCAAAACACTCAGAAAGAGGAGCCCCCAGTATGCATCCAAATGAGCAAAACAAGAGCACAAGCTCAGTACAAGACACCAGTAAAAAGATGGAGGCAATAAAAAAATTTTTAAAATATCAATACAACATTTAAAAAATTGTGTGTTTTTGATAACAGTGAACTTCTTTCACAGCTTAATTATCAGTTTTGATTAACTTAATTAAATTTTGATTCCATACGCGGGCAACCACATAGTAGTGAATTTGGGAAGATTTAACTTCCTCCATCTGATGTGGTACGGATGTTTGAAGAAGAAGAGTAGGGATGCTATTTAAGTTGAGCACAACAGTATCGGCGAGTCGGGAGGTGAGGGAGGAAAGTAGCCCCCCCCCCCCCCATCTTGCTCGGTTTTAATGCTTCATTAAAAATATATATGCGCTAAAAAAGTTTGCAAACGGTTCTCACTTATTTTTACTACTTATATAAACATCTAGCACTGAGTATTTAATTTCAATTTATTTTCTGAAAATAAATCTGTTTATAATGAGACGTGAATTACAATTTATCGATTTTCCAAAATGAAGAATGCAATTTCTGCTACAAAATTTTTTGAAATGTTGCAAAGAGACTTTAAAGATAACTGTTTATCAAACACAAGAGTATTTGAGTGATATAAGAAAAGGTAGATAATCTGTCGTAGACGAATCACGCTCTGGTAGACCATCTACTTCGTCTAATCATCAACATGCGGATCATATCAGCAAAGTGGTGCTTAGTTATAGTCATTTAACAATTAGAGACATTATTGAATAAGTTTCTATATCGAAAATGACCTGAATTGTGGTCTAGTGCGATTGCTTTTCATCACGATAATGCACTTTCTCACAGTGCCATTATTATTTTCGGAGTTTTGACAAAAAAAAAGTCAACAAATACGGTTCCATCAGCTCCGTATTCACCTGATATGGCATCGTGTGACTTTGATTATTTTCACGATTGAAGATGCCTCTTCGCAGGCATTTTTTGAGTCTATTGATGCAATAGTAGAAAATTTGCTACAAACCCTTAAGGGAGTTTCAGGGAAACGACTTCACGAAGCGACGAAGTCATCTTTTGATATTGCAGTACAAGGAGACTGCAAGTACAAGTAGATTACCCTGAAAGACATGTAATAAATACTAACAAATAAATTGATACCTTTTGCATTATGAGAGCATTCCCGATACTTTTTGATCAAAGTATTATTAATATGGCTATGTTTTTAGGCTGGCACTCTGTATTTCATTCGTTCATTAGGTTGTAAACTGCGTGATGCAATAAGCACAGAATGCAACGGCTGATGAAATCAAGCCAAACGGAAAGGACAGGCGAATCTAGCTTAAAGCATTATGACTTTGCAATGTTTTGGACCAGGGGCGGCTCGTGTATAGAGACTGCGGAACTGCAGCACCCCCATCTTTTTTCAGTGCATAAATTTAATCACTTATTTCGTTTTGCATACAATATCCGAATAAATAATGAAACTAACTTTTTATGCTTTCAGCTGAGCTGAAAAGCTGGAAAAACACCAAGGTTACTCCACAGGAATTTTCCTATCCGCTGTCTTCTCAGAAAGCTTTTCCCCCTTCGGGAACTATAAAATCCCTTTGTACCGATTGCTTCTATTGGAAGCATGCGCATTTGTAATGTGATCTCAAAACTTCTTTCTTCTCGGTAGGCATTTAACTAAGCAAAGAACTGTCAACATGGCAGCACCGCGAGATAGGGAATAACGATTCCCCTATCCCGCGAGACAGGAAAAAATTTTAAGGGGGTTTTTTTGACTGCAGAAAAATGTGTCACGGGATGAAATTTGAAAATAAATTACTTTGAAAATGAATAATAAAGGAAAATGAAGAAATAATTAATATAAATTAAAAAATTACTTAAAAAAATATCGTAGATAAATTTGAATATTTTTTTTCTTTTTACGCTCAATATAATTTTTTCAACACATTTCTAAATGTGGATAAGCCTAAAAGGAGTGTATTGAAAATTTAAGCAACCCCAATATTATTCTGTGCGATATATTCAAGGTCGTAAAGAAGTTCTGCCTTAGGAAGTAGCTCAAAGAAACATACTTTTTTAAAGAATATCAAATACAAAGGCTCTAGAGCCTGTGTTAGCCGCTCAGAATGAAATGCAGGAAGTTTGAATGAATTTAATTTCCCAAAGAGCTTCAGTTAGTACATTCACATTGAGAATCACCACTGGCCACTTATAGGTAGGTATTGTTCAATCGTTCTGTGGGTGTATAGTGTAAACAGTCCAACCAGCAGGATAATGGAGAATGAAGGTTTATTCACAAATATGCAGGAAAACACGTAGCACAGGTAACAGGAAAAAATAGATCTTGTACAGATTAGCAACGTAAACAGACAACAATTTACAGGTAATAACAGTTCAGCACTTAGATTCAGTTCAGTACTTAGAGATTTAGCGACACAAATAGTCAGCAAATCGCTAATAACGACAATAACAGCACTTTCAATAGCGTTCAGCTCACCAGCTTTCTAGCTCGCACTGAAGACGAAACTCCAAAGTCGTTCCAGTCGATCAACACAACTCTCTCTGATCCAAACGCAGCCCTTGTATATTCTCTCTGACAGGCGTTTTCTAGTACAATCAGGCGTATTTTCCTTCTTAATAGAGATATTGAGAAAAGGGTCGCATTTTCTGGAATCATCGATTTGTCACCAAGGTCGCCAAGTTCGTCTGCAAGGTCAGGGGTCTAGGCCCGGTCATCCCATACTTACCCTTGTAAAACTCTTTTCCCAAACATAAGACTAGTAAGGCAGGAAAGCGACATTACACTTTTGCAACACTGCTCCCCTCTTCAAAGACTGACGCCCGCCAGTCTCATAGCATAGAATTATGATCAGTAGTTCGGTAATGAGCTAGCCGATTAATGTGAATGACTTTTGGATTGACGTTAGGTGACTTCTGAACTCCGTAGATAACATGGTTGAGTTTCTTGACGATAGTATAAGGTCCTCTGGCAAACGCATGTATGCTTTCCAAACGTGTCTTTAAATTATTCAGGTATTCATTCGGCGAGGAAGGCGTATCATTCGGCGTCCGCCGGTCGGAAAATCCGTTACGGCGTATCTGAATTTTCCATAAACTTCTGGAACTCCCTGGATAAGACATTCCGATCTTTCTGGTATAATAGTTTTCTCTTTGGCCAATACAGAGCACAATTTTGAATGTTCTGCACTGGCTGAAAACAAAGGAATTTCCTCTCTTCCTGTCCGTGTCTCGTTCTTCTCCAGGTTTACCGTAAAGTTAAATTTTTGTAGAAAATCTAGGTCGAGAATACAGGGATCGGTGATGTCGGCTACGTAGATTCTGTGTTGGAATTTTCTGGATCCACATTCAATTGCTGCATCCAGTTTCCCGAGGATCTCCGCCTTTTCACCAGTAGCGGTCTTTAAAGAAATGTTAGGAGCCGTGTAAATAAATTTCTCCTTCAATTTCTGGACCAAGTCTGTTCTTACGAGAGTGATATTGGCACCGGTGTCCACCAATATGAAACAAGGGATATCGCAAATAGATCCTTCCAAGTAGAGTCCGTTCCTTCCTCAGTAAAGTGCGGAAACTTTCAGTGCTTCTTCAGGAGCTTTATTGAGAAAAGACAGCTTTCGCCCCGTACGACGGCCATACATTATTGTTCCTGGTTGGGTGAAATCGTCTGGAATTCTCTCTCTGTACGTGCCCCTTTTTGTTACACTTCCAGCAAGTCACGTTCGGATTTCGTCGAGGAGTGTTCTTCTTCCCAGCAACATGACTGTTTAATCATTGCTCCAACGTTTTCAGTAAACAGTCGAATCCTCTATCCTCTCAGTAATCCTCTATCTCTATTGATCTTACATTTCGGTATGGTCTGGAAACAGTTTTCGCAGCCTCGTACGTCATGCTATATGCCAAAGCTGGTTTCAAGTCTTTGGCATCCATTAACCTTGTTGCATGCTGAATATCTTCATCTATGATAGCGTCGACAAAGTACTGGGCCGCTATGCTATCCCAGATATTCTAAGGGCGCTCGGCGTAGGCTAGGCTCATTAGTCGCTCCACATGGACGGTTAATACCTGAAGGCTTTCTCCTGGATTCTGCCGTCTCGTCTTCAATTCAGTTCTATAAAACTGGGTAAGGTGACTGTCTCCGAATCGGGCTTCTAGAGCTTCCTCGATAGTCGTAAGGTCCGTCAACTTATCAGAAGGTATTCCTTGAAGAACCTCCGCCGCTGATCCCAGGAGAGAGGCCACATGTTTACTGGCTTTCACAAAATTATTCCTTCCGTTCGCAGAGCTCACGACTTCAAACTGAGTTTTGAAAACAGTCCAAGACGTTTGTCCGTCGAATGTCAGGTATTTGACAGTTGGTATGGAATACATGAGCTCTGTATATACCGGGAAGTTGATTGGTCTGTCCTCGAGTTCACTGAGCCTCTTCTCTAGGTCGCCGATCTTCACTGGAACTTTTTCTTCGACTTCCTCTATCTTTCCTTGTACTTTGTCTTCCACTTCCTCGATCTTCCTTTGAACTTTGTCCTCAACTCCTTCGATCCTCTTTTGAAATTTACCCTCTACTTCCTCGATCTTCCTCTGAACTTCATCCTTTACTTCCTCAATATTTCCTATCACACCTTGGATTTGATTCTTCATTTTTCCTGTACTTTCTTCATTTCTTCCTGTCCTTTCTCCATTAATTTCTTCATCTCAGCTAGCGGAACAAATAAATCAGCGTTCTCAGCCATCTTCGTCTGAGATCTCGTATTCACCATACACAAGTATCCCACTCCTGACACCAGTGTTACAAAAATCGTTCTGTGGGTTTATGTTGTAAAATGTTAAACACGCAGGATAATGGAGAATGAAAGTTTATTCACAAATATGCAGGAAAACACGTAACACAGGTAACAGGAAACAATAGATCTTGCACAGATTAGCGACGTTAACAGACAACAATTTATAGGTAATAATTGTTCAGCAGTTTGATATTTAGCAACACAAACAGTCAGCAAATCACTAATAACGACAACAGCAGCACTTTCAATAAATAGTGTTTAGCTCACCAGTTTCCTAGCTTGCACTGCAGACGAAAATCCAAAGTCGTTCCAGTCGATCAACACAATCCTCTCTGATCCAAGCGCGGCCCTTATATACTCTCCCCGACAGGCCATGACGCCACATGGAGTTTTATTGTACATTCAAGCGTATTTTCTTTCCTAATAGAGATATCGAGAAAAGGGTCACATTTTCTGGAATCATCGATTTGTCACCATGATTGCCAAAATGGTCGCTAAGTTCGTCGCCAATGTCAGGGGTGCAGGCCCGTCCATCCCATATTTACCCCTGTAAAACTCTCTTCCCAAACATAAGACAAATGAGGCAGGAAAGCGACATTAAAATTTTGCAACCGTATAATACCATAAATTAACCAATTTTTCTTTCTTTGTCGAATTCGTAATATACACAAATAAAGCATTGTAATTGCTAAAATGTTTGACCTCTAGATTTTGAGAAATCGACTCGTTTTAGAGCTTTCGGTGTCCGCCTCTTCCTCCCACCTACACTGAAAAAAAAATTGGAAATTACGTCTGTCTATCCGTGTGTCTATGAACATTATAATTCAAAAAACAGCTAGAGGAATGAAACGTGGGATCAGATCTCAACACCAGATTCGTGAATCTAGAAAATTTTGGACGATATCCTGTTTTTTGCTTGTCCCTGTGTGTCTTCATGCCATTTCATGGTCATACCAATATTGTGGAAAACGTTAGTGACCATTTCGCTCGAAATAAAACCAGAAGAGCAGATTTTAATTTAAGTAGTTTTGTTAATATCTATAAAAATACCTATATATGTATTGATTTTAACTTAGAGCTCTCAATGATTTTTTTATGCTTAGTCGATTCTCTAAATCCTCATAAATGAGAGTAAAAGATGTAGCAAAAATAACTAAGAAAAATTATTTTAAAAATTCTTATTTATTGTTAGTTAAAAATTAGCAATTTCTAAATAAAAATTTCTTAACTAAAAATAATTTGAAGTCAAAAATGTAATAATAAATTGTTTATTAACTAAGTATTAAACTATTGAAAATTAGTTTCTAATTTAATATATGCAGAAATAATTAGTACTCAGTGTAGAACTTCACGCTTCAGCACCCCCACGGTTATTTAGCACGAGCCACCACTGTTTCGGACTAGAGGTTCGAAATTTAAGGAGATTTTTACTATTGAGCTATTCTTCGTGCGCCACATATGCACAGCTCGATCCTTATATATGCAAGCATATTATATAGTTCAATCGGCGTACTAAACAATTCCTTTTCCTCTGTTTCGGACTAGAGGTTCGAAATTTAAGGAGATTTTATTATTTAGATACTCCTCGGCGCCAAATATGCACAGCTCGATCCTTATATAAGCAAGCATATTATATTGTTCAATCGGCGTACTAAAAAATTCCTTTTCCACTGTTTCGGACTAGAGGTTCGAAATTTAAGGAGATTTTTATTATTGAGCTACTCCTCGGCGCCACATATGCACAGCTCGATCCTTATATAAGCAAGCATATTATATAGTTTATAAACAATTCCTTTTCGATCAACACTGAAATATACATAATAAGGAATAATTAAAAGACAATGATGAATGCAAACAACAAAAGCAAAATATAATTGTCAGGAAAAGATAAAATAGAGTTAAGAAGCAGAACCAAAAAACAAATCGTCATACGAAATTCCACCAGCAACTGATACCCCGAATCTCAATAATCAAGGAAACAATATTTAGCAAAAGCATACAACGATATGAAGCATAAAGCATTTTTTAAAAAGAAAACGAATGTAAATATATACATAAGTTACACTCAGTTAGTTAATCAAAAAATTTTATAATAGATTGATTTGTAATTATTGTTTGTAATTTTCAGATTCTGGCCTAAGTTATATTTAGAATAGTAATCTTTCCACTTATCCTCTCATTTTGATACAATTTGGGCAATTATTTATTTTTTTCTTTTCACCTGTAGTGTAGTCGCTCAGCGCACCCCTGTTGCTGAAAAGATATGCTGATTATCATTCCCAGATGCGTTCCGGATGTGAAGTGGACACTAGCGGTCGAATGACTGTATATGGTTGATCAATAACATTGTGACAGGACGTGTGGGAATTCTGAGATTCCTCCAGACTTCTCTTCTTAACTGTGAACTGTATCTGAGATTTCAGTTGGATTCTAGCAGAAGCTCTGCCCAGACGTGTGTGTAGAGGACACTCAGCCGTGTGATATTCTGTGACCTTAATCTCTAAATATATTGAACCCAATTATGGGAACTGTACATACTTTCCTTGTAAATTTATTGTAAATAAATGTATTAATCTAGGTTCTATGACTGTGCGTATTTGTGTAGTTAAAACTTGACTCCAGTGCGTTACACATCTAACCATTTCGCTTCGAGGAGGGATGGATCCATAAACCACTGGTTAACATGATATGCAGATCCCCAATCCTGCAGGTCATTGGAATTGTATATTTGTGAGTGTAATATTTTTATTTAATTGATGCTTATGTGAGATTATTTATTTATATATAGGGTAGCTTTCTTTTATGTAAAATCTATTTAATTTTTAGGGTTTTCGAATTAGTTACTGATTTAGTTTTTAATTGTACTTTTTGTTATAATTAGTTACGACATTTTTGAATAAAAATGGGATTTTTTATTTTATATTTATTACTGTATTTACTATTATTTACTACGTATAGACATAGAATTAATAGAGAGAGAAAAATTATTAATAATAAAATAAAAAAAGAAACATAAAAAATTGATCAAGGAAAAGAAAGAAAAATAGTGATACTGAGAAAAACAGTTGTATATTAAAAGAATAAATATTCTGGACTATATAAAAGAAATAACATTATTTATATTTGCGTGTGTGAACAAATAGATAATATTTTCTGAACTTAAAACCGGGACGCTGGCTGAAAGATATTGGTCAGGGTAATTCGTCCAAAAAATGAATAAATAAATAATTACAAAACAAAGTAATAAATTCAAAAATAAAGAAGTAGTTTATAATAAAATTTATATAAAATACTTTTCAAAAAGAGGTAAAAGATAAATAAACTAATAATGCATTTTACCATTAATTTTTCTGCTATCTCATCAGGCTAATTCATCTGCATTGGTCATAGAAGGGTGTCCTTAGTGTTTATATTCCATATTCAGTAAAAGTTTGCAGAAGTCTTCAAATTCTAACTTTTTAAAGAGTAAATCTAGTAAGCTTTTTTTGTATTTACTAGTAATTAAATAACAGAACAATCCGTGACATTCATTTCAAATTCGTGATGCTCTTGACTTTTAGGAGACGGCTGATTACTTTACCTAAACACGGCAAATATTTCCAGTTTCTTGAACCGTGCTTTCGCGTGCGACGCTCTTCTGAAAAAATTCAGTTCAGTTTACCATCTCTTCGCTCCCACTATATACATCACATTCATACCTTAAAAAATCCTTGTTCCACAACATTGATACCAAAATGTAAAAGTTCGTACAATCACATACCTCAAAAAACGTCTTATTCGTAACATAGATGCCAAAATGCAACAGTTCGTACAATCACATACCTCGAAAAAAGTCTTTTTCATGACAGTGATACCAAAATGTAATAGTTTGTACAATAATATACCTCGACGAAAACCTTATTTATAACATTAATATCAAAATGCAACAGTTCCTACAATCGCATATCTCTAAAAAAGCTTTGTTCGTAATTTTGGTACCAAAATGCAATAGTTCGTACATGCCTGACCCTAGAAAAATAAACATTTCTAAAAGCAAAGATATTTCACAATCCAACATATGACCATTTACTACTTCTACCCTGTTTTCCGCTTCTAATCATTGCACGCATGTTTCGAAAAAATATCCGTCTCCACATAAAAAAAAACGTTGATCAGAGGAAGAACAAACTACACTTTCCCTCTTAAATTAATTTTTTTAAAAATAATCTTTTCTAATAGGAACATTTATTTCTAAGCGAAATTCGCAAAAATCTCAGACTTTTGTTTCAAATTTAGGACTGTTCCGGTTAATACGAGACTTCTTGTCACCTTAACTAAATTAATTACAAAGATTTCTGAAAGCAGTTGACGGAGCGGAGTTTCCAAAATAAAATCCATTATGCAGCAATACAAAGAGATTGAAGGCAAACAGTTTGTTACTTGTTACCCACAAACATNNTGAAAATCCATTATGCAGCAATAGAAAGAGATTGAAGACAAACAGTTCGTTACTTGTTACCCACAAACTTTTTACACTACACCGATTATTTTTCCAAAACAAATATAAAGTTATATACAGTAACTCACTTCCCTGGAGTCCAATTTGTATTTGTAAACCATGTAAGTGTGAATATTTATGGCCTATGAAATAAATTGCATTAAATATTTCAAATGGTGTAAGTGAATTCGGTTGCTTGTTGGTCCTCTACGTGTTAATCTTTTAATGCTTTTCGTATTAAGGATCACTCGGGGTAATTGAGATCAATTTTGCAGAAGTTGTCATTTTTTCAATATAAAATGATGGTATGAGGTGCGGAAGAGGTCTATATTTTTTGTTAGTGTATAATCATGTTCTTCAGGGATCATCAAGCAATGTCTTTTTTTCAAAATATTTTATTAAATAATCAGTCCCACTTATAGGAACGTTCCCTGTTACTCCGATGGTGTTCCTATTAAACAATGGCCTCTGAGGTAATTGGGAACATGTCTTTAAGCTTACGATCACAATAACGAATTGATTTGAAGATAATATTTTTGAAATGATTAGAAATTACTATATTATTACCTTAGGATGCCAGTTTTCAGCAAATATTTTTTAGCAAAAATATCTTCTATTTCATGAAATGTCTCATATAAACTATCATAACTATTTACTTCCTTCAATTTGAAATAATTTATAATCATTCTATCTCCAGTTCTGTCGAGAAATGAACCTTTAAAAAAATAGATATGACTGAATATTATGACACACTAGAAGAAAAGACTTAGAAACACACACAAGAAATTAGTAAAACCTAGTATTTCAATTTAGTAATAAAAAGTTGAACATCCACTTTCAGTAGAATGTTTAATACACTAATTCAACTAATTTTTCTTTAACATTTACACAAACTGAAAAAAAATCACGTTTTTCTGACGCATAGCTCTTATACGATTCTCAGAAATTATAGCCTGGTGATTCACCACCAAAAGAATTTTGATTTAGTCCAATTGATCTTCATCAAACTTATAACATTCAGTTCGCCACAGTTAATCCCATAAGTCCTACCGGCGCGGCGTACGAATACTAGATCCTCATTCTGTCAGCTCCAACGTTATCGACTAAAATATACATATTTATCGAAAAATTAGCCTTGGATGATTCCAAATAAGTTATATCCGTAATCTTGCTTCAAATCATCAGCTTCAGATCCTCCCATCAGTATGACGTTTTCTCTTTTCTCGGCATTAGTTTCCTTGTTTTCTTCTATACTTGGTGTCAAATAGCTTCAAATCATGATTAACAACCAGCTTTAATATGTGCAAAGTAATATATATATAGACCAAAAGGTCGATATACAAAAAGTCTATTATTAATTTGACAGACAAAAAAACATTGTTGGAGGGTCGGAAAACTACCGCGTTCCTAGATTATTTCCTACCGTATAATAAATTGTTCCAAATAAAAAAAAATATGGGTTTTGTAGCATTAAAAGTCTGTTTCCAATTTCCCTTCGATGAAAATTGGTATGGATAATTAAGAACACTAAACTATTTCTCAGGAGAAAATCCAAAAATGAAAATTGAAGAGTTTTCTCGTAACAATTATACTCTACAGATCTAGGAAATATTTAACTTAGCAATTTACTTTGCATATAACCGGCGTAAAGAACGAATAATGTAGCTTACGAAAGTTTTGGTTCACTTTTTCTGAACACAGTTGCAACTAATATAAACAAATGTTATCAGATAGAACTACAAAAAGCGGGAATGTACTGTCTGTCCGACACGAGAACTCTGTTCTCCAAGTTGCCTCGTCGACGGCGGTCGCTATAGAAACAGGTAATCGTAGGAGCAATCCATTTCGAATAGGTAGAAGTTCACGAATGATGTACTCTTTTTACAGCCACAAACTGACTCCAAGAATAGAATAAAATATCGACTTTAGTCGGATTCTTGCTATTCTGAATGGATGTTCCCTATTATAACCAGTTGCTATAGCGACCGCCGTCAACGAGGCAGCTTGACGAGCATAGTTCTCGTGGCGGACAGATGGTATTCTCCTCTCTAGAGTGTCTTAACCAAAGCAGATGCTTTCAGTTCGCTAAGGCCTCACCAGCATTCACTTTAGATATCGTTGTACTATCCGTTTCCTATTTCCCCGCCATATATGCACTACGTGTTAATCGTTTAATAGGGTGGATAATCCACTAAAATTATTTATTTCTTATTCAAAAATAACTCGTGATTTATGTACATGACTTAGCACCACTAACTATATTTTTCCTATATACCTCTAAATTAGATGCTAAAGTATAATAAATTGCGAGTAAAACATCAAAATACTAAAGTCTATTTTAAATTTGTATAAGAGCATATATAAATATATAAAAACAAACTGTAATTTCGTACAAATAAAAAGTTTATTCCATTATTTGGTTCAGTTACAGGATTTATTACATAACTGTGAATTTACCTAAGTCGCGCATTTCATAGCTCTGAGGGTTACTGAGCATAAAATTCGCTATTTGTTTCGGTACATGTTTGCTATGCCTTGTGTCTTAATGCTGCACTGTCTTCAAAATCAATTATTGTTGTATACTGTTACAAAAATCGTCCGGTGGGTGTACGTGAATGTAATCAAACAAGTAGGATAAAAAAAAATAAAGCTTTATTCCACGAAGATTTCAGCAAAACACTAAACGCAGGTATCAAAACTAAATAGTACTCGTATAAATTAACAATACAGATCGTTAAAAAATCTCAGTTACAGCACTTTCAATAGCGCTCAATGTCCAATACGGTCAACGTCTCAAAGACGCCTGACTCTTGGTTCGAGAGCTTACTTTTTACACCTTTTTCAACGGGAAATGACGTCACATAGTATTCTCTCGAAGGTTCTTGAAATTTCCGCTCCTAGAAGAGATAGGGCCAAATTTATTGTATTTTCTAAAAGTTTCGTTTTGTCGCCAAATTTATTGCCAAGTCGCCAAAATGGTCCCCAAGGTCGGTGATCATTGGCTTGGCTTCTAGTAAAACCTCCTTAAAACTCTTCTTCCTGCCATAAGTAAAGTATGTTGGGGAAATAACTTTACAACTTCGTAACAATACATTGTTTGTTGTGCAACGGATCGTAGTTGGTATTGGATGGATTATACGCACATCGGTGCAGTTTTGATGGTGTTTCTGAAACCCATTAAATGGTAGTTCAGTTCCTAATTGCAAAACTATGCTCAGTTATAACATATAAATGTAATGCTTATCAAAACACATTTTAAAAGAGAAAAAGGAAACAATCAAGTTTGAAGGGAAATGCTATCAGCTTTGAATTCAAAACAGGAGGTTAAAAATAGTTCCAAAATTGTTCTTTTTATACTCAAATCAGAAAATGCTTTATATGACTCGCACACTTTTATAATAAAGAAAAGATATTCTTTTTTCTATATAAGAATGCATTATTCATTAAGAATAAAAGAAAATTATGTCACATTCAACTACAAAGGCTTGATAACAATTCTCATCATTTTTTTCACACACACAAGAATAATTTAGTTCATTGCATTGAAAGTAAAATAACTCAGTTTTCAAATAAGAACTTGCAAAGCTGTTATTCTATGACAGATGTTCCCAGCCTGTGGTACACGTACTCCTAGGGGTACGCGGAAGTAGTGTTGGTAATGGCGGAAAATACAAAAAAATTAAGGATTAAAATGTAAAAAAAGTTATAGGATTTTACTTCCCCAAATTCGCTAGAAAAGTGAAAATTATGCAAGTTCGAAAACTACTGAGTAGCAGTGAGAAAAAAGAAAGAGTACACAAAACCCAGAGGAAAAGAAATAAAATATTTAATATTTTTCACCAACTCAGAACTTGTGGAAAGAACATACTCATCTTAAGCGTATATTAATAACAGATATTGCTGAAATGTTTGAAGCAGCTCCAGACGTAATATTATATCTGAGCCTAATTTTAGAAAACTTAGTTCCATGAAACAATCTTAAAAATTGCTTTGAAATTGTCTTCCATTAGAATAGTTGATTATTATGGTGAGTAATTATTATGGTTTTCATCATAGGCTAATGTGAACTTATTTCAATGCTGTTTCCATTTGTTTTCGCGTTTAATTAATGTCATTATAAAATATGGAGTAAAACGTAAAATCAAACATAAATCCTACAAATGTTATTAAGTTAATTTGAGTCATTTGACTCTTAACTCGTTAAATACCGAATTAATTTATGGCATATATTTCAATAAATTTCTATTAAATTATTATTAAAACATCAAGATTAAGATAATTGCAAAGTAAAATTAAATTCGGAGATAAAAAAATTGAGACGGGGGGCGTCTTTTTTATATTTATTTTTTTTAGAAAAAATATTAAAAAAATGATAGAAATTCATTTTTAAAAGCGTTTTTGCATAAATTGTAAAGGTTTTTAATATTTAGTAAAATATCAAAAAAATAAAAATTATTTTCTAATTCCCTGCATAACCTCAAAAATAAATCAAGGGGAAAAATTAAAAAAATTCAAAATGACGGCATTTTGTCTTCAAAACCTGGCTAAACAGTGGTATCTGCCTGTTGAAAACTGTTTTGAAGTTTGGTGACACCTGCTGACTTCATAGACAAAGTAAAAAAGAAACGATGGAATTCATTCGGTATAGCCATGAAATTGCAAATGTAACTGTCCTCAAATGAGGTCTCTGGTTGTTAATAGGTTAAGCTAAGCAAATAAAAGCTTCTTTGCTTGAAAGGATAGTTGGGGTGTATAGGGGGTACTCGATATTAGAAAGACTTATCTAGGGGTACAAGAGAAAATAAAGGTTGGGAACCGCTGTTCTATGAGATATATTTTAGAAATATGTCCTTTTATTTTTTTCAGATAACCATTGAAAACTGTGACAGAACCTTCTTCTTGAGAATAATAAAGTCACTTTAGAAGCCTAGTTGCCTTAATCTTATGGAATATTCAGCGCAATATATTTCATCAGAAATGTTTCAATTTTCTCTGAAGAGAAACTGACATTTATTTTTCAATGATTTATTCAGACCTGTGACAGAATCTTCTTCTTGTGAATAAAAAGTCACTCTTTGATACATGGTTGCCTTAATCTTATGGAATATTCAGCACAATATATTTCACCAGGAATGTTTCAATTTTATCTGAGGAGAAACAAACATTTATTTTTTAACAATTTACTCAGACTACTGGACAGAAAACTGCGATAGAACCCTTTTCTTGTGAATAAAAAAGTCACTTTATACCCATGGTTGCCTTAATCTTGTGGAATATTCAGCACAATATGTTTAATCGGAAATGTTTAAATTTTCTCTGAAGGGAAGCAAACATTTACTTTGTAACAATTTATTCAGACTCCTGGATAGAATCTTCTTCTTGCGAATAAAGCAATTACTTTAGACGCACGATTGCATTAATCTTGTGGAATATTCAGCTCAATATATTTTATCAGGAATGTTTCAGTTTTTTCTGAAGAGAAATAAACATTTATCTTTCAACTATCTCCCATAAGAGAAAATCCACCTGAAATTCACATTGAAAACAATTCCTCAAATCAGCTTCAGTAAGCAAAAAAGTACTTCCTGTGACAGATCTTCTTCTTGTGAATAAAAAAGTCACTCTAGACCTATAGTTGCCTTAATCTTAAAGAATATTCAGCAAGATATATTTCATCAAGAATGTTTCAGTTTTCTGTAAAGAGAAACGACTATTTATCTTTCAACAATCTCGAATAAGAATAAATCCAACTGAAATGCATATTCAAAACAATTCGTCAAATCAGCTATAGCAAGAAAAAAAAGTACACCCTCTCACTTGCAACAATCACTTTTGAGAACAAACAGAACCATCTACATCTTCCCATCCAATTTTCTGCAGATCCCCTCACAGTTATTCCATCAAATCGCTGCTCCGAGTAGTTGCCGCCTTTCGAACGGCCGATTGTTTTCTACTCCACCCTCCCCCTCTTCCAGCTCCCCTACGTTCTTTTTTAAAGAAAAATAATAAAAAATAAATAAAGTAAACTCCACGTGGTCAATGGCTTATTTTCGAAGCAGACGACGACAAGACGAAAATTCCAAACGATCGACAGAGGTCTCTCGCATCAACTACAGTCCCTCACCCCTCTTACCACCCTCCCGTTACGCATAGACACACACTTCTCCGGTCGCGCTGTTCGAATCGTCTGCGGAAAGGATCTGCAGACGATTTTCACCGTTAGGTGCCGGTGAATCCGTTCTCTCAATGTTTTGGAACAAACATAAATAAAAGAAAGAATGATACTTCTCTCCGGTGAGAGGTGTGGAGAAAAGTATAAATGCATGCATACCTTTGGATGCTCTTTTGTTCCAAGGAGTTGAAACTAAATGGAATAAATTTGCGAGCTGTTCGAACACGTGGTTTGATGCAGAAAAATTGTGACAAAATTGAGCTTTACGTGTTGCGTCACTCTACGGTGCTTGCCGGCGCTTTTGGAATATGGATTTTTACAATCAACAAAGCCGGACTAAACTGGGATGGTTTCTGTTTCATCTTCCCAAGGGTGAGTTTGAAACTTTTTTCCTTTAATGAATGCTTCAAACAGAAAAAAAACAACTTTAGAGATGAGTGGTAAAAAGATTTTTAATTTCACAGTCTCACAGAATGTTTTATAACTGATCATTTAGAAGAATTGTTTATTTTAGAATTTTTTTCTTTAAAAGAAATGGTACGCTTCCAAAGTCATAATAGAATTATTCTTTACTCTGAATTATTACTTCGTTATTCGAATGAATAGTTTAGATAAGAATATTGATTTATATTCAGTTATTAAATAAATAAAAAAATCAAAATACTTCTTACATTTTATAGCACGGAATGCTTAGCGCATGCGAAAAATTATTTCAAAGAATAATTCTGAATCATATGTATTATTTAACGCACCTCGGATATATGTTTTATGGATGTCCTTAACATACGAAAAAAATCTTATTCTAAGGCAATCAGTTTTAATTTTTTACCCTAACAGAAGTTTAATTCTTTTAAACTTTTTTTCCTTAGAAACTTTTGTATGTTGTGAAGAATTTTTTTAAGCATAGTATAAGACAAATCTATCAAAATCTGCTAGTTATTTCTTATAAATAGCAGAATTTTACAAATATAAAATGGAGGAATCTATCCCTTATTATATAAAGAATATATAATAAAGAATAGATTATGCAGATTTTTTTTCTAACGCAGGATTTCTTAATATAATAAAATGCTCATCTTTTCTTATCTAATTTTTGATAATTTGTTTTAATTTCTAATTGTTGAGATTAATTAACATGTTAATTATTCGAATCTCTGCTTATTAGTATTTCGAATAAAGTTATTTAATAATATAATGTGGGTTTCTTTTCCACGCAGAACTAGAAAGGTTTCCCAACATCAGTTCTTTCGCTTTTTCGACATCAGGATTTAAAACTGAGCTCAGTATATTCACACACAACCGAACGTTATATACAATTAATTCGAATTTCATACAAAATTGAGAAACAATTGTTAATGACTTAACAATTCCATGAAAAACTGCATTCTAAGACACTGAAGAAATCCAAGATGTTATATATCCGATGTTAGTAAATAATAGTTATTAAATGATTATTGCAGGTAATTTATTACTATTAAAACGATTAGGACGCATTCATACAATAAGAAACAATTGATTTCATAAAACATGACTGACATACCAATGTAGTCTCTTTCCTAAATTAATTATTACGGATTGAAACTGGTTCAGTTTTCGATTCCAAACTACATGCATTTACTTTGCAACAGGGAATACGAATTTTATTAAATATTGTTAAGTTCCCGATTTCGTTACTGTTTCCATAGTTGAATTTTAAATTTAAGCACAATCCTGTATTCTACCTAATAATGAAACACATAAAATCTGTAATTTACCAGTGTAATCAAAAATTTCGATAAATGTTTTTTCATACGTCTAATTTTATTCTTAAATTAAAGCATAATGCTACATGATACCAAGTGAGAAATTTATTATGAAACCTAAAATTTTAACGTTTAAGGAAATATTTTGCCCTTATTTTAAAGCAATAATTTCGTAACTAACTATAACTTTCGTAACTAAAAGAGGTTTTGCGGCCCCAATATAAATAGTACACTTCTGTTTAAGTTAGAAAACACTTAGCAATAATAGGTTGAATTATTGCAACACAATTTATCGGAAGATAAGCAGATGGCGAATTTATGAAATCACGAAAATGTTGCAATGCTTGGGGAAGATTTGGCGATATTAGTTCTTTTTCCGTTCAAGAGCCAAAAAATTCAGTTCAAATTCTAGTGCTCACTTATATCCGTTCACTCATTTTCTGTTTTAACTTAAAGGTACATATGTTATATTGTTAAACCGGAGACCGAAAATAAATCTCGATTACCAGCCAGTGCGAAACATTTTTGGATATTTGAAAATCCGAAATTGGTATGAACCGAGGTTGTTCATTTCTCCATTTTCGTTCTTTTAATGCATTGAATTCCATCTCATTCATATATAAGTGATACTAACATTTCAGCAACTGTAAACCAGTAACACATTGAATGCCAAGTCATAGATTTTTGAAGTTATTCGTTTTTAAGTAAAAGTCAAATTTAAAACAGGGGAAAATAATTAGAAGACAGGAAAATCAAGAAAGCCCAAATAAAATTCAAAATTAATTATTTATTTGCAAGTTAACTTAAAGTTAAAAGAAACCCAATAAAATAAAGTTTTTTTGCTTTTATGTAAAATTCAGTTTTAAATCAAAGAATATCAGGAAAAATGATTATAAAGCCGAACTATCAATTAAATTCAAATGAAAAACAAAATTTGCTTATCTGCAAATAAATTTAAATTCAAGCTCAAATAAAATAAATTAAAATGTAAAATTTATATACTTTTAAGCAAAATTCAGATTTAAGAACAAAAATTAATAGCAAAAAATATGATGTAAATGAATTTTAGTCCTCTCGAGGGTCAATTGAAGATCCTCTTAGGTATGTTTGGATCTCTTGTCTAAAAGGATGGCGTTCTTCTTGAATGTATTTTATAGTTTTTCTGATATCCATTTTTCTAGTCATAATCGTGCTCCTGGTCGTCATAGGATCAGTCTTAAATTTATTTATGAATTTCTCGGGAGTTAGAGCTGGTGTACTTTTTAAATGACGAAACGGATAAACTAATTTTCAGAAATTTCAAACGTTAGTTTTTGTTCTTTTACCATGTTTCTCCATCAAAGTCATCGATAAAGCATTTTTTTCTTGTAATATTTATACTGGTCATCTAGCGATGAACAGCAAAATTGATGTTAAAAGGGGTCTTCTGAGCAGAAGTCCCCTTTTAACATCATACGGGAAATTTGATGCTTTAGTACAACATAACTGTGAATGGCAGAATTTCAGGTTTTACACCAAACAATGTAACTAACTTCATCAAATCGAAAACGCAAAAGAAGTAATTTCGGCCGAGTATGCACAGCTCCACTTTTAAAATCAAACGGTTCATATATGAGCGACAACATTTTTTCACTTAATTATTTTAATTACTATTTTTTAATTACTTTAAAGTTTGGATAGATTTTTTATGCACTAGAACATCGCATTCAATGTGTTAAATAACAAATAAAATGTAAGAAAATAAAAATAGTTATCTTAAAAGGATTGGTTGATTTGCGTCTTCTGTTACAAAGGTTTTGAATGTTGTCTTGACCAGGTAATGCAGTAAAGCAGCAATTCAATTTCAGTACTATTGGGATACACATATATAACTGTTTGAAGGAAGGATAAAGCTTTAAAGTTATGTAAACTAATTACCATAAATTCGTAAAGCTTTAATTGTGTCAAAAATTTTTCGTCAGTAATTCGTTCTTCAAAACCATAAATGCTGCAGGGAAATATTGATAGACGTGATCAGTGATAACATAAAAAAAGAAAAAAGTTTCAGTTGGCAAAAAATAAATAACTGTTATAAAAAATGGTCAAATGAATATAAGAACGTAAAATCAACCTATTATTTTTCCTCGCTTTTTTTAAAAACGTATTTGCAGTTTTTTTTCGCAATGATTCACTTTATTACTATTTTTTTAGAAATTTTTAATTTTTCTTTGATTAAACATAAGTAAATGTTGTACTTTAAACACCCGCTTTTTTAAAAATAGTTTTGTCTTCATCAAGAAAATTATTTAATTAGAAAACTATGAAGTTATTAAAATAAAATAATACACATGGATAAAAACTCCAAATAATAAGTAGATAAGCAAAAAGAAATAAATTACTTCTACAATTTGACTTTTTTTCTGTTCTACTTGAAGTAAAAAGTATTGAAATATTGCAAGTAATATTTATGACAAATTAAATGATAATTGTACGCATCTGTTCTAAATAATACGTTTCATCTCGATACAGAAAACTGATTGAAGTTTTCTAATTGCTTTTTTTTGCACGAGAAAAACTTGTCATCCATATTTGTATTTGGTTTTTTAGAAACGGTTTACCCACCAATAACATGGAAGGTCAAGTATAAGTAGAAGCTCTATTTTGTCCAACATAAACCCAAATGACATCATAAACATAATCTTTTTAGAAAGAAAAACTTTCTTCGCAAAGAGCTCTTGCGTTGCCGCCTTTTGGTGTCGTTTAGGTCATAGGTCGATCTACTCTCAAATTGGTATAAAAAATTGGCGTCACTGAAAAGCTAATTTTTTTAAATTCGAGAGAGTTGTGAATGATTTTTTTGCGATAATATGCTTTGAAGTTATTGAGGGAAAACGTTAAAATATTGATTAATTTTTAATTCAATGAGAATTTAAAATTTTAAAAGCTCTCTCTTTATGAGTACCTCTACGTACCAAATTTGGTAGCTCTGGGTCCGGTGGTCTGTCCTGTAGAGCAGGGATTCCCAACCATTTTTCCCTAGAGTACCCCTTGATTAGTCTTTTAGTTTTCGCGCACTCTCTACTGTCATATCCCCCCTCCAACCATCCTTCGGTGCAAAGAAGTTTTTATCAATAATGTTAAGGCTCGAATTAATAACATCTGCAGGACTTATTTTTGATTTTACATTTTACTCAATTTTTACAATAGTATTAGTTCAACGCCAAAACAAATGAAACCAATACTGAAATAATTTCATATTAACGTATAAGGATACCTAAAAATTACACTTCTGTTTGCTCTCTTTTTTCTTTAATTTGAGGGTAGACAGTAGGACTTGTACAACTTTCACTTTTATTTTTCACACGAATTTGGGGAAACAAAATTTTGTAACATTTTAAATCTCATACGTTTTCTTGTATCCGTCATTACCAACTTTGAGTTCGCGTACCCCCAAATGGTCCTTCGCGTACCTCCAAGGGTACGCGTACCACAGGTTAGGATCTTTAGCTGTAGAGCGTTGCATCCCGTAAAAAAACATCACGCGATTTGCAGAAAGTATACCAGCCTAAAGACATTATCATATTAAAGTGTAAAATTTTTATAAAATTTACTTGTAGCCTAAATATGGTTACAACAACACACTTTTGAAACCTATCGAAACAAAATTCAATTTAATTCTCTATCGGAAAGAAACCGCGCGCATAATTGACAAACCAACTTCCTTCCAGGAAATATAATTTATACCTCATCTGCTCGTTTGAAAGCATTAATATTTGCTGTCTGGTCCTTTCCTTTGGCCTGACATGGGACGAAAGACCCAATTAGCCATCAGATATTCAAGAGAATTATTTCGATGGAAATGAACTCTATTGAGAGAATAATGCCGGGGCGTTGAAAGCAGCCCCGGATCGATTAGAAGGCGCTTATTCTGGATCGTTTCGACGTGTTTATGATTACACGGTTGCCGCGGTTTACAAAATAGGATTGCGTAAAATGTCGATTAGTTCATTGGAGAGATTTATTTGAATAAAGAGAAATGTTCCTGGAGACGTCAGGCAACAGCCTGATTTATTATGTTCAGTGTGTTGTCAGCCAGAAATTAAATTATTGGTTGTTGAAGTTTTAGCTGCGTTAGAAAGCGATTGAAATATGCTGCAAATTGAAGAAACCTGAAATGTTTTCTTTTGTTTAATTGAGCCTGAATTGATTTGTTGCTTTTTCTGCGCTAGGAAATTAACGAGTAATGTCACGCAAGTCTGCTTTGTTTCCTTACTAAAGGAAACGTTGCAGCAACACTGATTGAGTTATCAGAAGAATATCAGGGAAAAGGTATAACTAGACATTTTATTTTATCACGTACAGAAGGTTTATTCGTGATTTTTAAAAAATCTCGTTGGATGATCTCATTGCTATTAATCATGCAACACTCAATTTTAGTTGTTTTCCTTTGCGGCTCTGTGTTGCCACGCCATGCGTATGGGTGATTGAAAAAACTATTATAAAATATTTCACTAAACACAGCTAGGTCGTGCTTGAGTTATATTCGAATCTCGTTCTTTTTAGCATCACGTTTAAAACGTCAAATAGAATCTTATTCAGTTGCTATTTTTTACTTTTTCGAATAGGAAGTATGCAAAGAAATTCAAAATGCATTCTCGAATTACTTCATCATGTTACGAAACTAAACACTCCATATTGTTTAAGTATACGAGAATGTCGAGGGTAGAACACTCTGTTCATTTTTTCTCAGTATCTTTCCCAGCGGTGTAGTCGCAAAATAAGCAGTGCCGGAACGCTATAAAACAGTACCGGAACGCCCTAACCCAGGTGGAAAAAATCACGCCGTTTTAAGGACGTTTTCACAATTTTTTGTTCTTTATTTCTCCCTCCCCCACAAAAAAAAACCCCAGTGTCAGAACGGCGTTTTTTGCGTTTTTGTTAGCTGATTTTCTGCCCGATTAGTTGAATTAAACTAGCTGGATCACTGCGTCTTAGTTTTGTTCAATTTTTAAAGATGCTTCTTGTAATTGCTATGCTATAAAAAAAAGTATATTTTTAAAAACGATTAAAAGAAAAAGGTTTTAAAATTTTATAAATTATTCTAACCGTTTAGAGGTATTTTTCCCCTTATGTTACAGCCTGTTCCAAATTTGGATTACTGCAGGAAAATTATAGTTCTGTTTCTGTGAAAACAATTTCTTTTCTAATAAATTTACCTTAAATTTCATAATAATTTTATTAAAACAGAAGTTAAAATAAAGTGAACCAACTTTTCTGTACCAAAATGTACTTTCAGATATAGGAAATGTGTCAAAATTAGCCATATTTATTCTATTTTATTAAGATTAAATTAAATCAATAAATATAGGAATAAATTAATAAAGAGGTTAAAAAACAACTAAATTATTCTATTAATTCCAGTGAAAAGAGAGCATTCATTTAACTCTTTCCTGTAATTTAAAGATCTCAATACAGCTTATGTTCGCTCTAATAGTTATTAAATAAAAGGCTAACGCAGCATCTGAAGAATGTGTTATCCAAATTTTCTTTCTGTACGAACATAAGAACACTTTCCATATCCTTTTGAAAAATAAATTTTAACGCCCTGTATATCCAACAGCTTATATGCCTGAACTTTAGAAATAACTCTATATGGTAGCATTCAGTTTAAACAATCCTATAATTTCCTGAGATTGGAAGTTATATTTATTTTAACACACTTAAAGCATCTTTAGAAATTTTTTAAATAAATCCCAAACTTAAGTCTAAAATGTTGAAACGTCTGAATCTTCTTTTTAACACACTGTAATAATATATCAACAGTTATACTTATGTTCCATCTTTAGAAATAACCCTCTATGATAACATTCGTTCAAACAATTCCATATATTATTGCGATTGACAATTATTATATTCATTTTAACGCATTTCTTAATGCATCTTGAGAATTTTAAAACAAATTCCAAACTTAAGTCATAATCTATTCAAGTGTTTGAATTTTTATGCTTTACAGACGTAATTTTTCGATTCTCTCCTACATGGACTTAAAACGCAATATAACATATTAAAGAGAATCACTAAGCAAGTTTCAGTCTTAATATACAGCAGCCTTCATCTTTAGTAATATTTAGAAGGCATTCAAAACATGCATTTAAACGATATTCCATTTTAAAGAACTGTTTATCTCAATACCAACTTTTTAAGAGCATATGAATTCTTTTGAAAATCGGTTCTGTCTTCTACCTCTTGAATTAAAGCCTGTTCATATTCTTCCGCCGAAAATTGGATGAAAGCAGATTTAGAAAAAATATTAGGGCAAAGCAGACAGCATTTATGAATAAATAAACATGCGGGCGCGCTGAATTTCAGAATAATTAAGAGAATGTGGATAAGAGATGTTCCTAGCCGATTTACACGCGTACATTTCAACTTTCGGAAACTTCGTTGCATGTCTGCATTTACTCTAAGCGGATAAATTATTCAAATAACTTTCTTTATTTTTATACTCGTCGCAATCTTACATGACGGAACATGCTTCTTTTGTTTCAAAAATGCCCGTTTTCTGTTTGGATGTGATGAGCGATTTTTAAGATTCGCTTTGCTTCAGAAAGATTCATTTTTAAGATTCGTTTTGCCGCGGCGAAATGGAATGAAAATATGTTGATTTGTTTCTGCTGGGAAATTAGCAGTCGTTTAATTTCCTTACTATAAAAGATACTAATAACGCGCATTTAATTGATCTTAATGAATGCAATTTTCGTTATGCGAAGAAGAGTTTATTTATTATTTTGAGAACAGAAGACATTTATGCCATAAAATTCCTTTTCTGTTGTTTGTTGTTTGGTAAATGGAACTTTTATTTCGTTATCCTTTTGTTATAAGTGAAAATAGAGTTACTTTGAATAAAGATTCGATGTTGTGAATAAAAACGTTGTCGAAATGTAAATTATTTGATTTATTATAAATAATATTGCAATATCTGAGTCTAAAGAGCTGCGCTTCTATTAATCATATTAGTAAAAATATACAAACTGAAAGTAAGCAAAATATGTTGAACAGACGTTTGTAAATGACTCCTAGTTACTTAAATGAAACAGTTTCATTTCATATTTGGATTATTGATTAAATCTATAAATTATGTTACGAATCTGTAAATTCCATTTTTCTGCCATGTTAGTCTAATGGAAAGAAAGAGGGATTTACAGGGTTTCGTACAGGATGGAAGTCAGGGACCCTTGACCTTGGTGGCCATTTTGGCGGCGTGGCGACAAAATGAAAGTTCCTGAATATGCTAGAATTTTTATCCTGTCATTATTAAGGACGGAGAACCTTCGAGAGAATTCAATATGACATCACATCCTGTCGGAAAAGGCTATAAATACCGAGCTACTCAGATGTCTAAATAATCTCTTTGGAGTCTTTTTTCGCGTTGCGAGTTGGTCAGAAGTTAGACGTTGAGCGCTATTGTTCGTAATATTGTCATGTTGAAATAACAATGTTTTTTATATATATATTTCTATAAAGGTACAAATTCTTCTTGACAGATTCAAATTCTGATATTTCCACGTTTTTTTTTTATTCTATCAATTTTTCTATTGTGAATTCTATATATTTAATCTATGTTTAGTTTCATTCTAAATGGAATAATTCACTTTGTTTGATTTAAAATGCTTAATGCACATTCATTATTAATTCTAAAATACGTATAATTGTCTGTGTAATTTTCTGAGTTAAATTTAAAAGCCTCCATTCCTTCGTTTCTTGTTGTTCTACAAAACACTGCAAGTAACAGCAGAAATTTCTTCACAGATGCATCCTCCCCCCCCCCCATCAATGCACGTGTAAACAAATTTTCGAACCGACAAACTCGGTGAGAATACAATCCTACGCGCCTTTGTCGGAGAAACGATCCACAGTTTTCTTTGCAGGTTGTCATTTCGGAGAGGAAGTTGGTGTTTTTCCCCTTCGCCCCTTGACATGTTTATTAGAGTTCAGAACTCTGGTGGACTGTCGATCACTTTGACCAGAGGAAACGGGTCAAGCACGATGTTGACCAGATGGATTTGACACGCCTCTCTTCCTGTCCGCTTTGACAACTGGAAACAGTAAATTTCTTAAAATCCCCCTTCTTCCCAATTAAAGTTGAAACTCGCTCTTTGGTCAGCGAAAAGGCTGCCTCGTTCTGATTGGGTAATATGTGGGCAGTCTACTGCTCGCTCTACCCACTCAGGTTCGACTTTCGAGGTTGGCTTTCTTGGCAAGAAAAGTTTTAATTCTAACCGTGCCTTTGCCCGTTTTAAGTTTTTGGCGGTTTGGCGTGAACTTGGCGACTCACCGCGGGATTCAAAATGGCTGACTGGTGCGTGGTGGAGAGAGATTTTTTTGGCTTCGGGTCTGAAAAAAAGAGAGAAAAGAGGAGAGGAAAATTTGCCTGATGAGAGGGTTCCAGTGGATAAGAAAGAAAATGTGATGCGAAACGAGAAGGAAAGCGGCTCGAAGTGCTTTTTAGAGCTGAATACTCGTCCATGAAATAACGGAATGCTTGGGTTAGCATTTTATGAACTTGACTCCATGTTGCTGCGGTAGCTACCATCCTTGCTGCTGATTGGGCCGTGGTTCTTATATATTACTTATGGCCGAAAGTGAATTTACGTGAGCCGAAGGCATGAACTGCATTTATCATGTTCAAGACGCTAAATGTCTTGAAAAATCTTTCTTCCCGAACGTCACAAATGACTGGACTGGAATACCTTCCATTTTTTTTATTATCCATGTGTTGCGGAGCTAAATGCATTCGGACTGACAAGGCAGTTCACCCAACATTAAATTCCATACTCTGAAGATTGGTAAACAAGAAGTAGCCCAGTTCGAGCCAGAACTCCACAGAGCGAGACATACATGAGGTCCTGGCACAGCCAGTGGTCGTGTCATCATGTCTGCCAGAGGAAAATATAGTCCTGCCATCATGCATTTAGACTCTCGGATGCCAAGAATCCTACGCTAGTGTCATGCCAGATTGTTACCGTAAAGAGTCGCCCAGCCACCCCCTGCCAGTTAAGTGCTATTTTTTTTTGAAATTAGAAAGTTTAAAACAAGAAGTGATTCCCAACATTTGCTATGGTATTAAAGAGATTATCCTGATAATTTTTTTTTATCTTTGCCAGAGTAAATTCTCATGTAAATGTGAATTGTGTAAAATCTAAAAGAATTGATTTAAGCTGTGTAATAATACATGATTTAAATTTTACTAAATGTACAAGAATAGCTATCAAATTAAATGGAAAATTTAAAGAATAACTAAAGGAAATGTGTACTATAGTGAATCACAACATATGACCTATTATTGAAGTGTTATGTTTTTTTATAAGTAAATGCTTACAAGTGGAAGGGGTCTCTCCATATAAAAATGTATTGACTATGTTTTGCATTTAGTAGTGTTAATATATATTAGCCAAGATATTCAATTCAATACAATACTGGATTTTAAATAAATTTGTTATTTTATTTCTATTTATGTGTCTGTCATTAATTATAACTCAAAGCACACTGACTTCAAGGGAATTTTACTAGATCTGAGATTGTTCATTGATTTAAATGATAAACCTGGAGGTTATTGCAAAATTTCACAACACAACGCAATTATGATTCTTTTGGCCATTAACTTTAAAAGGTTTTTATTCGAGTGGTGTTCTGATAAATCTTTGGTTTAATTCAAAAAGTCAAAATCTTTTAAACCCACTAAACCACACCACCACACTATTACTGTTTTCATTAGTAATTTGCTGTCTGCTTGTGTTGCTAATTTGTGCAAGTGCTCTTCTTTTCGTGATACCTATGCTACGAGTTTCCTGAATATTCGTTAAATAAAGCGTCATTCTAAATTGTTCTGCTTGTTGGATTGCTTTCACCGTACACCACCGGACGATTTTCGTAAGATTCATATATATATATATATATATATATATATATATATCAGTTTCTTTAGTGAATAATTCAATTTTTTAATATTAAAAATTATGTGTATGTTACATAGGGGACCATGAGAATTTTAGAAAGGCTTAGGTGGGGTATGGTGCAAAAAAGGTTGAGAAACACTGGTCTAAACAGAGTATAGTTTTGGAATTATCTGTATCTTAAAATAATTCACCTTCGGAGTCGAAAGATCATGAATTCGAGATCTGATTGCACTAAATATCGGCCTGATGTCATTAAATCTAAAATGTCTAGTGTAGTGTCTAATTTTGGAAACTAGACTGGGGTGCCTGTCAAGGTGCCTTTCTCTCCATATAACCGTGATTCAGAATAAACACAGCCAATACCGCTTTTGCAGCTACGAATAGGGACATTAACCCTCGAATAGAAATGGGTTTGGCCCTTCATTGGAAATATGGACTGAATTTGATTCTTGTTCTAGATTAGCTCATTTTGAAAGTATTGATGCATTTTATGAACACAGAAACCAAACAGAAGCAGTTTATATATATTAAAATTCGAGATGTAACGAATATATGTAGTGATTTGGCCGAATACCGAATATTCGGCCGAATTTCAGGCCGAGTACCAAATTTTTAAAAAGATTTCACTTTTGATTGTAAATGAAATATTTTTTAAATTCAAAATGAAATAAATTTAAGATTAAATAAAATGGATTTTTTTATTATTTGTGTATTTTAAAAAAATGTTAATACCTTTATGTATATTTGTAATATTTTAAATAATTTAATTCCAATAATAAGAAATGAGAAACTCCCTTCATTTTGGGATTGCTTCAAAGAAATAAAAGAGTCAACATTACAGAACAAGACAAACACAGAAGAAAAATTATTGAATAAATTAGAATTTCTAGAAGTAAATTCCTGTTTTGATAAAGAATTTTTAATAAGTAGGATACAGTGTCCACTTAATTGGTGAAAAAAATGCGGAAAAATTTCCAGGGTCTTCAAATTAGCAAGAAAATATCTTTCAGCACCTGCAAGCATTATATAGTGACCACTTATTTTCTGAAGCTGGTAATATATTTGAAACCACATGGAACAGACGCCTATAAATATTATACAACATTATTAAATACACTTAAGTACTATGCAACTTAGAATTGGATAAATGTTGGATTTTTTTATAATAAATGTACTGGAAATATTCTTTATTAAATATATATAAAACAACATTTTTAAAAAACATTTTATCCTGAATTTATTCTGCCCAATATCTGCTTAACATTCGGCCAGACTGAATAATCTGTAAAGGGCCGAATAGGCCTTATATTGAATATTCGATGCATCCCTTCCCTAGTTCGTATTATATGCGTATGAAGCCAAACAGAGAGAGTTCCTTCTGAAAATAATTGTTCTTGCATCATAGTTTTAGGATTTGCAATGATAAATTGTATGTAACTTTATTAAATACACATATGCAACTGAAAATTGGGTAAATGTTTGGAGATTTTTTTTTGATAAAAAATGTGCTGCAATGTAATTCTGCAATATTCTTTGTTAAATGTGTATTTAAAAAAATATTATCCTGAATATTATTAGTTCGAATATCTTCTTAGTATTCGGTCAGCCGAATATTCGGCAAAAGAGCCGAATACCGAATAGTTGCCGAATATTCGTTACAACCCTAATTAAAATGCAAAAGTGTTTCATAAATATAATTTCTCATTTAAATTTAAGTTTCGATAGAAGTTAGCCCAGGAGCTGCATCATGAAGGGAACAGTCATGAACTAATTGTCAAACGTCACATTCCTCTTTGATTTCATTATTGTTTCAACTGCTGCAAAACATTCTGTTAATGTCTGAGGTTCAGTTTGGTTAAACGAGCAGCCAATCTGACTCACAAGGTTATGAAACTTGTCTAGAGACGGCAAACCGTACAGAGACGGTGCTTGGTTTTTCTGCTGGCGCTAGGACTGTATATAGGTGGAAGTGGTTTGCCATCTGCCTCCACACGCGGAATCTCAGAGTGGAATGACCATGATTGGTTTCATATGTAGGAAAAAAACTCTAAAAACACTTGCACATTTCATTGCAGGGTTAATCTGACAAAACACAGCAACAAGTGCCGTAGTGTTCTAACTTGGGAGTGCTTTCGAAGTATTCAGGTGTTCTTTGTAGTTTTCTCACATACGTAATCAGACTCTCTTTCGTTCTTTGCGTTTCTTTCTTTCTTTAATTACAACCTCTCAACACTGTGTAATGGGATTCGTTTTAGTTGCAACCAATGCTACTTGGAAAGCCCGTATGAGAAGAGGAAATAAATATTTAACGCCTAAAAATATGAGAATGGATGTTTCTGAAAACACATTCACAAGCAATTAATTATAAAATGAAATTAAAAAGCATTTATTTCCGCTATCATCCGCTGAACTCCCACAGTTAGAGTAAACCCGGAAAACACTGCATCGCTGGAAAAAAAAGTCCCGTTCTAAACCACATTTACCCTCTTTTTCCTTCAACACCATCGTCGAGTTGAGTAATTTGTAACACCGTTTTCTTGCCGCGTTGCCACCACCACCAACCCTATTTCGTCGCCCCCGAGCAACAGATCTATCCCAGAACGAGATTAAGGTATTCTTCCACAACCCTCTCCACCCCCACACCATTCCGAGTTTTCTTTTTGCCTCGGCGAGAGATGAAATATTAACTGCATTTTATTGTGGAAATCGTCTGCATTACAGTTTATTATAACGACGATTACTTGGGGAAGGAACATGTGTTGGGGTCGTTGAAGGATTAAACAGAGAGCCTTAAAAGGGTGAAGGGAGTCTGGTTAATGATTGCAGTGACCCGCTTTTACGAGAGGCTCTGCTGGAGATCATTTAAAATCTTGGTGAGATGTGCAGATGGGGGCTTCGTAAAGATAAGTAGAGATAGATAGACATGGTTTAAATGTTTCATATGTGGTGTAGAATTCCGATGCAAAAATAGCGGTTAATCTAGGGATGGCGGTTATTACAAAAACAACCGGTTTTTTTCACCACCGGTTGTAACCGCTCAAAATAACCGGTTTTTGTAATAACCGGTTTTCGGTTTTTAAAAAAAAGAAACAACGTTTGTAGACTGAATTTATTATTAATAATAATATACAATAAGTAAGTATTATTACAATAAATAACTAATGTAATAAGTAATGATTATAAATAAGTGATTAATACGATATGTAATAATAATAAATGAGTAATTATTACAATAAGTATTATAGACAAAAAATTTTATTAACATTGTTTCCACAAGAAATCAATTCATTGGCCAATTATCATCTAATCTGCTCATAAAGACTCTGTCAGCAATGTGCTGATCCGTGAGTAGACACCTCTTATTGGAAACAACATCATTCAACGTAGATACTAATCTTTCGGAAGCCATAGAACTTTCGACTAAAGATAAATATTTTTAGGCTACAAGAAACAGACGCCGTTTGCGGACAACATTTTTTATTGGTATTGTTTTTTGCTGGAAATCAATTCATTGGCCAAAATTTATCTTTTCTAAAAGAAACAACGGTAGTACTTTCAACTTTCAGTAATCCGTCAACCAACAGACGCCTCGAGGAATCTGTTGTCGGTGATTGGCCTAAGATGATGAAATTCAAAGCTTTATAACTCTGTAAATTTTAGTCTAGTCGAGCCTATCTTCCGACCCGATTTTTTTTACCCGGTTATTGGATTTCAAAAAATAACCGGTTAAAACCGAGACAAAAAAATAACTGAAAAAAACCGGTTAACCGAAACAAAAAACGGTTTTCGGTTTAAACCGGTAGGTTTTCCCATCCCTAGGTTAATCATTTTATTTAAAAAGTAGGTTGTGTTTGAAATAATTTAGCTATTCGTGACAGATTCTTTGTTGGTGGTAGAGATATGTTTCCAAAAATTTGGAAGGGAAAAAAAACAAATGAATTTTTACCTTTTCTCTTTTTTGTGAAAGTGGAAAGAAGTGAAAAGCCATTATTTCTCAATGGTTCCACTGAGAAATAATGGCTGCAATCAGAGTAAGTTTTGAACAAGACAAAATGTTTATTTTGATTTGCTGATGAAAATGCAAAAAAGTAGCGTAAAAAGTATTTAATAGACAACAACTGAAGTTTGAAGTTTGCAGCACTGGAAAATCTATACGATATATCACTACAATCAGTTAAATAGTCTGAAGATTATGGTAATGTATTTAAAAGTCATTTGTTTATCTGAACTAAAATCATCTTTTCGCCCCAGTAATTGATAATTTTTGTTATGAAAATCTATACTGAAAAGGAAAGTTGTTCAATTTCTCGGAGCTCTTTGTGTATTCCGAAGACGCTTAGATATACGCATTACTTATTGGTGATGCCATCGCTCATAGCTCTTTACGCGCAGTCAAGTTAACTGCCATTGGCTACAGACCAAACTTTTACTACAAACCACGAAACAATCGATGAATTGCAGTCAGCCGTTGAAAGCGAATGTGCCCAAATAACAAACGAAATTTTTCTCTAGGATTCAAAAATATTTAGAACAAGTTGGACACTATGCATAAAAAATACATCCCTATAGTTTATTGTGAACGTTGAACGTAAACTGCTTGCTGACAAATAGAAAATTATAATCAAACCTTCTAAACGTTTCAGCCGTATTTTTTGATTTTATGTTCAGTTCAAAATCAAATAATTCACGATTATGTGCATAGTTTTCTAAACTACCATGGTTAAAAGTAACTTAAGATTCGCAGACACTTGATTAAGCACAATAAAGATCCAATTATTAACTTTAAAAGACAATTTTTAAGGTTTTAAATCTATTAGATAAAAAAACTGTACGATTAGAGGGCTAAAATTCTCTTTGGGTCTTTTTATTAAACATTGTATATTGAAGAGTTATAAAATTTTGAATGGAAGAATTTTGAATGATAATTTACTGAATTAAACAGTTTGATAATCATTTCTCTTACATTAACAGTTGTGAAATTAATTAATGAGTTTTAAAGTCTAAAATGATTGAAAAAATAGTGTCACATGGATTCTTAAGCTCGCGATTTGTATTTTTAGCACGTGCCAATATGATTCTGTTTTTGGAAGTTGCGCGGTGGCGTCTACAAAATGCTTGTTCAACAAGTGAAGTCCTGTACAATTTTGAAGTAGGCACTACATCGGCATGCCTATAAAGTGAACGGCTAGGGCGGAAGTAGAGATCCGCTTTCATTTCAAACTTACTTGAAATTTTACTTTATTAATATTATACTGAAATATAAATTGCTAACTTTTACAAATTCCTTTCAAAATTAAGCAATTGCAACGGTTGTTTTCTTTAACCCATATCTGCCAATTTCTAACGAATTCAATTAAGGTTTTAAGGTTAATTTTTATGGTACCTTGATTTTTTTCGAACGACACCCAGAAAAAAACATTTTCAGTTCGATGGGTAACATGATCACTACTAGACAGGAGATACCACATTCTGATGCACTTTTTAAATTGTCATAGGAGTCTACATAATATGGTCACCAAATTCATAATCCAAGTACAGTGAAACTTTGATTAACCGTCAATCGTTTAACCGTCAGTGTCTGTTATACGTCACCCTCTAAAAAGTAAAAAGTAACGGAGGCGTATGGCATTACAATATAGTTCTGTACATTGCTACTTTTATATTGAAGTTCATATTGTTCGTTTTGTAAGATTAAATACAACATATCTGTATTATTCACTTTTAAATGATTTTATTTTCATTTTCCTCCCAGCCAGCAGTGAAGTCACTTTACTGTACATGTGTATTAAGGGATTCTGTTAGCCGTCACATCCCTGGTACGGTGACGGTTAATCGAAGTTTTACTGTAAGTTCCTCCGTCGGCACATCATAGCCTGAAAATTGCTGCG
This sequence comes from Araneus ventricosus, assembly GCA_013235015.1. Lineage (NCBI taxonomy): Eukaryota > Metazoa > Arthropoda > Arachnida > Araneae > Araneidae > Araneus > Araneus ventricosus. The sequence goes on from BGPR01000078.1 coordinate 523,032, forward strand.
GGTACTTTTTGAGGAATATTTTTTTACTTATTAGTTATACTAAGTATTGTAACTCTAACACGCATTGAGCTGGATAGATAAAATTTGGCATATGCTTTTATCATCAAAATTGTAGGTTCGTCTAAAATTTTGGACCAAATCTGTCAACGAGTTGGCTGACAGTCGGTCGTTTTATTCTTTTGTATGCGAATTGGATAACTCAAAACCGCAACAAGTAAGATGAATGAAATTCGGTATGTGGTCTTTACTCCAAAACTGTATAACTTTATCAAATTTTAGACCTAGTAGGTCAAAGCGAAGAGGTCCAAAATCCATACTCGATTTTCTTCACTATATTACGAAGCAAAACATAAAAAGTTCCATAATGTGTAAATGTATGAGAAATTCAAGGGAGAGAGCACTCCGCTGGTTTTCTATATTATCTGCCCTTAATTAAGACACTTCAGATATGGCAATACTTTTTCTATTATTTTTCCTTATGCTTGGCGGATATCCTGAATTAAAATTCAGGGATTCTTCGAACGACTTCGTCAAAACCTTTTTCCACAGTCGTCACTTCCAGTACTTCCATTACCACAGTACAAATTAACCCCGCTCAAGTGTGCGCATGAAGCTCTTTCATCAAGGGCCGAGTCCCACTCCTCGTCGCTGGATAAAACCTTCTGCCGGTGGTACAGGGCCATAAACGAGCTAAGATAACCTGCTCTGGAGAGCAAGAAGAGGGAATGAAGTGTACTCCCCCGGGACTTGGGTCGGGACTAGCCCGCCTTTGGCCTTTTAATGGCCGCCCAGGGAACGAGTCCTGGTCCTTTTCCGCAGCGGTATGGAATGACCATGTTACTGGATCGTTAATCTCGAAGACTTTATTTCATCAAGGGTTCTTGAAATCGAGTTCCCGGCGACGAGACCTTTCTTTGCGAATTTTCGAACTTTTTTTTCAAAGTGTAATTTTTCTTCTTTTTCTTTTTTGTTATTTAGCTTAAATTGTGTTCGGGTTAGTGCTGTAGTCTTCCCTTAACTTGGCTTCCCAATGGAGTATGAAGTTTATTGAATTCTTTTGTTTATGTTCTTTTGAGGATGGTACTTTTTTTTCTCTTTCTCCAACTTTAAAGCTGTTGTTTCTTCCTAGTGTTAGTTATTTATGCAATTAAACATGAAATCGACTCTGTAGTTTCTCGGTACTGACATAGAAGAAGTTTTATGGATGGAGCAGTTGATTAACGTCCTCAAATCCGAGAATAACTCTGAATCATAAATTTTGTTAATTTAAATTCAGTTCTAAACACATCAAGTCATATTTGCAAAATGTTAAAACAAACTTTTGGAAGAAATTAGGGCCTTCTTTAGGATATATCGTCGCTTATCAAGCAACACCACCTATCTCAATTTTTTGAAATTTCAAAGAGGAAGAAAATATTCAATTTTTTGCAACCAATAACGAATATTTTTGAATTTTTTTCACATCTGGTAGGAACGCGTGGTTTTTATGTTTATATCAGATGTAAAAAAAAATCAGAAATATTCGTTAATTGTTGCGAAAAATTCAGTTTTTTTCTTCACCTTTCAAATTTCAAAAAAATTGAGATAGTTGGTGTTCCTTGTTAAGCCACGATATGTTGTATGTAGCAAGTAATAAATTTATTTTCTTATTTAATAATATTTTTAAATCCAGAAGCATTTCAATTAAAGTGATATAAATTTTTAAAAGTCTTGCTTAGTGTCTCCTACAGGCAACACCTGAACTGAGGAGATTAAAAACCTTTTGTAAAATTAGTGTAGTGGAATTTGTTTCCATTTTAGTCTCGCGATTACCGGTTAAGCTATAGATACTGGTTGCCGAAACGTGATTGGATTTATTCAAATCCTTAAATAATTTAATCATTTAATCAAGGACAGATATATTGCGACGGGGAGGACAAGACGTTAATTGTTCCCCGGGAACCAATCTTTGGGGGGAGGGGGGCTCTCAAAGACAAAATATTAATTCTTTTATTTCAACTTTTTTCATATAATACCGAAGTTTTTTGAATGGTATTTGATAATATGTATAATAGAAACGCATTGATCCTATACGGTTTCATATTAAGAGTTTTTGTTTATATTTTATTTTTAGCTTTATCCTTTCAGCATCGGATAGTTTTTGTGTGTTTGTCTGTAATTTATGATTAAGAGGTCACAATACATATTTGAGCACAGTGTTTTCTAAAAGAGGCATTTCGAACATTGCAAAAGAAGTGTAACATTATGAAAGAATTAATACATGTAGTTCAATATGATTTGCGTTTACTTACAAATATCAAATATATACTTGAAACCTCGTTGTCGAAATATGAAGTATGTTTTCTAAACTTCGTTGACGATCTTGTTCCGAAGTACTTTACTTTTTAAAACGATAAATAAAGACAATAACTTAATGTACGGATTTGTAGATGTCTTTTAGAAAGCTTTTTATTCTTTCTTTTCCAAACTGCCATTTTTTCTTTATATTTCACTATGTCTGAAGGAATATGGTAGTAAACAGTTCTCATCAGATGATTAATGCCTCTAAAGATTTCGCTAATAAAACGTCGAAATTCAACACAATTTTCTGACATTTCAAAATCCTACACCTCGCAACATATCTCTAATGCTTTTAGCAGACGAGTTATTGTTGAGAGTTTTTTTCCGGAAAGCAATCATTACAGTTATATATTACGGTAACGAAAGACTCGGGCGCTCTTCTTGAAGAAGAACGACAGAATCAACCACCGGTGAAATAAACCAGAAATATTGAAGATCAATATGAGAAAAAAATAGCGAAGCACTCATAGGAAAAAGAAAAAGGTTCACGGAAAATGAAAGGGAAGCGAAGAATTGAACAAACTGGAGAGAGGAGCTTCCAGAAAGGTGGGAAAAGTTTGCAGATTGGCCTTTCACTAGGGGGTAAGGTACGATTTTTTTCCCGTACCATCAAACCTTTCAAGAAATTTTTTTGTACACCTTCTGTTTCTTTAAACTCTACTCCTGTGCAGTGGGAAAAAAAGACTGAAGGTGGATTTTTTTTTCCTCCCATCTACCTGTCTCTCAGAGTTTCCCCCACCCTGATGAAAAGAAGTTCAGTGCACGGATTTTTCGATCACTTCCTGCTACTAGGAAATGCTTGAGAACATGTAGCAAAGAGTTGTCGTCTTCCTGATCGGTACATCATGTGCTTATGTTACGACATCAGCACCTGATGGCACGATGTCATGACACCTGACACATCGAGAGTTAAGATGAATACGTTATTGAATTTGGGATTCATTGTTTAAGTTCTGAATTATAATCTGGGTAATTTTCTTTTGTATATTTCGGAAGAACATATACGAAAATCGTTTGTAAAGTTTAAGAGTAGATCTGGCCCGAAGAAACAAATATTTTTTCATTAGAACTTGGTGTTGGGAATGCAAAAGGGGGCCGCTACTGGAGGCTCTTTGTCAGTAAATTAATTAAAATGAAAGGTTGCAGCAAATGAAATGTACAAGACAGATTTAATGGTATACAAATTTGCAATAGCACAACAACCCAATTTCAGGAATATCAAAATGCAAAGCATGCATCGCTTCAGACGGCAAGTCCTTTGAGCACTTACTTTAACCCTTTATTTCTAGACGGTAGTTAAAAGTACTACTTTAATCACGCTTATATCTTCGTTATTTGACCGTTTTTCATGTCAGTATTCACATGAACACGAGGAATGTAGTTCCGACTGCTAGCAGTAGATGGCAGATGAAGACAAAATTTAAATGTTTGGATTATTAATCAAATTAACTAAATTATTTTATTTAATTCAAAATTTTTTTCCATCTTTCCTGGGGTTATTCTGCATAAAAGCGTTTCTAATGATGCCAAAAAAAAATTGGAAAGTTGTTGGTAAGTTAATTCGGAAAATAAAGGGTTAAGTACTCTGAAAATACTATGTACTATGTGATTAAACCATTTTATTTAATTAAAAAAGTTTTTCCATCTTTCCTGGGGTTATTCTGCATTAAAGCGTTTCTAATGATACTAAAATAAATTGGAAAGTTGTTCGTAAGTTAATTCGAAAAATAAAGGGTTAAGTACTCTGAAGGTTTGTTGTGTTGATACTGCATCCTACTCACCATTATTGGTCTGGCATGCTGTATACCAATTGTAATATTAAGTAAAAGAAAAGGTGTATCCTTTTTTTACTTTCTTGTATACGAAGTACACAAAGAGAAAGTATTGTAATTGTCAAAAAATTCGAACTCGAGATTTTGGCGAATCTTTACGTTTTAGACCTCCCTGAGTCCGAAAAACACAATTTTGGAATTATGTCTGTGTGTTTGTCTGTGAACCCAATAACTCGAAAACTATTAGAGATACAGGGATTAAATTTGGTATGTGATCTTTAGACATAATTTGTAGGTTTGTGTCAAATTTTGGACAAAATCCGTTCACGGGAAGTTGGTCTGCCTGTGTTCATGTGAGCACGAAAACTCAAAAACTTAAATAGCTAGAGAGATAAAATTTGGTACACAGTTTTGTTATTGTTATGAAACAATGGGTAACAATAAGCGGTGATCCTATTATTTACAATTAATGTTAATGTTTAATGTTAACAGTTAATGTTTTAAGACGCATTTTACGACGCATAACCTTCGTAAACTTGGCGCTACTTTACTGAGTTCTCGAATTTTATCTCGCTTGCATTCTTGACTCTTTCGTTTTGCAGCGTTCTGTGAAGACAATATTAATAACACTCGTGGTACTCCTCAATTTTTAGGCCCGGGGGTCGGGAGTACAACTTTGTTAGAAAGTATACAAGAAAGTTTAGGGGCGATCACCCTCTCTGGTTTTTACTTAAATTTGACAAAGAACCCCTTGTAATGTCTCAATTTTGCATATCCGACTCCAATGTTCTATTACAAAAAATGACTTGTTTCTGTATGTCTGACCTCCTTTTAAAGTTTATAAACGACGGTATGCTCTTCAGTATGCCCCGTACTTAGCTGTACGTTTGCCGTCGGTAACAAAACCCGGAAGTCATTAAAAATTCACAAATTTCAATTTTTGTCAAGAAGGCCACAATTTTTCACCGGTTATTACGATTTTTTTTTCGTTCACAAAAATCTGTCTCGGAACTTAGGGAGAGAGGGTTCCAATTTTTCCTGTGCGAAATAAACTTTCTTAAAAGATTTGCTAAATTGAAGAGCAACGTGAAAGGCATTTTCATAAATTAAAACCTTGCAGATTTTTAAATTACACCGTTTCGAAATCAGATAGTTTGGTACTTGGACCGGCGATCGAAGTAAGATCCACTCTCGCATTTTGTTGAATGCACCGTCTGCACGCAACAGTTTCTCACGCCTTTGTATCGAAGCCTTCATTCGAGACTCCCGATCGATTTCAACCAGCAAACATGCATGTGCCACTTGGAAATGAATTGAGCAATTTTCTACTTTTTTAGAAATAAAATCACAGAATTGACTGATTATTACGATATCAGCGATCTTACCATGCCACATAACAACATTTTTAGCTTTTCCTTTTCTTGTGTGTAGTTTTTAGAAAACGAAGGAAATTAGAACCTCTGGAGCGAAACATCGAAGCACAATAACGTTACCATGTTGAAAAACATTATTTATTTTATCGTCTGCGTTTTTAAAATACTATTTCTCGTCATTCCTAAATCGATTTTGCGAATCATAAAATTATATCAAAATAATACGAAATGGCAGCTACTTCCATTAAATTTAAAACAAAAGTACGCAATCAAGTCTTGAAAATTAAATATTTTTGAAGTGTAAATTTACAAATTTTTGAATTAAAGGTACTGCTCCCGCGGACTCCGCAATTAAGTAGAATACTCAGCTTTTCAATACCGAATTAAAGGTGAAAATCTATTGAATCAGCCGTTGTAAATTGAATTTCGAAAAATTTATTAAAATTAGAGAAAAAATTGCGCGGATGAAAACTTCAAGGTGGTGTAAAAATGGTTTTTATAAGATAATATACTCCGAAGTTTTTGTGAAAAAACATTGCAATTCCGATTAATTTTACTCATTAAAATTTTGAAAAATCCATTCTTAGTGAGCACCTAGGTTCTTCGCTCTAGATTGAAAAGTATAGGTGCGCAGTAGAGCATTTTAAACGACTTTCGCATCACGCAGTTAACAGAAAGCGTGTCAACCTGAAAACATTATGTTGTTCAAATTGAATCAAATCTTAAGGTATCCGAACACGTTCGGAGCAGTTTTTTTTTAAATTGTGAAATAGAAACACCAAAATATGTTTTTTAGATTCGAATTTAATAAAGATTAATATTAGAGTATGATTTTTGAGTATAAATTATTATAAATTTACAAAAATCTTGAATTTCTGCTGCTTTTTAGAGGAAATTCCCCAAAACTTCAAACATGCTAGAGGTCAAACTTTTGTAATAATTCAAATAAAACTAATACTAAAATAAACTACATACTATGGACTAGTGCTTGTACTAGAATCTTAACATTCTTTGTATAAATAAAAATTTTAGAGCTAATCGAACAATCATTATAAGATTTTCAGCAAATTTTTCATGTCATTTTTCAGATAAAAGACCATAATTAAAAAAATTATTGTTACAATATACATTATTCTAGTACATTCACTAGAGACACATTTGAAGAAAGTGTTCACAAAATTTCAGAACAATCGAATGATAATATCTTGAATTATCATGTTTGAAGTGTGAAAATTATGCATAACGTCTAGTTTTGAGAAAAATCAAATTTTAGTTTTGCCACGCGCTTAAATTAAGTATCTAAACCTTAAAAAAAAATCCTAAAAATATACTAACATCATATAACTTGAAAAAATGCAGTTTAAAAGAATTTTTGACAGGATTCTGTCCTTTAAATGACAATTTCCGGTTAATTAAACGCCCACTTCCGATTTTCGGTTTGTTATAAAACAATTAATATCTCATCTTCTAATTAACGTACCTACAAAATAAATATGTTTTAGAAAGGTAAATGAATGAACTATTCAAATCATCAAAAATTAAAAAATGGGAATTTTGACCGAAAATCGACTTTTCAACGTGTTCGGATACCTTAATAACCTCTCGATGGCTGCACGTTATCAAAAATAATAATGAAACGTGCGCAAGATTGTGCTTCTTCACACTTTAATGGACATCTGAAAATAATTGCGGTTCAACAGCATATAAGACCTGCATGTTGGTCCAATCTTTTATGGAAAAACATCACCATTTTCGATCATAATTCAATAATTCATTTGATTTTTAATTTCTCCCGCAAGAAAAAGAAAGTACAATACAACCCCGGTTAATCGAACAAAAGGGGAGAAGGATCGGATAAAGATTTTTTTTTATTAAGTCATGAACATCTATTACTATTTTGTATTTACTTACAGTATGTAATTCTGAAATATTTTGAGTGTAAAACGAATTCAAAACTCTCTTTGTAGGCTACACTTAAGTTCTTTATTAGTTAACCTCCATTGAACGCAATAATCGCACTGGCGAATTCGGGCTCAATGCGTTTGACAAGCACAGGTAAACAATCTCATAATTAAATTTGTTAATCCCATTAATTTTAATTTTAGAATTCTAAAATTAATCACTGACCTTCTTGGGGAGGTATGAAAGAAAAACCAGCGGGAGTGGCCTCCCCGAAACTTTCTGGCATACGACCAGTAATGTGGGGTGTTTAAACACCCAGTGGGTAGGTAAATATTCTTGGGGTATTTACCCAAGGCCTGGTTATTTTGAGAAAAAAATTATGAATTGTGATTTACAATGAAACATATAAAATTCATAAATTCCCCAAAACTTAATATTTTGCAAAACAAATTGCGTATGTTCTCAATTTTTACGCGTGCTGAGGTACCACAACATTATTTAAAGTATTTGAGAACGAAATCTTACTACAAATATCACGCAAGATTTCACCGTACCTTCCATCTGGAGAGTGTCAGAACGAAGTTTCGGTTCAGGGGGTGGGTTGCCATAATTTCCGAAGCGCGTATTTGCAATTTCCTTCGTAGACCGCCAAGGTCAACCATACTAACTTGAGTAAAATAAGCGAAACGTTCGCCAACACACAGTCGCAATGTGCATTTTGAACCATATATGAAATTTGAACATCTGTTTGACGGATTTGGCCCAAAATCTTATACGGACCTACACTCATGACAATAAAACTGTGCACCGAATTTTATCCATCTAGCTATTCCAGTTTCGAGTTATAGTGTTCACATGGCCGCGGACATACAGATAGACAGACTTCCCGTTGATGGATTTTGTCCAAAATTTGATAGAAACCTACAAATTATGTTTAAAGACCACATACCAAATTTCATCCCCGTAGCTCTTATTGTTTTCGAGTTATGGTGTTCACAGACAGACACACAGACAGACATGATTCCAAAATTGTGTTTTTCGGACTCAGGGAGGTCTAAAACGTGGAGATTCGTCAAAATCTCGAGTTCGAATTTTTTGACGATTACAATACTTTCTCTTTGTATACTTCGTATACGAGAAAGTAAAAAGTGGGGATATCGTTGCAAAATATCTCTCCTTCGCGATTATTTCAGCGCAGTAAAGTACATGCTTTTTTGGATTTGCGGTTTCAGAGGCATTTCGGATAACCCGGGGTTCGGTTAACATGAGTGCGGTTTACCGGGTGTTTTGCTGTATTAGTAATTTTCGTCGCCCGGCAAACGCTCTAAACCCTTTTTTGTGAGTTGGTAGGTGTGGTCTTTTATAAGTAGGTTTACCATACGTCCGGATTTTGTCCAAACAGTTTGGATTTCAAGCTCACGTCCGAACTAGTGTCCGGATCTTCAAAACGTCCGAATTTACGCCAGTGAATGCAGTGTGGGAGGAATTTGTTTGTTATTTTAAAGAAAATATGTTGTATTCGAAAAAGTTGGTATCATTCTGCCAATGAAAGAAAATTAATTGTTCCTCTGTTTAGACCCATTTTCAATGAGAAAGCGCGTGAACTTCCTTATGCAGTCCACAGTTCAAACTGAAACTGAAAATGAAAAGTTTTGGCAGTTTCGTCTTAATTCTGTTCTTCATTATTATAATTTTGAATTGCCAAACATTAATAAAAATTTATCTTCTTTGTATTCTGACGTCTTAAATTTTTTGCACTTCCTCAAGCTCTGTGGTAGTGTTATGAAAGAGGGTGGTTGGTAGGCAATTTTTAGGATTTCATACTGCACATTTGATCCCCCGGCCTGTCCGGATTTCAACCAAAAACATTATGGTAAACCTAGCTATAAGCAACCTTGTTAGTACATGAGAGGTCCATGGAATACTACAGTTCCTATTCCTGCATGTAAGCGGGAAATGGGCGCAATCTTCCTAATATCCCCATGGATACATGTTTTTAAATATAGTTTTTAACGGACGCGTGATGAAGATTTTTCTAATTTTAGTTTATTTGAAAATAAATACAGTTCGACAACTAAAACATGTCATGTCGTCTATTCTTTTACTGAAAAACATCGCAACTTTTGTTTATAATTCAATTTTTTAACAACTCATTTAAAGAAAACGTATCCTAATAGCTGTCCCTGCGATTTTGCGGTTGCCGCCTGAATAAATCATTCAATGCATTTCTATTTATTGAATTCTTGAATTTTTTTTCCGATACTGAAAATGTTTTTAGCGGTTCATTCATTTGGCGTTCTGTTGATTGTGTCAAAATTCTATATAGAATTTTCTTTAGGCGATCGATCCTTTTATAAAACTTATTATACGTTTAAAAATTTTATCTTTTTACTTAAAATAAATAAAATTGCATGCTCGAAGAAGTCTAATCCCGGATTTCTGCAGACGTCTGCAAACGTCCAGACGAAGAAACATCTTCGTATTTTGTTCTATGAATCACCAGATAAATAATAACTGCTGTCTGCTCAACACTTTTTTTATTTCGTCATCGTTTCTTTATCCAGATGTTAAGAGGAGGTGAAAAAAAAAACTAAGAGGGGAAAAAAATCAAACCTCTTATCATGTTGGGGGTGCACAGAGGTGCCTCGTTGACTAAGTACCCCTCTGAATTTAATTCTTACCTTACTGTAAATCTCCCCCCTTGCTATATTTCTTTCATAAATATGGAGGGGGGGGGGAGGCGTTCCCAAGAAGCTTGTGACCTTTTCTTTTTCTTCCACTTCTCGGGCAGTCATTGACCTAGGGTGTCCCCAGTATCCCCCCCCCCCCCTCCTTTGCAAACGCGGATGACGCAATCTCAGTGCGAAGGGTTGCCGGTCGGAAAGTTTACAAACATAACTGCCGCTGTTGCTTCGGTTTTTGGTTTCGGTTTTGCACTGTGGGACTTGATGGCTTCTCTCTTCCACTTCCTAATGTTTTCTCCCTCTCGGGCGAGAATCGTTCCATTAAAAAGTCGTTTGGTGGTTTCTAAGGTCTGGGAAATCGTCTGGTGGATCAGTATTTCAGTTAAATTCTTTATTGCATTTATAGTAGGAGACCTGAGGATTTTTTTTTTTCGGTTTTAATGATGACAATTATTGTTGTTGGTGATGAGGGAGATTTTTAAAAGATTGTGGGTTTGGATGGAAAAAAATAATGTATTTAAGGGGGAAAATATAGAAAACCATTCTTAAAGGCGAATTAAAGAAATACTTCACCAAACTCTGAAGTGATCCATGAAGAAGAAAGGGAACTACTAGTAAATTTGATGAAATATAATGAAAAAATGAAGAAAAAGGAAAGAAGCTATAATGCTAATAGTTATTTTTTTAAAAAAAACAACTCTTCGAAACGATTCCTGCATATGGTTGTGTTCGCTTAAACAAAATTTAGCGTATGAAGTAGTGTTTATAAAATTTTTTGAATCAGTTTTTAAAAAAGTATTTGTTTTTTGTCAACGCAAAGTAAATAAAGGTAAAAACCTTTTTTAGCAGTAATGCAGTTTTTCAGAGCAAACAAAGTATTTGTTACAAATAAAGAATCACAATACACCTAAAAATAATCATATTTAAAATAAAGATATTGCAGTAAACTATTTTATATTTTAGGCGCTTACAGAATTATGCGATAAAGTACGAAGAAAATGCATTTTTTTTTAGTTTTATTGACAAATTCAAGGCTTCTTATATGTCTGTCGTTCGCGAACCCATTCTGACTAAAAGGCAATTTCAAATTTTTTTCTCAGCCCCAACTATACATATCGCGTATGTAAAACAAGTCAACGTAACATTAATTAATAGTCATAGAAAGTAAGTTAAAAATATCTTTTTTGAAACATTTTTATCTAAAATTTAGGATGAAAATGGCTTTCATTATTAATTTTAATTTATTACGTCTGAAAATATAAATTGGCAAAAATACGGATTAACAATGTTTTCGCAACTGCAAATTCGTGTACTGGACCATTTAGTATTCCCCTACTTCCAGTAATTTGATTAATCTGCCTTTAAACATCCCGTAGGGCTTACCTATCTTGTATTTCTCACGCATACAATGATATAGTGGGACAAGGGAATAAAATTATCTCTTTCTTAGAGACACGCAAGGGGTGTGAAGCTTTAATGAATTAATTGCATGATTGTTGTGCCAATCCGTATGCAAAGGGAGAAAAATTGCTGGTGCGGAATCTGTGGTAGTGTTTCTAATTCAACTTGATCAAGTACATCGAGCCAAGTTCATGAGTCATGGATTTAGCAAGATGTAGGATTCAAGATAAAGGGAAAGTGTGGCATCTTCTATCGGTCAAAGTGACCCGCAACACTGAGGTAGAAATCAGGCATAGATGCAATGTTTAGAGTATGGGTGTGCCTTCCTAAGGGGTTTTGGCCATAACGGGCCCATATATGTTTTTCGCTGGAGAGGGGGCAGTAAAAGTCTAACAGCCAGCAATTCGTTGTTATAGTGCGCACTGGTCAATCAGTTTTCAAATAATACTGATAAAGACCCCAGAAACATGATAACTCCTAACCTGCTTCCTTCGAATCATATTCTTTAGGCATGCCATGTCTTAGCCCAAAACACCATTAATAGGCTGTCGCATCTGCACCACCAATAAAGGAAAAGGCTAAATTTTTATAATTTCAATTCCTTGACTAAAGAAATTTGTGTAAGAGATTAAACGGACTTGTAGCCCAAACAAACAGAAAATATTTCCAGTTCAGGGTGGAATACAGACACCAGGCAATTGCAATACTCTGCTCTTCTCAGGAAGTGTTTACAAGTTTCATTAGCGCCAGTGATGGTATGGAACATCAACTATCGTCCCTCAAACTCGCCAAAATAGCAATAACTCTGTCGCCATGTGCGTATTCGAGCATCGTGTCACCTATCCAGAATCTACTCCCTCTCTCTCGCTGTAGAAGAAATTTTTTATACACATTTCTCTCGTCTTCTGTTCCCCATCATTCTTGTCACCGTTTTTTCATCCACTCCCGTTATGCGTTTTTTATTGCCGAGTTAACTCTTCCTCGGTGTCTCTATGCGTGCTCCCCACGTGTTGTACGACTGCGATACCAAACAGTGTTTGGCATTCCTGGTAGAGAATGATGGATGCTGTTATGAAAAGATGTTGCCAGATGCATCTCGAGTTGCAACTGTTGCAAATGCTTGCATGTGGTACGAAGCTCGTGAACTTCTCGTTTATGAGTGTAAGTTTTAAACAAAGAGAGTTAATCTATATATATACATTTGACCATTTCATGAAAGTTTGGGACAATCAGTGATTTCCCAGGAATGTCTAATGAAAATATTGCATTTCCTGAATTTCATTTTGATTTAATAAGGCACTATTTTATGATTAAAAATGTATTTATAAATATTATCTTCAAACATAGTTTACAAACGGAGGTTATGGGTTCTATCGTCTGGCTCTACCCCCCCGAGGGGGAGGGTGACACCACAAGTATGTGGATGAGAAGTGGCTCGACTCAGTACAGCGATTTTCGTTTCCGTTGGGTAGGTAGGTTACAATAACGGTGATGTGTTGACCCCATCTCCAGCTATAGGACACACCTCCTGATTTAGGGAGTCTGTGCATAGGTCGGAAATGGCGATTTTGTATCTGACCGCAGTAACCGTTTCTTATATACAACGACCCTGTCATCCAGTTACCCAGATGCTTTGGCAGGGCGGGGTGTATTTTTATGATATCGTCTGTATTTTGGCCAGAGTTATTCATAATCCAGTAGACAAATGTGCGTTTTAGTTACGAATTGCTACTGTAGGTTTCCCTAGCTTTTCCTCCAAGCGAAACACAAATGAGTGCCAATTTACCCTAGAAGTCTCCCGAAAGGCAGCCTTTTTTCATATATTGGAGTTAAGTTAGACTTCTACCTCAAGTGCTGCCAGGTGCTTCCAGTCCTTTGAGCAACAGAAGATGCCACACTTCCTCTTTGTCATAAGTCTTTGACGCATGGACTTAGTCAAATAGGTTAAAACAAGCGGGATTAGAGCCTCCACCACAGACAATGTGCTAATATATAAGTATCTAGTTTTAGGAAAACCAATAAGGAAGCTATCGCAAAGTGACGATATCGTTCATGTAGCACGGTGTAATGTGAAAAGATGCTTAAATTTAAATGTGAAATAATTAATAGCACGAAGAAAAAATTTGGATATTCTTTTATTGGCGGGACATAATCTTCAGAGGGAGCAGGTAGTTATGAACAGATGTCTTTCCAATCAACTCATTAGGTTGTGGTGGCAGAATCTCGGCTCTAAGATCGAAGTGTCGCAGATTCAAGATTCGACACCGTGAAAGATTCACGGGCTTGGAACTCTTTAATTCTGTTGTGATCAAATGTCCTTTGTTGGGGTGGTGTTGAAATTTAGAGAAGTGGGACATCGATTCAACTGTCATCCTAGTCGCCTGACAACGGTAAATATTTCTAGGCCCTTTGCCAAATGGCTGAAGTGTAGCCGTAAAGTGGGGCCTCTAACCAAATCTAAACAATCAGTTAAAATGTGAGCCAGACGAATGAATCTCAGTATGATTGATTCATCTGTCGCATTTTTTCAACTAAATGAAGTTATGTGGTGCATATCACACAAAATGTTCATTGTTTAAAAGACTCAAAAAAAGTCAAGAAAGAACTCTTTCGCAATGATGTGTGAATTTAATTTTTCTTTTGAAAGAAAATAAACCTGATTAAAAAATAAAAAAAGAGAAACAACAAACAATGGTAGCGCATCGACGCAAACATCTATTCAAACTTGTATATTCACAACAATACTTATTAATGCGCCACCTCCCTTTACTATATACCGAAAAAAGATCTGAGCAACTCACTCTGTTTATGTTACTGCAGGGATCACGTTTCGGGGAGCCTTTCTGTAATAGAGTCGACCAATGGTCAGTTGGCCGACGATGGAATCCCTTTTATTCTTGGCAGGAGAGTAAGAAAGAAGGAGCGAAAGAAAATAGCGGCATCGACCGGGCCCCGGTGCGTTGCTAAGCTAATTAGCGCGGTCTTCTTAATCAGGACCGAACCTGTGGCACGTGCCCTCGGGCCGGCCCCGGCCTGTTTGGGGCTAATGGAATTAAAGGGTTGCTGATGGATTAAACTGACGTCGTCCCCAGCTGGTCGTGCGTGGGCCGAACTGTCTGTCTGGACCAAGAACTGTTCTCCACCAATACTCACAGATGGGGGGAGGGCGTCACAGTGGTGATGGATTCCCTTAGATAACTTTTTGTATAAATGCAGGAATCTTAGAGGTGTTAATATACGAATTGATTTTCCAATTAAATCTTTAGAATTATAAATAAATCAATACAATATTCGCTAATATTATCTAAAAAATGCTCGATATCAACTTTGGAATAGATAGTTATAATCATGGGCGTATTTTTATGAGCATTAAATAGCTACCGACACTGTCACACAATGCGAATTGATTTTTTTAAATCAATTCGCATTGTGTAACAGTGTTTTTTATCAGTTTTATACATTTGAATGAAATTTGACTATAATTTAGTTGCTTTTTATACACTTTTATTTAACTTGACTTTTTTCATGTCTGTAAAGATGAAATTTTGGAATCAATTTTCATTCACTTTCTGATGTTCTGGAGCTTTGAAATTTTGTAAACTTCTGTGTTCTCAATGATACTATACACTATTTAAATATTTTCAGAACTTAATTATCAGTTAAGCAATTAATTTAATTAAATTTTGATTCCATACGAGGGGCGCCACCTGGCAGTGATTTTGAGAGAAAATGATTTCAAGATTGCGCAATATTTATAATAATGAATTATAGGTTAATGTCTAAAAAGTAGAAAATATTTAAAATAAGGAAAAAAATCTACCTTTTAATACACTAATAATAAAATGGTTTTTATTCAGCTCATCTTATTTACTTTCGTTTATACGAATCATACAAAGGGAACGTATTAGGATAAGAAAGAAAATCGACCACGAGATTTTGATGAATTTGCATGTTTTAGATCCTCCCGGGTCTGAAAAAAAACATATTTGGCTTTTTATTTTTTTAACGCCGGGGGCGATACCTCGATTTTTACCTCTGAAAGTCATAATCTATAATATAAATCTCTAGAAATGTCTGTAACGCATTCAACAATGGAAGAGAAACACAGAATTAGATACGTTTGTTTAAACAATGAAAACGGATTCATTTGCGTTTCAACAATGAAAAGTAGTGTTGTAAATTATGTCAAAAAATATTATATATAACGCTGGGTGGAGCTTAAAATAACCCCGTCCCTTTTGTCTACGTCATTATTGAACGAGCAAATCGGATGGTTGCATAAAAATTTTAACTCAGCTTTTAAAAATGAAAGAGAAACACGCAATTAAATATTTGTTTAAAGAACGAAAATGGACTGAATCGCGTTTCAACAATAAAAAGTATTGTTGCAAATTATGCCAAAAATATTTTTTTAATTTATTAAAATTAGAGAAAAAATTATAAAGCAAATTAATTCGCATCATTAAAAAGGTAATTTTTTGTACTATTTTTTCGTTTATTTCTTAAGCTCTATGCAAATGTGCTTGATATTTTGTTTTACATCTTTCGTGTCTAAATCTGTTAAAATCAGTTCTGAGACATTGTTTGCAGGCTAAAAGCCCTTCTTAGATGGGCACAAATCTTCTAGTTAAATAAGAAAAGAAGGTAAGTAGGACGGCTTGTCCAATAAGAAATAAATTTTGAACCACGATCAGATGACGAGGACCGCACCTGAGCTGGCACCCCCTCTGCAAACTTTCGTACTACAACAGCGGGAGGGCGTTTGGCCTCTGCGTATGATTTAACGTTAAACAGGCCCCATACAGGCAACAGGCCCTAGAACCCTTCGACCCCAAACTTGAGATCTTACCACAAGGCCACCGCGGCCTGCCATTCTTGCAATTATGTCTGTCTATGAACACGAAAACTCCAGTGAATTGATCGAGACGAATGAAATTTGATATAATCTTTTAATCAAAATTATGGCCGCAGTGGCCTAGTGGTAATGCGTAGGCCCCGGAGCCGTAAAGCTTCAGGTTCGAAACCCGATTCCGCCGAAGATCTGTCGTGTATTGGGACTGTTGTACGCTAAATCATACGTAGGAGGGCAAACGTCCTCCCTCTGGAGTGGTGCGGACGCTTGGAGAGGGGTGCCTGATCAGGCGTCGTGGCGGTTCAAAATTACGAGGTCCGTTCCAAAATAGCTCACGTGTTGCTTCAAAACGGGACGTTAATATAATTAAACTAAACTTTGCATTGAAATTGCAGATTTGTATTAAATGCTATGTAAAATTAGGAAAATCATTATTTTGTGATGGCAAATTAAATCTACTTTGTATTGCATATCTTAATTATTCAAAATAGCGGATGTAAGCTGACTAGAAATAAAATTTCGATTTTATTATGCCCCTTTTACTAATAAATATTAATTTATTGCCTGTATTATACTTTTCATATACCTTTAAAGTTTGGCTATCTCTGAAGAAGCACCTCGCATAGTTTGATACTCCTCGATCAAGTTGTAAAACAGGTTGTTTCCGATTGATTTCTGATGTACTTTCTTTAATTAAATAATACAGGCTGAGCTGTCTAAACGTGACTCAAAAGCTAACTTCTAAACCGTTAGAGAAAGGCAATACTTCCTATTCGAAAAGTGCTTTGAATGACGTAAAGAATTATATTTTATGCTTTTTGAGTACATGAATGTACCCCTTTGCATTTTCCCAATGATTCTTTAAAAATATTCTCAAAGGAATATTTTCCCCCGCCTTAATAACGCGAAACTTTACGTCACTTTACAGTGCCATTTTTCCATGAAAATGCATGGAATTTACTCACATCACAATTAAAGTGCTTTAGAATGGAACTATGTTTTTATTTTTTTTCCCCTAAATAACTTCTTGAGTTATAAAAGATCACCTCCTCATAATGACCTTTCACAAGCCTTCGCATCGGGAAAACCTGTTCCAATGACAACTTTGAGACCCTTTTTTGAAACATTCTTTAACTTTATGAAAGAACGAAAAACACACTTCTATATTCTAGGACCGATTCGGTTAAAAGAGACACGGTTGCTAGAAGCCCGGATAATCGAGGGTCTATAGTACTTTCATATAACCTTCAATAAAAATCTATATATGTATAACGTAGCCGTTCAACTCCTAAGAAGAAGGGAAAATGAAAACACTAAGCAAACATCTTTACTTCCAGAGCACTGTTTCAGCTCCCACTCAATATTTACACCACTGACCCCGACTTCTTCCCTTACAGGAGAGAACTCAAATACCTATCTGCAGAACAGGAAACAACATATATCCTCTATTACGTAACATTATGTCTCCAGAAGAAAAAAACTCTCGCATTTCTTTGGTCGATCCTCACTGGGGGAAAAAAGGGCCCACTACCGCACGCCATAAAAAAGCCAGAAAAACAACACTCGGATCGTCTTCTGCTCGGCCAGGGACTGAGATAGACCCCCTTTGCCCACCCTCACTGATGGATGGCAGTGCCAAGATCTGGGTTCTGCGAAGATTTCTTCCCGGTTTTTTCTGCTCTTCCGTTCGGTTCTTTTCTGGAGTGGCCAACTCTGCTGCTGCCTGCCGACCTTTTGCTTTTGCTTTCATTGATCCGGCTGGTCGGTCTGTCCCACCCCTGATTTGGCACTTACTTTGGCGATGTCTTCGCTTGCAGATGAGGCAGCGGTGGGGAGGGCATAATTGCGGGTTTATGTTTTATTCTGTGAATGGGGCAAACATTCTCGTCGCCATAGCAGTTGTTGAAAAGAGTATTCATATTTTGTTTGTTTAGATTATTTAGTTGAGTGTATTTACTTACGGTATTTTATAATGGAATTACAGCCGGAAGTCGGTAATCCAAACAGATTCAGAACCAATCCAACCGGGGGGGGGGGCGGGGGCGTGTGGGGCCCATTGGACGGAATTTTGGTCACGTTCGGTCTGTAGATTTTTAAATATCTGTAGCAAAATAGGAAACAGTCAAAATGTGCCCATAAAACGATTTAACCCCTTAACTGTGGGTGTGTGAGGTGTATGTGGTTTATAAACCACATACTTAAATTTTAGCCAGACGCGGGTGTGGTTTAAAACCACTTGTTGAGGCTCTGGCTTATGTGGCACTAAATTTTGCATAAATAAATAAAATAAAATAACCCTTTTTTTTCTTAACGTTTATCTTACCACTAAATTATAAAAATATATTTTTTTAAATAAATATATTAAAAGTTCAAAATTTTATCTTTAATTACAAAATGCATACTTTGTCATGCATATATTTTTGATTCACCACTTTATCACATTAATCTTCCAGCGGGCGCGCTTATGCAAATTTTACGACATATCGTGCATCCTATTACACATATATATCATGTTATTTTACAAAAATAAATGCAACTTTTATTTATGTTATCTGTATTTATGAGCCTAATAGTAAACAAAGATTTTATAAATAAAATTGCACTTAAATATACAAAATAACGATATAAATATGTAATACGATGCACAATTCAAATATATCTTGCAAACTCGCGCCCGCTGGAAGATAAAATACACGACATACATGTTTCTTTTTTTTGCATTTAGGAAGATAGGTTGTGTTCGAAGTACCCGCAGTTAAAGGTTAATGAAAACCAAGCAGATATTTTAATGTAAAATTGCATATATGTCGACCTGCAAGTAACAAACAAAATTTTATACCACCTCTTAAAATTCTAATGTCACTGTACCTCTTGTTCTTGTGACTTTGAAATGATTTAAGGAAATTTTTTTATTTTTGTTCAGAAAAAAGTTTAGAATTTAAGTATATTTTTGTATAGTATTTTCAGAATACATACTATGCTGTTTACAAAAAATAATTTAAAATTAGCCTCCCCTCTTTCAAAATGGACTCCTTTTGAATTTTACCAATAAAGTGGAAGTGTTTCCGCTAATCACCCTACTGCCAGGACAATTGCCCTTCTTGCCTCACCGTAGTTACGCCACTGATGAGCCGATGACCCCATGGCTCGAGGCCCAATTGGGAGCAATTGGTCTAATTGATCGAACCTGGATCTCATGCTGACATATTTAAATTTCTGAATCTCGCAACGAATTTCTTTTGACCGCACTGGTACAGTAAATAACAGAAAGGTCGGAATATTTCTTACTAATCATACTCTATGAAAGTTGAAACTAAGCAAAATATTTAATTAGCTTTTAAAAAATGCATGCATTGTAAATGCGTGGGAATCGTGTTTGTGTAAGGGGCCGTCTATATATTTATTCTCAGATCAGTTTCAGATTTTCCATTCGTTATGATTTTTCCCCTTCTTTGAAACGATTTTACGCTTCGAGAGCCCCTCCGAATATTAAGTTTTAAGTAATTCGAACTAAAAAAACAGGGATATACAAGAAAAAAAAGATTGAGTGCTATTTCAATTTTGCATTTCACTAGTTGATTTGATGATTTTTCATTGAACATTTCAGCTTGTCTTAAAAGATGTGTTCAGAAAAATATAAGCAAAAAATATTTCAAAATTTGAAAGCAAAAAAATAACATTTTTATTTTAAGCTTTATTACGGAACTAAAATTAATTTATAAAATGAAAACAAGTATAATTTTAAGTATAATTAATTAATTATATTTAAAATTAAACTTACTCAAATGCTAAAACGCGACTGAATTATATACTTATAAGTTTTGCATTAAAGTATATTTTTTTCAAATGTACAGTGTTTTTCCAATTTAATGTGGACACTTTAGAACTTTCATATTTTCTTCGAATATCTCCCAAAAATCTGCATGGATTTACTTAGAATTTCGAACATGTAAATATTAGGCTTGAACTCACATTTTACAGTAAAGATTTGGTCACGAGAGCATTTAGGAGACTTACCAAGAAGTGATGAAGACAAAAAAAAAAAAAAAAAAAAAAAACGACTCGTCCCGTTTCAAAGAAAGCTGATAATGTGATGAAACTTTCATCATTGGTTATGTTTGATGTGCATAATATCTACACGCAATTTCGAAAAATTTTCGTAAATATTCGGGAAGGTATAAAGATTTTCTTAAAGAAACCCAAATTTGTCCGCATGTTTTTTGCTTATATCATGTAGAGTTTTCATTCCAATTATACGAAACTTGCAGAATACTTCGAATAAAAATCGTCGAACTGTAATTTAAATTAAGTATTTAACTTATATAAGTATACATGTGTATTCAGGATATTCAACTTTTATAAAATTCAATATTACCGTTCGAAGATTCAAGCTTAAAAAATATCAGTTTGTGCAAGAACCCTCATCATTAAGCCTCCCTTAGAGTGTACCGAAATTCACCAAGTTGCAATGCCGATATCTTTCTGAATACTAATGGTATTGAACTAGAATATTTATATAAGTTGCCCTATATATGTGGCTCTGAAATTATAAAAGAAAATTTACGCTACATTTCGCAAGTGCGCAGTAAAAAATTATTTACTGAAAATGCTCATATTTCCTGAAATATTCAACTTTTAAATTCAAATTTTAATACAATGCTTCTTTTACATAAGTGTAGTGCAATTTAGTGGGAAACTCTACATGTTATAAGCAAAAAACATGTGGAAAAATTTGAGATTTTTTTAAGAAAACCTTTATATTTTACCGAATATTTATGAAAAATTTACGAAATTGCATGTAAATATTATGCACATTAAGCATAACCATTGACGAAAATTTCATCACGTTATCAACTTTCTTTCAAACGGGATGCGTCTGTATTTTTTTCCTTCATCACTTTTTGGTAGGTCCCCTAAATGCTCTTGTGACCAAATCTTCACTGCAAAATGTGAGTTCAAGCCTAATATTTACATGTTCGAAATTCTAGGTAAATCTATGCAGATTCTCGGGAGATATTCGAAAAAATATAAAAAAATTTAAAGTGTCCACATTAAATTGGCAACTAGACGAAATCAATCTGTTTTCTGAATAAATTGCTCCTGTCTTCTCCGCATTTAGAGTGAGCATATTTTGACAAGAAAAAAGTTATAATTATACATAATTATAAATCTGAACAAATATGCAAAGACATACTTTATTTTCTTTCTCCTTGTAACTATATATTCTTCCCAGCTAATTCATATATATTGATACGATCTCCAAACAGGGTGGAAATGGCGATATTCTGAAAGTTTTTGAATTTTTCTGTACATTCTTTGAACTACTGAGGAGAAAAATTGGGATTACGGACGAATTCGAATTTTAATGTTCGAATTAGCTAAGTTCCGCTGTATATCAGTTGCACTGAAATACAATCTTTCTTATTCAGAACTATCTGACTGGGAGTATTGATGCATCGCGTGGCATTTCCCGCTTTGAAAACTTGAATTTTTGCTGCTTATAGTTATAAGAATGATTGTTTTCCACTCCTCAGCAAATAATTAAAAATATTTAATGATGCACTGCGTTGCTTTCCTCACTTTGTGAACTTGAGTTCTTGCTGCTTCTAGTTTTAAGTATGATTGTTTTCAACTCTTTAGCAAATAATTAAAAACGTTTAATGATGCACTGCTTTGTTTTTCTCACTTTTTCAACTTTAATTCTTGCTGGTTATAGTATTAAGTATGATTGTTTTCCACTCCCCAGCAAATAATTAAAAACGCTTAATGATGCACTGCGTTGCTTTCCTCACTTAATCAACTTGAGTTCTTGCTGCTTATAATTATAAATATGATTGTTTTCCACTCTTCAGCAAATAATTAAAAGCGTTTAGTGATGAACTGCGTTGCTTTCCTCATTTTGTCAACTTTTTTTGTCGTTGATTATAATTATAGTTATAATTTTTTTTCATTCCTTTGCAAATAATTAAGAACGTTTATGATGCTTTCTATGGCTTTCTTTACTTTGTCAACTTGAGTTGTCGTTTATTCTAGTCTTAATTATGATGGTTTTCATTTCTCAGCCAATGATTAAAAATATGATGTATTCCACGGTTTTCCTCACTTTGTCAACTTGAATTGTCATTGATTATAGTTATAATTATGATTGTTTTCATTTTTCAGCAAATAATAAAAAAATCGTTTCTTCGTTCTCTTCTGTTTCCTTTTATAATAAATACTGTTGATAAATCACATTATCATTCTATCATATTTTTTTAAAAAAATGAATATAATATGCTTAAGTATAACTTTATAAAAGAGTACCCGTCTCTCAGAATAAAATCTCCAAACAAGAACTGTATCTAAGCACATTATTACTGGTCAGAATAAAAAGGCCGATGAATGAAACGTGGTGTGTCCGTGACTGCAACCCTGCGCCACTACCTCTCAATTCCCCCGATTCATTCTTTCTAGTGGCGTGGCAAACGCGAGGTATTGATTGTGACAGTAGAAGTAACAACAGTTGGTTGGACAGTTGGCTGTTTGTTGTTGTTTCTTGAGTTACACGCAAGCCTACGCATCGGAAAAACGAACATACTTTTCCCCCTCCCGTTTTTCTCGATGGTTGGTGATTTCGTGTAATATCTACTCTGGCTGTTCTACCAGTTGGTACATTCTAACGAAGCGGAATAACTTTTGAAGATTATTATCAGTAATCGTGTAGATTTTTGTAGAATTCTTTGTTATTTTCCATAACTAATTTCGTTATGGGTTTCTTGCCGTTTAGAAAGCAAATATGTTATGGTTTTTCCCTGTTTCGTATTACAGTAGCACCGCGATTATTCGAACTGATTGGGACTCGAATAATCTGAAATTCGGTTAATAGAGACAAAATTTTAAGTCGAGATTACTTATCATTCGACAGGATTTTCCAAGATTGTTTGTTTTAAATTATAAAAATAAGCCAGGAAGCACTTCGGTTTTTAATTATTTGTAATCTACTACCATGTATTAAGATTTTATTATTACATTTTGTTAGTCATCAAATATCTTACATGAATTTTTTGAAACAGTTTTGAAACGAGGATTGGCAAACGTTACTGATTTTCGCTGTTTCCTTTACATTTTCCCAATGAATCTACAAGAATGTTCGTAAAAAAATATCCCCCCCCCTCAACAGCGCGAAACTCTTCGATACATTAACAGTGCCATTCTTTCATGAAAATGCCAGGAATTTGCGCACATCACTATTGAAGTGCTTAAGAATGGAATTGGAATTTTATTTATTTCTTTTTCCCTAAATATCTTCTTGGATTGTAAGGATCCCTATCCCCTCCAGATATCTTCTTGGATTATAAGGATCCCTATCCCCTCCAGATATTTTCTTGGATTATAAGGATCCCCTCTCGATAATAGCTTTCGTACAGTGAAAATTGGCTCCAGTTCCAACTTTGACACCCGTTTCTGAAAAATTTGTAGATTTAATTAAAAAATGAAAAACACAGTTCGATTTTCTGCCGCCGACTCTGGTAACAGGGACCTAGGTTGACGGAAGCCCATATATTCGAGGTTCTTCTGTACAGTAAAACTTCGATTAACAGCCACCGTTCTATGACAGATAACCGAATAGACGGGTAACAGAAATGTTACTTAATACATATTTATTTATTTATTCAAAGCACACTACAGAGATGACACCATTTGCAGAGTTCATGATCAAAAACACGCAAAAAACACAATCCACTAAGTGAATTAAAACAGAAAGAAAAAAAGTAACTGCAGAGAATACAATACTTCAAAGCTCAAAACCACATTAATTATAAAAATGTAAACACTTTTTTAATTATAAAAATGTTTTAAAATGAAAACACGCAATTACAAAAGCACTAGAAACATACTGAGGTTACAAAAGTTCATGTTGCATACCGTCACATTCAAATTATAAAAAAATCACACAACTTAAAATAAATTTAGAACATTAAATCAAAAAACCGTTAAAAAAGCAAGGGTCAAAAAGTCAAACACACGCAAACACTAGATCAAGGTATAAATATCTTAATATGTATAGTCAAGCGTAAGAAAAGAAAAAGAAATCAGGTCATGTATTCAAAAGTTGAAAACAATTCGATTTAAAAACAGTAGGAGACATATGATAAATGTCCAGTTCACCAGAGATCCTGTTGAAAGTCTTATAAAATTTATATAACGAGAACCTGTTAATAATGAAATTTAGAATACACATTAGGAACAGAACTTTGGTTCCATAAAGATCTGGCAGGCACAGCGAAATTTATAGCACTCAGTATATCAGTACAATCGATCGAACCATTGATTACTTGTAAAAGAAAAGAACACGAGAAACATCTCCTCTGGAACACAAACTAGGTATATTAAACATATCACATGTGCAGTATCGGGATTTCAGTGATGACTTGGGACAAAAATGAAAATAAAATCCTTTAAAAGTGAATAATATATATATATGTTGTATTTCATTTTACAGAACGATCAATATAAACTTCAATATAAGATTAGTAATTTATAGAAATGTATTGTAATACTATAAACATTTTTACTTTTTGGGATGCATCCTTTTCATTTTCTGAAGCTATTCTAAATTCTATAGTGACAGATTATTTCCTCTGTCTCTTTTATCACTCAATAAATAAAATTTTGATATTTAATTAAAGAATATAATAATAATCGAAATCTGTATAAAATTTATATATATAGTTAAATAAAATGTAATTATCTATCTACCACAATCTTCCATAGAAGTATCAGTTTGATAAAAACAACTTAATCAACCGTATTTCTTTCAAACTAAATAAATACATCTGCTTGATTTTGTGAAATCATTCCTTATTCAAATCCTATAGCGTCGGATTACTTTTTTTCTTTCGCCTCCATCATTTTAATTAAATAACACTTAATAATTAAATAAAATTTAGTTAAAAAGATAATAAATTCAATAGTAATATTAATTTAAATAAAATTGAGATAGATTATTAAATAGAATTTAATTATCTGTCTACTACAATCTTCCATAGAAGTATCAATTTCATACAACAACTTTACCAGCAATATTCCGTTCAAACTAAATGAATATATCCTTTTTATTTTGTGAAGCTATTCCTCTGCCAAATCCTAGAGTGATGGATTATTTCCTCTGTCTCTTCTATCCCTCAATAAAATAAAATTTAGGTAGTTAATACATTTAATGATAATATAAATTTAAATAAAACTTAGATAGATAATTAAATAATATATAATTGTATCTGCCGTAAACGTAACAGTTTGATAAAACAACTTAATCCGCCGTATTCCATTCAAACTAAATGAATATATCTATTTCATTGTGCGAAATCATTCCTCATTCAAATCTTATAGTATCTGATTATTTCTTCTTTCACCTCCAGCATGTTAATTAAATAACATTTAATAATGAAATAAAATAGAGATAGATTATTAAATAAAATTTAATTATCTGTCTACCTCAATCTTCTATGAAGGTATCAGTTTGATACAACAACATAACGAGCCGTATTCCGCTCAAACTAAATGAATGTATCCTTTTCATTGTGTGAAATCATTCCTCATTCAAATCCTATAGCGTCGGATTATTTCCTCCTGCGCGCAATAAAATGAAAAACCGGCGGCAGTCGTGACGATATTGTGAAAACACTTAAGTCCGCCGGATCTACTTTCTCCGAGGGTCATCCGAATTGGTTTTTCTAACGCGAGTTTAAAACCGAGATCACACTTTGTCCGGACGTGACCTGCGTCCCCCTCTGCCGGACTAACCTCCATTTAATGCCCCTTGAAGCACGGGAGGAAAAGTTATCTATTGCCGGACTTCGGGGCGATTATTTCTCGCCTGTTGTTTTATTCCATCGCTTTCGGTGATACAGTGACCAGTAAGATGCATGACACGTCCGTCTCGAATGTGTCATAACAGAATCGGATTGCCTGTAATGTATTCTGCGCTGGCGGATTGATTGGTAGCTTTTAAAATGAGTTTCTAATTAATAATCGATTGTTGAACGCATATTGACCAGTATAAAACGCATATTGATATATTTAAACGCATATTGACCACGTCCGTCTCGAATGTGTCATAA
>BGPR01000078.1:550774-592585 GCA_013235015.1 Araneus ventricosus
TTAAATACTCAAGAAAAAGACAAGACAAAATGAAAATACTCAACAAACAAGTTAGCCGTTACTTTAAATTGCATAATAAAAACAAAAAATTAAGGCTATATAGAATTGGATGGATAATAATGTGGCTGTGAATGTCATAGCATTCGTATCACAATGAAAATTATTATCGTGGCATTCACTTACGCAAATGTGTTATCACCTGTAAAGCGCGTTTTGGCATCTTGGCTCAGAACAGCTGAAATAGCACCTTTGTCAACCATTTCAATTTTTTCCTGGAAAATTGCTCTTTATCTTTACAGAAAGCGATCCCGGCCTGTCCTCTGCATTACCTGAGACTTCTTACCAAGTCCCTAAAGAACAAATAATTGTCCTACTTAGCACTTGGCCTTAGCAGTTTGTTGAAAACTCGGCTAAAGTCTTAAAAATAATGCCAAATATATTAAATAGTTACATGGAATGAAATCCTTTAATATAAATTACAATTTTGTTTTAAATGTTTATACATAACGTCACTGTTATATCAAAATGTAGTATGTCAAATTTGCCATAACATTTTACTGACGCAAAACGTTTCTATAGGTTAGGAATATCTGCTCTCAAATTGTGATATGTAATCGTTGTATGTTGACACAAAATGTCATATGTCGCTGGTGGTTCCAGCTATTAAATCTAAATTTCGGTGACGCATCAAAATAGCCCAAGTCATAAGAGCCCCGACAATAAAGGCCAAGACAAAATAGCCCCGACAAAATAGCCCAAGACAAAATAGCCCGTCAAAATAATGTTTTTTAATGTCATTCAATATTTGAATTTGGGTTATTTTGTATATCTTATGGCTTGGGCTATTTTGACGGGTTATCCTAATACCTAGTTTCGTATGTTTTACTAGGTATGGTTTTTGACTTATAACATTTTGATATAGCAGCGAAAATATAAAAAAACAGGCATTACGAGCGGAAGTTACAGGCAAAAAACGACCTCAAGCAGAAATCGTTTAAGCATAATCCGCTGATTTTGCACCATTGCAGTCTTTTAAAGAAAATTACTTGTAGTTAAATTCTCCGTTTCCTTTAATTTTTTTCTTCCTTAACAATTGTAAAGAGAAATAAATTTGAATTTTTTATGTTGCACTAGCACACTGAGTACAGAAAATATCTAATAAAGATAATTTTCCCCCATAACTCAGTGTAATCTCAACTATTTAGACGATGTAACGCGTTTTAGTAGCAGGAATGGGCAACTCATCAACCGTAATTAAATCAACGCAAAATTGGAGATAATTGCAACTTCCGCTTTTACAAAACGCTAATGAAGTAATTGAGCATCGCAAACGATGCATCTGTTTTCGAGGTTGTGGAGACAACTGCTGTTTCAGTCATTCTTTTGTCGATTCCACTTTCAACAGCCATTTTGTTTTGTCTGGCGGCGAAATACAGCACGCGAAAGAATGAAAAAAAAAGTCTGTTGCAGAAAAACCAGATTTCACTGAAATTACTTTGTTCTATCGAAAACTAGCTAACAAGATTGTCTGTTTGATGTATCACAGAAGTACAGGGCGTTTCGGCTTAAAGTATGAAGAAGTGATAGTTCATATTGAAAGAACTCTTGCGACATATCAACAGATATTTTATTCCACGCATTATTAATGCAGTGCGAGACCAAATTTTAATTCATAAATATTATTTTCACCCGAGACAATGTATTATGTTTCCGTGTTTTTATTATTTTTTTGCATTAATTTATTGTTCCGCCTTTCTTTGATGTTTTATTTTGTTGATTGAGCGAAGCGAGGTCTACGTTTCAACACCAGCATTTGGCATTTGTCTGTCTGCAAATTTGTTACACGATTACGACCAAATGCGTTTGTTCGATTTCCTTCAAATTTGGTATAAATATTTCTTTAAGCAATAAAAAACGGTGTATATGTTTTATTTCTATTTATTTTAATTCGATAATAAAATAATAATTTTAATTATATATAATTATTATATTAATTGGTAATAAAAGAGTGAGTGGAACATTAAGATTAAGATTATGACATCAGAGTTGTAAATAAACACACTTTGCTTATGGCTATGTAACGCTGTGTATCGTTATTCGCTTTTAGCTAAATAAATATTACCTATTTTTATAATTTTTGGCTATCTTTTGCTTCTAAATTTATATTTAAACTCATTTATTATCTAAACCATTTCGTTTTTACCCTATATGGCTCAGTAACCAATTTAAAGAACTTGAAAATTTCGCTTGTAATTGTTAAGCCTAAATGGAATAATCAAATTCTTCTCGCCAAGATAATTTCGCATACCTTATTAATCGTCTGATCTCCATAGCAACGACAACTTTTCGCTTATATACATTTTTTTCAAATTGTAATAATTATCGCCAAGTTATTTGGAGTCCCATCTTCGCAGTTCGAACGAAGTGAGTTGGAAAAAATATTTTAATTTGATGCCTGTTTAATAGTGAAATTTTCTCCATGATTTTTTTAAAATAACTAATTTAAGAATTCATTTTTTCTCTGTGATTTTTTGGTGCCATCTCTTTCAAAATATTTCGATATGCCGCTTAAAGATAAGCGAAATAAAACAGCTAGAGATGTTTTGCTAATTCAGCAGATTGCGAGTCATTTTATCCATATTAACCTCCAATTTGTTGCACCATAAGAATTGTGCTAAACTTTTGTACACCAGTGTATCTCCTCGAGGGTAAAATTACGATGTCCTGTGTCCATAAAAACAATGCTGTCTTCACAATGAATAACATTTGCAAAGCTTTTAAAAAAATGCGATGAAGAGAAAATCTTTTTTTTTATTTGGGGGGGAGCGAGGTCTACTGTTCACAGAACCACCAGTAAATTTTCTTGGAAACGTTTTCGTTCATTCTGAAGATTTTTAAATTTATGATTCAATTAGGATTAAAAATACTGCAGTGTGTGTTCCTGTTGCCCTGTCATCTTTTCCTGCGTTTCACATAAATGGTGACCCGAACGTGATAATAAAAGTTGCCACAAATACTAAGTTAACACACGGAACATAACATACAGTAAAGCGCCGTTTATACGTCTTTCACGGGAACGATTTAGAATGACATATTGTTGCAAAAATGTAATGTCTCTTTCCTGCCTGACTAGTCTTTTGCTTGGGAAGAGAGTTTTACAAGGGTAAATATGGGATGGCCGGGAATGGACCCCGAACTTGGCGACAATTTTGGCGACTTGGTGACAAATTTGGCGTCATTGACGAAAAATCGATGATTCCAGAAAATGCGACCCTTTCGTCGATATCTCTAGTAGGAAAGAAAATACGCTTGAATGTACGAGAAAACTCCATGTGACGTCACGGCCTGTCAGGGAGAGTACTCAAGGGCCACGCATGGATTAGAGAGGTGTGTTGCTGTTGAATGTTTGCGTTGCTAATCTGTGCAAGATCTATTGTTTCCTGTTACCTGTGCTACGTGTTTTTCTGCACATTTGTGAATAAGCCTTCATTCTCCATTATCCTGAGTGTTGGACTGTTTACACCATACACCCACAGAAAGATTTTTGTAACACTGGTGCCAGAAGCGGGGTAGTTGTGTAAAAGATGAAAGATTCGACTGTTTACTGAAAACTTTGGAAGGATTATTAAACAATCATGTTGCTGGGACGAAGAACACTCCTCGACGAAATCCAAACGTGACTTGCTGGAATTGTAACAATAAGGGGCACGCACAGAGGGACTGCCAGACAGGAAAACTAATGTATGGCCGTCTTACTGGGCGAAGGCTGCTTTTCTCAGTAAAGACCCTGAAGAAGGACTGAAAGTTTCCGCACTTTGAAGAGGAAGAAATGGACTCTACTTGGAAGGATCTATTTGCGCCGTAACGGACTTTCCTAGCCAAGTTTCCCAGAAAGGTGTCCTTGTGGCGACCACACTCGGTGATTTAAAAAGAGAAGACATCACTGTTCGAGTTCTCAATCTGGACAATAAACCCAAGACCGTCGACAAAGGAACTGTTATTGCGACGTGTGAGCCAGTGGTGAATATCGTTGCTCGCCCTAGAGAATTTTCAGAATCACTACGTATCCCGTCAATCTTGGAGAATCTTGAAGGGCTTAATGCAGAACAGCGTACATCAGTGAGGGAATTGCTTCAAGAATTTCAGAATTTGTTTTCTACTAGTGAATCTGATGTCGGCCGGTGCAATATGACTCAGTATAGAATTAATACAGGTAATCATCCACCAATCAAGCAATATCCAAGACGTTTGCCTCTTGCAAAAAGAAAGAAAGGAAGCGGAGTGCCTAGTTAAACAGATGATGGATAACGGAATAATAGAAGAATCGTCAAGACCTTTGGCTTCGCCTATTGTGCTTGTTAGGAAGAAATATGGATCGACACGTTTCTGTGTTGACTACAGGAAGCTAAATGAGATTGCGATAAAAGACAGTTATCCTCTACCACGGATAGACGACACCCTGGATGCTTTGAACGGAAGCCAATCGTTCTCGAGGTTAGACTTGAAAAGTAGATACTGCCAAGTCGATATCCAACCTGAAGATAAAGAAAAAACAGGCTTCACCACCGGACAAGGATACTGGCAATTTAAGGTAATGCCTTTCGGACTTTGTAACGCCCCTGCCACATTCGAAAGATTAACGGAAACGGTATTGCGTGGACTTACGTCTGAAGCCTGCTTAGTGTATCTTGATGACATTATAATGGTAAGACGAACATTTGAAGAACATCTGAATAATATTCGAAAAGTATTTCACTGTCTGCAAAAAGCTAACCTCAAGCTAAGTCCGAAGATATGCAGATTCTTTCGAAAGAAGGTTTCTTATCTTGGACACATAATTTCTGTAGACGGAGTTAAAACCGACCCAGAAAAGATTAAGGCAGTAGTTTATTGGCCTCTGCAAGAGACAGTACAAGATCTCCGAAGTTTCGTTGGACTTTTCACCTATTACCGACGTTTTGTAAGGAATTTCTCTGCAATAGTAAGACCCTTACATAAATTAACTGAAGCTAGATCAAACTTTAATTGGACTGAAGAATGCGAGAAATCTTTCAATAGTCTGAAGCAGACTTTGATAACTTCCCCTGTCTTGGCCTATCCCCGGACTGACGAGGAATTTATCTTGTTTACGGATGCTAGTATTGAAGGAATGGGAACCGTGCTTTCTCAGAAAATTAGAAACGAAGAGTGTGTCATCGCTTACATCAGTAAGAGCTTGGGTAAGCCAGAAAGAAATCATTGTGTCACGTGTAAAGAATTACTAGCCATTGCGAAATCTATAGAGCATTTTAATCACTATGGACGGAAATTTATTCTCCGGACTGATCATGCTTCCCTTAGATAGCTTTTGAATTTTAGGGAACCTGAAGGCTGAATTTAAGGGAACCTGAAGGCTAGATAGCTCGCTGTATCCAAAGACTTCAAGAATATGACTCCGAAATCCAGCATCGCAAAGGAACCTCTCACGAAAATGCAGATGCCCTCTCTCGAAGATCCTGTAAAGAGAGCTGCAAACATTGCACGATTGCAGAGAAAATGTTCGAAATGGAAACAAACATTTCCGTGAAAGTTTTAACAACAGAGGATCCCTGGTCTTCAAGTGAGACCCAAAAAGCACAACTGGTAGATCTTGTTTTTAGGCCATTCCTAGAGAAGAAACTAAATTCGGAAGATCGAATATCTTGGCAAGAAATCGCTCCGGAGAGTCCTGCAACAAAACGGTATTGGGCTCTTTGGGACTCCTTACACCTTAAGGATTGTGTTCTATATCTTAAGTGGGAAAGTGATGAAGGAAGCTCTTGTCGTTGGCAACTAATTCTCCCGAAAAACAGAATTCAAGAAGTTCTGCAAGAGAGTCAGGGCAGCGGAAGTGGAGGCCATTTTGGAGTCATGAAAACGTTTAGTAAAATCCAAGAGCGATATTATTGGGATCGACTTCTCTCCGACGTCGAAAAATGGTGCTGAGAATGCCACGCTTTCGGATCCCGAAAAGGACCCAAAACAGGAACTGAAGGTCGCTTATATCGCTATAATGTGGGCGCACATTTCTCAAGAATGGCTTTGGATATTTTAGGACCTTTTCCTGTAACGTCCTAGTATTGATGGACTATTTTATTAAGTGGCCTGAAGCAGTCCCCATTCCAGATCAGGAAGCCTCGACTGTGGCTGAAGAACTTGTTCGAACCTGGACTTCCCGTTATGGCGTACCTGTGATATTACATTCTGATCAAAATACAAATTTCAAATCCGCATTCTTCACTGAGCTTTTCAAACTTTTAGGAATTCTGAAGACTCGAAAGAGGGCGTTACATCCTGAATCCGATGGCATGGTCAAGAGGTTTAATCGAACGATTTTAAATAATCTGTCTTTATCTGTTTCGAAGAATCAAAATGACTGGGATTCACATTTGCCACTCTTTCTCTTGGCCTATAGAAGCGCGGACCATGAAGCGACCGGATTCACTCCAGCACAGATGCTTTTTGGTCGAACTGTACGATTTCTCTGTGATATCCTCTTTGGAAAACCGAGTGATACGCCTTCCTCGCCGAATGAATACCTGAATAATTTAGAGGCACGTTTGGTAAGCGTACATGCGTTTGCCAGAGAGCGAATTAAACTGGCCAGTGAACGAATGAAGACTAGCTACGACTCCGGAGCAACAAACCATCATTTTAAGGACGGTGATCAAGTCTGGATGTATAATCCGAAGAGACAGAGAGGTCTGAGCCCGAAACTGCAGCAGAACTGGGAAGTACCTTATACTATCGTCAAGAAACTCAACGAGGTTATCTACAGAGTTCAGAGGTCACCTAACGCCAAGCCAAAAGTCATTCACATTAATCAGCTAGCTTCCTACCGAGCTACTGATCATAGTTCTATGCTATGAGACTGGCGGGACGTCAGTCTTTGAAGAGGGGAGCAATGTTTTAAAAGTGTATTGCCGTTTTCCTGCCTCACTAATCTTATGTTTGGGAAGAGAGTTTTACAGGGTTAAGTATGTGTATGGCCTGGACCCCTGAAATTGAAGACGAACTTGGCGACCATTTTGGTGACCTTGGAGACAAATTTTTGATTCCAGAAAATGCGACCCTTTCCTAGATATCTCTATTAGGAAAGTAAATACGCTTGGATGTATGAGAAAACTCCATATGACGTCACGGCCTGTCGGGGAGAGTAATTAAGGGCCGCGCTTGAATTAGAGAGGTGTGTGTTGATCCACTGGAACGACTTTGGAGTTTCGTCTGCGGTGCGAGCTAGGAAGCTGGTGAGCTGAGCGCTATTGAAAGTGTTGTTATTGTCGTTATTAGTGATTTGCTGACTGTTTGTGTTGCTAAATCTGAAAGTGCTGAAATGTTATTACCTGTGAATTGTTGACTGTTTGCGTTGCTTTAATGCTACTAATGCAAATTCACTTAAAAGTATTAATTTTAAAGTTTTTTTAAGATAGTACTAGTGTGGAAATACTACATAGCATGAAAATCAATAGTTAAATTTTAAAATTAAACATTTATCATAAAAGTGAGAAAAATCATACCAACCGTCGTCTGGCGTGTTGATTATTTGTAAGTATTAAGCGCATCTTTATGAATCGAATTCATTAAATGATTTTTCGCTATCCTTCTGACAAAAGAAATAAGTTCGAAATTTTTCAATGGAGTTCATTTCGTCTTTAAAGAATGGTGGAATAACTTCTTCATCATCGCTTAAATTAGCGCCAGACAATGTGTCTCCTATTAATTCGTCAATTGTGACGAATTTCAAATTCACGGTATCTTTATCGCAGTTCACATACTAGAAAGGAGGAAATTTTCACATTTAAGACTAATGATATATTTCTAATTTTATGCGATTTGTGTAATGACAGTAGATCTTTATTTGGAAATGGGAGAGAGGAAAAGGATGTTAACCCCCTTGCTTTCTAGGAAACTTAATAGGAATGGAAAAATAATGACCGATGCAGAAAATTCGCAAATTTCAGAAAGTAATAAAACGACATATAACCGAGGCTTTGCGTCGTATAAATGATGTATTGTGTCATTACAATGAATACGAATGAGTCGAGACTGTGATGAAACGATGTATAAATGTAAACGAAGTATGAATGAGAAACGTATAAACGGTGCTTTACTGTATATCGTCTGGTGTGATAATAACCATTATGAAATAAAATTTCGTCTCGCGTGGCATGAATAGAATAAAATGTTTGCATATACGTCCCCACAGGATATATGATTAGTAAATAAATATATATGGATTCATTCGATAAGGAATAAATTTCTACTAAGTATCGAACATTGAACACCACACGACACCTCCGCTTGTAGAGCTTATGTAGCTCCTATCCGGTTTGACATAGATGTAAGCAGGCTTTTAAAAAAATTACGCTATATGACTTATAAATGAAAAGAGAAAAATTACGTTATATATGAAAACAAAAATAATGGACTACTACGAGATTATATAAAAGAAAAATGATGCACCATGTTTGGAGTAAAGAATGCGATAGAAAATCAATGTGTGCTATGAGAATGGAATGAATGACATTGCGCTACATATGAAGTACAGAAATATAATTTCAAATATTTCGTTATGCATGAAATACAAAGATACGAGAAAATAAACCCATTGTATTACATGTGAGTTACTAAAATATATGATTAAAAAATGCTCGATATATAAAATACAAGGTTAATTAGAAGCATTGAACTGTATAAGAAATATTGCGCATATATATGAAAACTATAGGAAATTAAAAAGTAATATTAAAAAAATTCTGGAATGTATGGAATAGCAAACTAGATTTAAATCATTACACTGCGTATGAGATGCAATACTGGAGAGAAAAAAGGGTGTTTCACGCATCATTTGTAAATTTTAAAAGTAATAAAGAACGACTGCTATAGAGGATCTCAGACAGTAAAAGAAAAGGATACACCAAATAAAACATGGATTGCAAATGCAATTGCATGGATTGCAAACATGGATTTACAAATATGCAACAGCGTAACGACACAGTTGCAGGAATAGCATCATGCGAAGCGTACATCGCTTCGGAGAGCAAGTTCTTTAAACATTTACTTAAAGTTCTCCAAAATTTATTGTCGATACTGCGCCCTACTTGCTACCGCCAGGCGAAAACCCTGAGCGGGGTTGCCTCAAATAGACGAGTCGAAGAAAGGAGGGATACGGATATAAAATCAACCGCAACATTTGGCAAACTAAGCGCGCTTCCGTTAGGCGAGGAATTCGTTTTCGAGCGAAGTAGAAAGAAAAATGAGACTTCTGCCCGTTCTATCTGCGCCAAATGAAATAAAGGCCTTTCCTTCACCCCAAAAATGCATTGGAAAATCCCGTTTCCATAACGACCAGCACCGACATGTCTGGTGTCTAGGGTTTTTCTCATGGCAGTAGGACAGTATCTGACATACCACGTATGACTTGTAATGTTATTCATGCAACTAAGTTTCTGTGCTGTTGTAAATTTGCATATCTTTAAATCTGTTTTGTATATTTTATCTTGTGTATTCTTTTCCTTTTTAATAATTTAATAACAAAAGCCACATGTAGATGCCAACATGCCTTCTTTGCGTTTCTGACCAACGTTCCATTGCAAAAAAATGTCTTGTTTATGTTTGTCTTACCTACGCTTAAAGTTTGTAAATGGCCTTTATGGACACCCTGTATATGAAATTCGCACTTGCACAGCAAATAATTATTTACTACAAATGTTCATATTTTCTATAATATTCAAACTATTTAATAAAATTTTAATACGGGATTCTTTTACAAATTGTCAAGTATTCTGTAAGTTTCATACGATTTGGTTTAAATCTTTGCAAGTTATAAGCAAAACCCCTAAGGAGAAATTTGGGATTTTTAAAGAATCCTTTATATTTTCCCGAAAATTTGTGCTACATTTACGAAAATGTAAGTACAGGGTGTACACAAATGAAGTGACACATTCCAAAAATTAATTTTAAAAAACTCAAAATGTTGGAACTACGTTTTTTTTTAAAATAAGAGCGCATCTCAAAAAAATTTTTTCAGATAGGTAACGCGGCGCTACGCCGTTTTAAATTTGTTACAGCGAGAAAATTCCGTACGCAGTGGCTACCGATTAGCAGAAGCCGATGCGTGTTTTCTGGTTTCTTTTTTCAGTTTTTCTTGAATATCACGAAAACTCTTTAAGTTTCACACTACATGTGAATTAACAAATTAAAGAGCGTAAAATTCCCTACAAATACATGCTTTTATTTTTCTTCCAGTTCTAATATTTTCTCAGATAATGGCTCTAAACAAATGTTTAATTTCCAGTAATTTATGACCCCCTAGACGACCGAAATGGCATGTTACCTATCTGAAAAAAACTTTTTGAGATGAGCTCTCATTTAAAAAATTCGTAATTCCAACATTTTTAGGGTTTTTTTTATTAATTTTTGAAATGTGTCACTTCATTTGTGTACACCCTGTATTATGCACATCAAACATAACCATTGATGAAAGTTTCATCTCGTTCTCAGTTTTCTGTGAAACGGTTTGAGTCGAAATCCCTTTTAGTCGTCATCACTTTCTGGTCACTCCCCTAATTGCCCTCGTGATCGCATCTTCACTGTAAAATGTGAGTTGGTATGGACGATGGTATGTCCCACTACTCTCAGCAACTGATTCCGGACCATAATATCGATATTAACTCCAATTTTTTAACATTCAAGAATTGTGCATTACTTTTGGACACCATTGTATTGTATTACTAAATGTATTATTGTCGTTCTAAATAGCATTGCCTATAGAAAGTTTTAAAAAATAATATTTTAGTTTTCAAAAACTAAGGTTTTTCTTTTTATTACCATTGTACCTCCATTGAACATTTTCAGAGAAGTTGATGAACATGGATTATCTAATTTAAGTTGTCAAGCAAATGAATGAGATATTTCATTCTGCTGCCGTGGTAACGAACTAAACTACTGAAATTGATTGTAGTCCAAAAAGCAAATAAAACTTTTAATAATTACTTTCACCGAAATATCTTAGTAACAATCGTCGTGTTTTTTGTTAACTAAAACTAAATCAGTCATAAAGCAGCCTGTTGAAAAACAATTTCCAATAAATATATATATATATATTATATATAGCAATTAAATGAAGTTTTCATTAACTATGGAAATTTGTAAATCTTTAAATTTTGCACTTCTACAAAGCTGAAAACAAAATTTATAACACATCAAGGTATTTATTTGATATATGGTTTCCAATGAATAGTATTATTTCCTGTATATATATATATATATATATATATGAGTGGTATGAAAACTTTTAGAGAAAAATTATCTATTTAACTTCTACATTTCCAACTGAAATAAAACGAACAGACGGTAAAAACAATTAGAGAAATAAATGTTGAATTACGTAAGCATTTACTTAAGATAACAATTATTTTCTTAAAATAACTATCACCTTTCTAATTTCTTACACTTAAAAACTAAAGGAATTTTCGTTTCAAGCATATTAAAATAAATTAGCTTCACCTTTTCACGAAGTATAAAAGAAAGAATGAGCGAACAATTAAGTTTCCACCATTCCAAATAAAATAAAACGATCAGACGATAAAATAAAAAAAGAGAAATGAAGAAGAAAATAAATGTTTGGTTTGATAAAACCAAAATCGTTTTAGCAGCTGAAAAGGTAAAATGTTCTTTCTCTTCGGGGTTTATGGAAGAAAGAATAAATCCGTTTTTCTTTTCGGTTTCGTTTGTTCGAAGGCGCTTGGGGGGGGGGGCTCGTTCTGGGTGTGTGTGAGAGTTTATTGATCAGAAAGCAATGAGCCGCGAAGGAGGAAAAATTACTTATCGTGTTAGGGCAATTATTCCACCTGGGTTGTAGTTTAAAAAGCTAACTCTATTTACGACGCTGTGACGATACGATACAAATGACTCGTTGCAAATTTATTGATACATTGTATGATGAACACGTGACACACGTAACGATTTTTGCGTCATTTAAAAGAAACGAATTTTTTATATATATTTTGTTCATTTGTTTGTTTCCCAATTATGGTACAGTGGAAGCAAAATATTAGCTCATGAACTGATTTGTTGCCAGTGGATAGTATTTTTATTTGAATGGGTGATATCTGGATTTAGTTTCAAAGAAAAAAATTAGCCACATATTCGGTCTTTGAAATTTTTTGCTGGAATAGTAATAAATAATAATCCTACAAGTTAACCTACAAGTTAACTGTTTCATTCAGCTTCTCAAAAGTAATTTGATGCATTATTAAGTTCATCGCGAAATACTGTTATCTTAATATAATGGTTAGTTCTAGATTAGAATTTTGTTCTGTAATTTCTAAATGTCTAAAACTTGGTGATGCAAATTTATTTACGTTAGAGACAACAAAACTAATGTGAGCTTCACATTCCACAGGTTATAAAAAAGTTAAGACACGCGAATAATCGCGCTGAAGATTAAGCATTTAGAATATCGCAATTTTCCTCCAATTCTCTTCTTCTGATCTTTTAACTCACTGGATCTCTGGTCATTGATATATTTAAATGGTTTTTTTTGGAAGAAATCTAGAATTTTCAGAACAATTTAGAGTTGAAATGATGATACATATTAAGATTGAAATCTTCCACGAGACACTGGCATATAGGTGGACTCAGTGGAAACAAACTGACGATTGAATCCTGTCGATTAAGAGTTATATTGATCCAAACTCCAGATTAATCAAACCAATCGAATCAATTACGTTATCATATTATGTTGCTTTTTTGGAAAAACATTACCAGATGTTTTGCTAAAACATAAATTAAAAACAAGACATGTATGAATGAGGCTACAATTATAAAATAGGCCCACCAGTAGTCTCGTCAATTAAAGCATGGCATTGCTGGAAACATACAGGAGGAAGAAGGTCATGTGTTCTCTTCTTTGCCTGTATTCTAAACAAAAATGATTCAAAAACTGGCAAACCGATGCATCGAATTGCTCGCTGGATTCGGGTATGGCTGCTAGAAGTTTTCCTCCAAGCGAAATGCAAATTTCGACCAGTCTCCCCTGAAAGGCAGCCTACCCCATTCATTAAATCTAAGTCACATGTCTCTCTCACCTAGGTGCTCCAAGATTGTCTTGACCAAAAGAAGGCACTTACTATTTATCTTTGAGTCCTTGGCTCATGGACTACGCTAGACCAATTGCGGTAACAACCACCAATATGATAAAACAGATGTAACCAGCAGAAGTGGTCTCCCCTAAACTTTCTCGTATACTTCTAACACATGTAGAGAAAAAAATAAGCTAAAAGGAAGTAAAACGAACAAGCGTCTCTAATGCAGTGGAGAAACAAAGAATGCGAGACGTCATACCACGGGTTTCCAAGGTCGACCAACACGGGAGGAGGGAAAAACAACGCGCGCCAGAAAACGTGCAGTATTCCCTAAGGCGGGGAAAACGCTCGCTACAGCGTTCGCGCCTTTTATTTTTTGCGTCGTAGAATGGGGGAAAAACCGAATATGCAATTTCAACGTCTTTTTTTTAACCGATTAACACAGCAATTGAGCAAAAATCTACCATTAAGGTGAGAAGCCCACATAACAAATTTCATTAATCAAAGTAATTTTTTAAAGAAGTTATTGCGTTCAAAAGTATGCAACTATACAAACAGTCAACCCTCTGACGGATCTGGTCGAAAATTTGATAGAAACCTACAAATTATGTGTAAAGACCACATACCAAATTTTATCCCTGTAGCTTCAATAGTTTTTGAGTTATCGTGTTCACAGACAGACAGACATAATTCCAAAATTGTGTTTTTCGGACTCAGGGAGGTCTAAAACGTGGAGATTCGTCAAAATCTCGAGTTCGAGATTTTTGCCTATTACAATACTTTCTCTTTGTATACTTCATATACGAGAAAGTAAAAAGTGGACAGATTGGTTGGTGTTTCTTTTTAGAACTATGCATCTTCTACGAGTATTCAGCACATCATATTGATTTTTTCCAAATAAATATTTTTTGGGGGAAAACAAAATACGATATGCTGGATTTATGAACACGATTTTTTTCTCATAAATGAAATGGTATCATTTTATTATGATACTTTGTTGTTGCTTGACTCTCCAACTGCTTTTGTATATCCTGTAATTAAATAAGTTCGTTTTTATTCATTTCTTAATGTCAGCAGTTGTAAATCAAAAACTCTACTCTTGAATATTTATACACTTTTATTTATCTTGAATTTTTCCTGTGTATAAAGATAGAGCATTGCAATCGATTTTTCACTTACTTCCTGATGTGTTAAGAGTTTTGAAATTTTGTACACAAATGTATTCTCGCTGTCAATACACTATTTCAATATTTTCAAAGCTGATAAAATTCTTATTATTATTAGTTAATAAACAGCCAATTGATTAATTTAATTAAATTTCAATTCCACACGTGTGGCGCCACCTTAAGAAAAAATACATTTCAAGATTCCATAATATTTATAATAAATAATTATGAATAAAAGTCTAAAAAAATAGAAAATAATTAGAGTAAAAAAATTCTACTCTTTAGTTGGCTAATAAAAGTGCGCCTAAATTGTTTTAATCAGCTTATTTTAAATTTGTAATTATGATATACTGACACGATAAAAAGACAGTTTTAGAAAATAATTTAGTTTATTTAGAAAATCCAAAAGAAACGCTGATATCCAGCTTGACAAGCAAACAGATTGAAAAGCAGGAAAAAGAGATGAAAATAAAAATAAATATTTTAACGAACTAAGGCACGCGCTTAAATTTTAACATCACTTGGAAACTTCCAGAACTTTCTTATTTACACAATGTTGCCAGCAAATTTTTAATAACTTATTAAAATCTAATTAAATAAGGAAACATAGAGTTTTAGTTCATGTGCATCTGATTTTTATAAATTTAAAATATGGAAATTTAAGAAGTTTCTTTCTTTTTTTTATTGTGGCAGTATTAATTCTTTTTCTTTCACTTGAGCGCTTTCTACTATTAACTTTATTTTCCATTAACTTATTCGTCCTTCAAAAGTTTCAACAATATTTCAGAAGATTTGATGAGAACGAGTATTCATATTTAAAGAGTGTATGCCAAGCAAAACAAGTAATAATTCGTAAGTTTTGTAAATTCCGAGCATAATAACGATACATAAATTCTGTTTCTTTCGCTTGTGTGCATTTTGATATTAAAAAAACAGTGTGGCCTTCAAAGGTTTCCTTAATATTTCTGGAGATTTGGTAAAAACGAATATCCATTAGCTCACAATCAAAGCAAGTAATAGTTCAAAAGTTCTGTAAATGCCGAGCATAAGAACAACCGCGACCGCTTCGTAAAGACCCGAAACAGTTACTCTAAAGAGTTTAGATGAAATCCCTTTTTCAAAAGGAGAAGTTTTTATAAAAAAAATAAAAAAGTGAAAGTAAAATCGAGAGAAAAAGGAATTTCCTGTTCGGCTTCTTGGTTGAAAACTAAGTAAGGCTCTGTCCTCTTCGTTACCTAGCAAAGTGGAGTAAGTCAAAGAACTAGGTTGCAAAATATGTTTTTAGTTTAATCTGACAGATCGCGCTGTCATTAACAGGTCTATTTTGAATTAAGATAAAAGGGATGATATATTAGTATGTTTTATTCCCTGTTTGTGTGAAATAAGTATATTTAAAGTGTACCTACTGGGCAGTGGTGGCTCGCCCGTTAAGGTTGCACCCCCTCCCCCATCCCCAATATTGTTTAAAAAATGACTTTTCGTTTTTAATCTTTTTTGGTTATTTTTGACTATGAGAGTTCGAAGAACAACGAAAGTTGAAAAAAAATCATAATAAGGGGTAAATGAATCAACAAGTAAGAGATACCCAGGCTTGGGGCTGCACACCGCATAGCCCTGGAAAGCATCAAAATACGCGCACTGCGAATCGCTAAGTGAGTACTGGAAGGCGAAAACCACGTTTCAACTCATGAACTTAGTGATTGATCGGCTGGAAGATTTACAACCCCCCCAAACCTCACCTTTGAACTTTTGAAATTTCTTTCTTTCACTTTTTATCGTTCGTTATTTTATGGTTTCGCATTCATAGAATTCGACAGAAACACATCCAGTAACATACATATTCATTCATGAAATATATGCATTCCATTACATAGGTAATTTTAGAAAAAATATTTCATCAATTACAATGAATATGTTGGGCTATTCAGAGGTAAAGCTTTTTTTTATTGTATTTCATTGATATTCTTTTGAGAAATATTTTTTGCTCGCTTCCTAGCTGACGAGCCGTCATTACTACGGAACAGATACGTAGCGTATTCAACGAGAAATAGGCTTCTGAATACGCTTCAAAAGATTTTTCTTCAAAAAATGAGTATTGAAAGATTATCTTCGCAATATGCAAAATAGATACTGCTTATAATAACAGCTGGTTTTGCATTAACCCTTTCGACACTAATGGGCATATACGTCCCGGATATTAGACTTCATTCCCTATTGGTAAATAAATCCCACTTTTGCATAGGTTTTTATGCTTTCAGTGTTCTTAAGGAATTAGGGAATAAAATTATCATTAAAGAAACTTGGAAATACTCTCAGATTGCAAATGGCGGACTTATGTTTTTTAATCACACACATTACTCAAGTTTCAATTGGTCTATTTTTTAAATTTTACAGTAATTCCAACTACATTTATGCTATACTTAGTGTAAAACTGTTTTTGTTGTTTTTATTAAATAATAATTTAGCCTTTTTAATATCAGATTTAAGAAATTTTGAATAAATTCATTTTGTGGGATTGTCCCAATCGTATTTATTAGTGGGACAATATATCCCATAAGCGATCAAATTACTACAAAATTATTGTTACGATTATTGTTATGCTCTAAGGTTACTCATGTGCTGAATGTGGGTACTGTGGTCCACGTCCGCAATAAAATACTGTAAGGCCTTATTAACCATACTTCAATAGCCCGAAATCTCATCAAAGTCATTATTTGATGGCAGTTCAATGAGATTATTATATAGTATTTATTTATTCGATTTATATTCCGAATTGTAAAGTTGTTTCCCTGGCATGCTAAGCTTATGGTAGGAAAGAGAGTTTTACAGATGTTTTACTGGAATAGTCCCAGTCGACTATACGATTGGGGCATATTGTCTCAGGAGATTTACAGGAAAGTGAAAAACTGTAAACTCATAGTATACTTCTTTTAGTATGTCAACATTGAATTAAACTATTTTTCATAGTTAAATTGTAATCTTGCAAAAATCGGGTCGAAAAGATTAAATTTTGGGTATTATCTCTTGGATCTCAGATAATTTTTTAAATTAATGATTAGAAAAAGTGGACCAAGTCGCAGAAAGACTGACATTCAGGAAAGCTTGCTATGGAACTGTGGAGTTCAATAAAATTAAATTATGAATTTGTAAGTCCAAATCAAAGAAAGAAACAGAAAGAAATCGCTTCCTTTGCATCAATAACTGCAGCGTTCTCGGAAACTATCTGACCAAATTGTAAATATTGGTGCAATGAACCAAAAAGAAATTTTTTGCTATGGAATATACATATCTAAACGCTGCGTTTAGATGGTATTAGTTGCCGTTTCGAACAGGATAAAATCTGGAAACTCTTGAACTGGTCGAAGCGGAGCTGATCTTTCGCATCACAATCGCCAGATTTTTCAGGTTTGGATTTCTTTTTAAGGGGTATATGAAACGCACCACATACGATATTTCTACCGATTCTGACAAAAATATGGTCGAAATACCTTATTGCAGCAGGAAATGACCAGAACTTTAGAAAATGTAGGGGCTCTGATAATGTAACTTTGTGTTTGTCACTCTTTTCAGCATATTATATAAAGGCCGAACTCTTTAAAAGGCTTGTAAAACATCAGTATGCTTGTTCTTAATTTCATCTTTCAAATCTTTTTTAACCACCTGCGCTTGAATACGGCATTTCCGGACACATTTTCATTAGAGAAAACAAAATTCATTTTGGCTCTAAAAATTCCTTTTTCTGAGTATTCTGTACATGAAACAAATAGTGGCATTTCTCCATTCGTAATATATGTTTTATATCTCTCTTTATAAGATAAATTTTATAATTTCATTTTCTTGATAAATTCTGGTTGTCTCTCCTCTTTTGTAATCTTTTGTCAACTTGAAGAAAACTATTGAAATTATATTACTTAGTTTTAAATTACTATTAGTCGTTCGAATCCCACTTTGTTTGGCATGTCTAACCAAGTCCATGAGTCAAGGACTCGTAATAAACTAGAACTGTGGCTACTTCTCTTGCTCAAGGTGACCGTGGAGCACCTAGATATTATCTGAGGTGGAAGTCTGACTTAGTTTCAATATAAAGCCGGCCATTCACTTCACATA
This sequence comes from Araneus ventricosus, assembly GCA_013235015.1. Taxonomy (NCBI): domain Eukaryota; kingdom Metazoa; phylum Arthropoda; class Arachnida; order Araneae; family Araneidae; genus Araneus; species Araneus ventricosus. Next base: position 569,154 of record BGPR01000078.1, read on the forward strand.
TAAACTGGATATTTTGGAACGCGAGAAGGAAAAAACCCATAGAAATCTATGGAAATCAGCCAAATGGTTTGTGGTGGTTGGAATTCCATGGACTGAAATCGGAGTGTAAGCGCTGGTATCAGAGGGACCCCGAAAGAGGCTAGCGAAAAGAACAATGCCTTGCGTAGATTGAAAACTCGCTTTGAGGGTAGCATAAATTAAAATCTGCTGACTGGGGAAAATCGAAGAGCAATTCACAAGCAGCTGTAAAGAGGGAAAGAAGATCGCTCCCTCTACCTTCGTTCAGAGTTAGCGTCCTTTTAAATACAAGTGAATGGCGTGCCTGTGTTTTTCAATTAAATTGGGTGAAAAAAACGGGTTTAGGACAAATGGCATGGCTATACTTCAAGTGAATGGCCGGTTTAAGGAGTAGGTTTTCTTCCTGGAAAACTTTCAGGGGAAACTTGTTCACATTTGTGTTTCGTTTGGAGGAAAACCACTAGTAGCTATCCCGACCGATCGTCCACATTAAACGATCAATAACATTCAATATAAACTTTTCAATACTCCTGGCTAAGGCCACAACTAGAAGATTATTTCCTTTTTCATATTCTTCAGGCATCTCACGCCTTAATCCCTTAACTGGTTTGTTTTCTTAATTTTCTAACTAGACGAAACCTTTTAATTTGGGAATGCGATGTCATTTAAATTCATTTGAAAACCTGAAGGACAATTGAAATGTTAATGGATTCCACGTAATTTTTTTTATCGAATTTCACTTTCTGTGAATGACTTTTAGTTTTTAAGTTTAAAATTGCGATAATTCGATGCAGGTACGGCGTATGGGCAAACCAGTTGAGGGGTTAACGACTAGACTACTGGTGGATAGTTCCAAATTAGTTTTTCTTTTCATGAATGCATTATCAAGTTCAAACAAGGAATTTTACTAGTAATTAAACTGCTTTGGTAATTAAATTCTATCATACTGCAAATTTTCATCAAAATAGAAAATTTTCGCCATATATGTAAAACGATTAACGAAAATACGTCACGTTTTAATTATAGCACCTTAACTAACGAGTTCCCGTAAATATCTCAGAGATAGTTTTCCAGATGTCTTGTTCGATACTTTCCAATTTCGCGTCTAGTCTGAGAGCTAACCTCCCTCCCCCAACCAGTTACGGAAGGTGTAGATTTCTAGATAAAATTAGAGATATCATAGTTTTTCATTACAGATTAATTCACAAAAGTACTGTCTTAATACGAAATGAAATGTTCCAAAGTAAGATTGAAATATCCAAAGCAAACCTACTTTATTGATTAAAGTGGAAAGAGAACACAGACTAATAATTATATTTCCAATAATTGTAAAATCATATTCGTCTGTCCTGCAATTACCAAAGAATCGCATGCAAGGCAACTCGTTTGATGCCACCATCCATCAGAGTCGGTACTCTTTTACAAACAGTAACGGTTTATTTTTCGTTTGTTTTGGTGATACGCTGGTTAAATTTCATTCTGCGTGCATTTCGTAAGACACGCAAAACTCTTCCATGCTCAAATGTGAAGATTATAATCCAGTGAAGTTTAAACTTAAATATATGAAAGGGAATTGAGTCGAAGCAAAAATTAATCAAGTAGAGTTGGGAGATTGTTTTCTCGATATGTTTAAGTGATTCGGTGCTTGTATTTTGTCTAAATGAATTAAATGCACAGAATTTGTTTCAAAAATTATGTATGTTTTCTACACTAGAATCATAACAATTTTCAGAATGCAGTTGCGGAAGCTAATTTTATTTCATACTTTTTGCGTACCAGCGGTCTAATGTGTTAAGGCGATGACGAACATGAATCGGAGGAAGAAAGTTATGGGTTCTATCCTCTGTCGTGCTTTTAAGCGGTATTATTTAAAATCTAGAACTAGAAAATCACCCGTCGTGGTATGACAGGTGCACATTCCTCTTCATTCGAGAGATTTCCCGTTAAAGTTGACATGTTTAAATAGATATATATGCTAGAGAAATGTTTAACATTGATTGAATACCAATAAAATAAACACGTTTTATGACAGAAAATATTTTTTTATTTACATATTTCTTTATTCAAAAAACCTCTTGGTAAACAACATTCCGTGTGAAGTATTTTTCGTTGTTTAACAATTGTCCTTGTACTTCAGATGTATTTGTATAAATTTTCACGTTGCCAATAAATATTATCAAATTATATCACCACGATTGCAGTAAATAATCAGATGCATCGTGGCGTCCAAACTATATCACGCGCATGATATACCACTGACGTGATTTACTACTTTCTATTAAAAAACGGAAATTAATTTGAAATATATGATTAATGTAATTTAAAATTTCTCGGGAACTATTGATCATAGCGAGATATATTTTATATTAATGGATAGCAAATTTTATTTCACTATTTTAGAGCTATTAAATTTGGAATTAAAACAACAATTACTTTTTAAATTTAAAATTACTGAAATTTAGGTGCTCTAACAATGAAATAATGCTGTTTAACGTCTCACAGTGCTATGGCGCGAATTTTATTGTTGTTGATGTCAGAGCGTTACCGGATCGGTGAGAGACAGATCTTGGCTATTATATTAGTAATAACTAGTTGACCGACAAATTGCTCACTGCGATCTGTCTAGCTGCTGGAGGTTATCTAAGCGAAGCATAAATGTGGGTCCCTTCCCGCTAAAAGTCCTCGAAGAAGGCATTTGCTCTCATTTAATTCAGCTAAGTCCTCCACCTTAGGTGTTATATAAGTGCTTCTGATCGCTTTCACTGTTAATATTGTTATTTCATCGTGAAATACAATGGCGTTAAAAAATTTCTGAATCCGATGGATCGCATTATAAGCAGGATTTATTTACAACGTGGTCTATCATACATAAAAGCAGAATAAAAAGTATAAAATGAAAATCACTTATATATACAGGGTGCCCACTAAAGTCCCTTACCACCCTTTTACTGCAGCTATCTTCATAAGAGTGGTGTCTAGGTATGGTAAAGTGACTATGTGCTACTGGATGAAATCACTTACAGCGCCACCTGGTGGAAAATGGTAGAGTTAGCGTTATTATCTCTGAAAGGGTACAAGATAGAGGAAAAAAGTGAATTACAAAGTTGTATAGCATCATCGATTTAGTACAAAAACATGCCTTGTGTACGTAAATGCTTAGAAAAGAACGCTTAAAGCACGTATTTGTTTGTTAGCGATTTCATACACTGACACATGAAAAAACATTCTTAAAAAGAAAAAAAAGAACAACTAGTTATCACAAGATACCTTTATTTTCGATGTTCAAACTTCTCAACGTCAGCTACAATACACATCTGGAACATTGACCGAAAGATAATCTTTTCTTCTTTCGTTCAAGTTTCGTAACGTCACAGTTCCGGAAGCTGCAAGCAAACAAATGTGCATCTTAAGCGTTCTATTTTTAGTATTCATTACCATAAGGTGTCTTTTTGAACTAAATCGATGATGATCTACCACTTTGTAATTCAATTTTTTCCTCTACCTCGTTCCGTTTCAGAGATAATAACGCTAACTCCACCGTTTTCCACCAGGTGGCGCTGTGAGTGGTTTCATCCAGTAGCACGCATAGTCACTTTACCATGCTTTGACACCACTCTTATAAAGATAGCTGCAGCCATTCGGTAGTTAAAAGGGTGGTAAGGAACTTTAGTGAGCGCCCTATAAATAAACTTTAGAGAGGATTGAAAAGATTGCAAAGCAACTAATCGGGATTCGTAAGGAGACAGTGAAACAGAGAATAGAAATGGTTAATCAGACAACCAATCAGCTCTATTTAATATGATGTGGTGGCTCTAAAACTTACTGATGAAATGTACGAATATTCTACTACAGCACTGACCAACAGAAATGCCGCACATCCCCTTTGTTCTGAGTCCTTGACTCACGGACTTGGATAGATAAGAACCACAGTTTCTTACTTTTAAATCTAGAGTTCTTTAAAGTTCCATCTTCTCGCGACCCCATTTCGGTTATAGAACATATTCCGCCACACCATCTATGCAAACTGCATGTTTCTGCAAACCCAAGTGTGCATATAAGAGGAGATTCGAACCTCTGGTCCGAAACATCGTAGCATGATAATGTTTCAGGTTCTCTTCGTATGTCTGGATTGCATCAGCCGTTACATTCTATGCGTAACGATTTTTACATCCCACAGCTAGCAGAAATAATGCCATCCTAAAAACATTACCATGTTAATAAAAGTGAAAGTGAAAATTTTGCCTCAGAATCAATGTACAAAGAAAGCAATTTCTTTATCATAACTTTAAAATTGGCAAAAGCACACGAGCAAAAATTCTGATGGAACAATAAAATTCTTTTGAATATCACTACAACATTAAGAGGCATTCTTATAAATTGTGTTTAAAATTAATTTTGGAAAACTTATTAAAATTAAAGAAAATTTTTAACAGTAAGAAATTGGCATCACTGATTTTTTTTAAATTTTTAAAGTGGCGTACAAATGGTTTTTGTGCAATAATATTCTCCTTTGTATTGAGGGAAAATGTTAAAATTTCTATTAATTTTCAATTAATTAAAAATTTAATTGAGATTTGAAAACTCATTTTTAGTGTGCACCTAATACCCAAGAAGTTATTAACTTTAGAGATACCGTTGGACCTAGAGATATCGTGCCAGATTTGATATCTCTAAGTCCAACGGTCTGCCTAGTGGCGTACCTATGGGGGGCGGCAAAATCAGACACGCAGGAAAACAATTTTATAACTGAGAAGAGCAGCGAAACTAGTTCAATTATTATGTACATAAAAAATATCTATTGTAATTAATTTATATTTTTCGCCCTTTTTTCGGAAAATTGCCTTATGTGAAAGAAAGTCTGGTGGTGGAAGCACGATTTCACAACCTATCTGCAGATATCAAGGGCATAAAACGACGAATTGCGTTATTAAATCAATTTTTCCCCTGGAATTTATTTATTTTTATTTTGAGGTTTATGTAACTTGTACAGGAAGGGCGGCAAAAGTTGCAGGTACGCAACTGCGTCTACCCTGTAGAGTGTTGCATTCTGTGCATAACGATTTTTTCATCGCGTAACGATTTTTCATCTACAGATAGTTATGCCAGCCTAAAACATGTTTAGAAAAAGATGGCATCACATCCATTGCACAGCAAATAAGCGTCTTTAGAAACATAAGAAGGTACACAGTGGTCGAGAATAAAATACTCTGAAATATAAAATAAAATTATTATCCTTCAATAAGATTTAATGGTAGACTGGTAGGTTTAATGATCATATTTGTTATGCAAATGAACAAGTGTCGTTTGGTTCCTATGAAAGGCGATATCTAGAATCTATCGGTAATTTTGATTTGTTATAATATATTCCACTCATGAATATTGTGACTTGCAGTTTATTTTCGTTCAGTGCGGTGGCGAATCCAGAATTTGGGTCTGGGGAGGCTTAGGTCATAAAAACTTTGTATCGTAGTGACGAATGTCAAACCTCATGGCTTATGTAAACCAAAACATTTTAACTTTACAGACTTTCCTCACCTGACAAGGAGAATCATAAAGAACACTACAATACTTTCGATAATTTAATAATAATAAAAAGAAATAACTAGACAAAAAATGTTTTCGACCGCGTCAACGCTTCAAGCACAAGTGGAATGACTAGAAAAGTAAGAAAATTTTCGAGCCTGTCAAGCCAGAAAGCAATGTTGTCACGATTTTATTATTATTTTTAAATGAAAATTAGGAACAAACAGTTGTAGTGAAAAAAAAAGTTGTAGTGATAGTTTAAATAAAATCAATAATTTTAGTTTAGCTCCTGGGGGAGGCTGCAACCCGATAGCCCCCCCCTCCTGGATTCGCCACTGATTCAGTGTAATACTAATGCTTTATGAAGTGTGGTGGAGTATGCCCATCCTGAATCAATTGATAGCAGACTGAAAACAGTTTGTAGCTCTCGGTGATAGAGGTTACTTTTTGAGCATCTTCCAATGCTCAAAATGACCATAATATCACTCACAAATACCAGTTTAAATGCTTTTAGTAAAGTGTATTTCCTGCATACTGGATGTGGTATGCATTTGCTCTTTTTCCGATATCTGAATGTTTTACAAATATGGTTCTTGTGTCCTTTTTAATATGTGGTCTCGTGGTAATTCTTTATTATTAAGTATACTTGATCGGCTGAGTTTATGAAGTGTGTATCTTATACACTTAGTATAAGAAAGTGGTTTCAGGGTATTAATATTGGTAATAGGACTGTGGAGGATATTTGTTTTGCAAAATTTAAATCAAATTATGTCACTATTATTTATCACGCCCATTTACTGCATATATTTAATTATAATTCAGTTTTGTGGATGTGATCTGATACTGGACTTTCCGTATCTTCTACAGGGGATTTTTATTTATTATTATTATTATTATGCATTTTTCGCAATGAAAACATGGCCTGAAAGTATTTGATAGTTTCAAAACTGTTTTTGATTTGAAACTGGAAGAGAAGCTGATATATTTCATACCGTAGAAGTCGGGTATGAAATTAAGAAAGTCAGAAGATATAGCTATTTGAGCGAGCACAGCAGAGCAGGAGCAGTTAAACAGACCAAGGATGGACTAAAAACATTTTATTAAGATGCTATCACATATCTTATCTCGAGATTCATATAGAATACAGAACATATCTACATCTCCGAAGTAAAAGCAATATATATATATATACGATCTGGCAAATGGTTACAAATACAGTTAATACAACGGTGCCAATTACAACACACATCGAGAGCCATCCATTTTGCATAAGATCTCTGGCGCACAAGAGCCTTGAATTTGAACCATATAACAAAGAAGTGTGATACAGTATTCAGCAGAATTGCATCAGAAACCTTGACATATGTAAGGATTTTATTTTTAGTTTATATTTCCTCACCGTCGCTATTTCTTATAAAAGCTTAATAAAGAATTATGTAAGGATATTATAAGTAAATTATAATATCCTTCTAAAACAAATCACGTAGCTTAACTACTCAACATTACACACAGTGCACTTAAGAATGCACTGTTGATGAAGAATTGCATTTAATATCCATTATTAGAGCATAAGATCCTGTAAGACACCTTGATTTTAAAACCAATTAAAAGTCTCGCACAGCTTTAACTTGTTCAACTTTAACCCACCCTGTGAAAATTAATTGAAAATTCTTACTCTTCCAACTGACTCGGAATAATCGCACTTTGTCGTTGGTTTCACTCGAGACTTAACTCCTAATGTTTTCCCAGAGTGAGCCACTGGCGCCACCACACCACTGTGCACCTGAACGGAGCTGGGTCGGGAGATAGAAGGGTGCATTGAGATTCCGGGGCGATGTGGGTGTTATCTGGAAGGGATTAAGGCGGCCGTTACTTTGTTAACCGGCCGCTTTACCCGGGGATTACGAAGAGTCAGAGAGGCCGGTTGTTTAAGCGATGGATCCCGGCAGTCACTCGGACATGCCCTCCCCCGACCCCTTTTTATATTTTTTCTCAAAGTCGGCGCACACCTCAAAAGATGCCCGCCTTATTTATTTGACTGGTTTTGCGTCGTTTTTTTCTTTTATGGAATCTGTTAGTTCTTGTTGAGGTTGGAGTTATGAAATGCATTATTGTGGAGTTCCGCCTTTTGTGGGTTTCATTAGATGAAAAATACAGGGTTATTCAAAACAATTGCACCAATTGCAAATGGCCATAACTTCCTTGTGAAAAATTTTGAACACAATACGGAAAGAAGATTGAAGTTTTGTTTACGTTCCTATTATCTGCCCAATGTGATTTCTCTTGAAATGGCAACATTCATGGGCTAGTCCATTTCACTACCATGTGAAGCATTCTCTATGCATGCGTTTAGTTCATTAATTGCGCACGCAAAGGGGGCGTTAAGGCAAACCCCTTTTTTAATTTTTTCTCAAAGTCCGCAGAACAACTCGATGGTTGTAGCTGGTCTTAAGCTAGAAACATTATTTTTCAAGTATCTCCACAAGAAACAAATCCATCGGGATCAGCTGCGATGAGAGAAATGTAGGAAGTTCAATGCTACTTCTTCACCTTTATTGTTAGTTCGATGGAAATCTTTGAAACAAGGCCCTCACATCGCTAGATTGATGGATTAACGGAGGGGTTCCATCCTGCTGGAAGTAACGCTCTATAGTCGCAAACATCTCTTGAATGCGTGGAATAATGAATTCATGTTGGCGAACATGTTTCACTCGAATTCGTCGGTAACCGAATTTTTCTCTGGTGTCTTGAATTTTTTGTTTATAAAATGTTAAATATCGTCTATAATTCGAGTTTATTTTGGTTAATTCGAAGTCAAAATTAAAAACTGTAAAAAAAATTTAATTTCTGAGTTGTTATCGTTGATTAAATATTGGATCATCCAAAAAGTAAGTTACCAGGCGGTCGTAAAGAGACGCAAAACACAATTACCTGGAAAAATTGGAATTGAAACAGATACAGCACACCTTCAGCTACCCTCAACATAAGAACCATCAGAATTGAAGCAGGTGTCATACCGTGAGACCAATTTATATGCACCGTGGTTGAAGACATCTGCCGCTGGAGAACGGAGCCAAGCTGTGATAGCCGTCTATCTGTACGTTTCCGTCACTGGGGACATGCTGCTTCACCAGGAACCTTTTCAGATGTTGGAACAGATGGTAGTCGCTGGGAGCAAGATCGGGACTGTAGGCGGGATGGTCAAACACCTCCCAGCGAAAAAGTGCAGCAGTTGTTGTGTGCGCAGTGCCGCATGAGGGCGAGCGTGGTCGTGGAGCAATCTCCGTTACAGCACCTGAAAAAGTTCCTATTAAAGCAAAATTTTCCAAGTGAAGACGACGTTCATACAGGCGGGTGTCTGAACGTCGTCTTCACAGACTGGCTTCGCTCTCCGACGGCAAATCTCTTCGAACTGTTTACAGACATTGGTGTTACGGTATGACATGGGTTTCAATTCCGATGGTTCTTATGTTGAGAGGTAGCTAAAGATATGCTGTATCTGTTTCACTAAATGTTTTCAGATAATTATGTTTTGCGTCTCTTTATATCCTCTGGGAAACTTACTTTCTATATGACCCAATAATTAAATACGTCCGTAGCTCATGTTCTCAATGATCATTAGTGAATGATTTTCTAAGACACTTAATTCACTCCATTGCTTTACTGCTGCGAAATATAATCAATCAAAAAAGCAATAAAAAGGTTCCTCTGTTTTAAATAAAACTTTGAACGCATTATATGTGAATTGTTCTGTTTATTTTGGGAGTTTTATTATATAGTTGTTGCATTTGAAGTTCTGCGCACTGTTTGTTTCTTAAAATTATTTACCTATTTATTGAAAATATGTTTTAGATGATTAAAAAATAATCATAATTATTATCACTTTATTTATTAAAATTCCTTACTATTTAGTTATTAATTACGTATTTATTAAAACTGTTAGATATTTAAGAAAACTCTTATTGCCATTTTATAGTTTAGGAATCGTCGTTTCTTCTTGCTATTCTCATTTTTAGACCCAGTTTTTCTAAATCGAATTTCTGGCCACATCGATTTTTTTTATAGTTCCTCAGCTTCAAATTAGTCAAGTTCCACTTTTTTTCTCAACCCTTTCCGGGCGTTTGATGCCATTTGGCGTTACCGGAGTAATGTGTTTTACTATGCGTTTCCACTTTGAATTTGTGCTGTAGAAGACTTGATGGAGCCTAGATGACAACGTTGTCTGAATACAAATGGTTAATGACTGAATAATTTTAATTAATTAATTAATCAAAATTAATTATTTTGTTATAAATGAAAACATTTTAAATATTAACTATTTCTACGGTTTTTTTCGATTTAAATTTTCTTTTACTAACAAATATTAATTTTAGCCGGAAAGAGTTTAAATTCAAGAATCCGAAAAGCCTAATATTCACTCATGCGAGATTCACTGAAAATAACGGAAAAAGGATCAAAGAAAGAAAATTTGATTCTTCGACAAGTCGGTGCTCTTCCATATTACTTTCCTCAACAATATGAAAATCCTAGAAAGGCAAGCGACAACATTAATTCTCCGCGGATTCACAACACTCGCTAACCTGCTGTGCTCATTTTTAAGCCCAGTTTTTCGTAATTCAACTTTTTGGAAAAATCAGATTTTTATTTTGTCCTGATCAGCTTTGACTTAAGCAAGTTTCACTGCCTTCTCTTAAAATCCAAGAATCCGTGTCCACTCACAAGCGTTTCACAGAAAATAACGGAAAAGGGATAAAGAGAAGAAATTCTGATTCCTTGTCAATTTGGTGCTCTTCCATATTACCTCTGTCAACCACATCAAAATCCTAGAAGGCGAGAAACGGCATTAATTCTCCGCGGAATTACAACACGCGCTAACCATTTTTCGCTTATCAAAAGGTTAACATGTCTAAGATTTTGATGTGGTTGAGGGAAGTAATATGGAAGAGCACCGTCTTGTCGGAGAATCTGGTTTCCTTTTCCGTTATTTTCTGTGAATCACTTCTGAGTGAATACGTGGTGTTTCTGATTCTTTAATTTTAATTCTTTCCGGCTAAAATTATCATTTGTTCGTAAGAAAAACTGCAAATTTAAAAAGACATAGAAGTATTTCCTATTTAAAATTTTTGGAGATCTTTTGTATAAATCGAATTTTCATTGTGGTCATCAACTTCAAATTAGCCAAATTCCACTGTTTTTCCTTAATACCCAAGAATCCAAAATACCTCGTATCCACTCACACGCGAGTCGCAGAAAATAACGGAAAAGGGATAAAGGGAAGAAAATCTGATTCCCTGGCAAGTTGGTGCTCTTCCATATTACTTCCCTCAACCACATTAGAAGCAAGCCTCAGCTCATAAAACCCCAGAAAGGCGAGCGACGACATTAATTCTCCGCGGAACCACAAGGGCACGCACTAACCTGGATCCAAACCCCTAATACTCACCTTTAAGTGCCGTCTTGAGGAATCGAACGTTCCACCAGCCCCCCTCTAACTGCCACTGGAAGCAAAGAGGAGTGGAATTTTTACGCGCCGGCTGTTTTCCCAAGCTGTGTGATGTTCTATGTGCTGACGATTCTTGCTAGGGGTCTCCCTGCGTAATTAGACCCCTCCTGTAATGAGCTCCTATCGACCTTTGTTTCGCCTAGGAGATTTAATTGTTTTCGCGAGATTCTTCTGCCAGTTTGGGGTTCTGAGTCACTGGGGGCTTGTTGGGGATGGGGTTTATTGTGTTTTTAGGGGAGTTGTTGGTTTCGAAATTTTAATCAGAGGTTTTATACGAAACTGTATTTTTCTCTTGAGCACTCGTGTCTTTTTGATTTTAACTCTGTTCTCGGCAATTTAATATTAGGTAGATTCCTTATAGGAATTCTACCCACTGCACTGGTTCTCATGCCACGACTTTCGGAAAATTTCTGAAGATCTTCTCCGATCATGGTCCCTAGAACCCAAATCCACTCTTCGTTTCGATTTATATTCGCCCAGGTTATTTTGGAAACGCAATAATTAGAGGAATTTTGATTGGATTTGAACCTGTGAAGGATATGCTATAGGGCTGGCGAAAATCTCGACCGAGATCATATTTGGGCCATCTTGGAACACTTGTGAAGCATTCCAACTCAATCCCACACATTGCCAATCTCTCTTTTTCTACTGTTTTTTAATTTTATAGTTAAAATTTTGAAAATCCAAAAAATACGTGTTTTATTATTTGCGGAAAGCTATCAAAACACCTAACATTTTGTCATTTTTAAGTTAAGTTATAAAGATGTCAACTCACCAATACATTATGTTTTATAAATACTAAAATTGTACAGTTTTTCCATTTCAGTACGATTCCTAACAAGACCGCTGAGGGGCCGAACCGAGGCCTAGGTACTGGTATAGCGATCCCTTACAATGGAGGAGGCCTCGGTGGCCTAGTGGTCTCGGGGCCAAAGAGTTCCAGGTACGAAACCGTATTTCACTGAAGATTCGCCGTGTATGCGGGCCTGTTGCACGCTAAATCATACGTAGGGGCCAAACTGGTGCGGAAGTATGGAAAGGGGGGTGCCAGCTCAGGTGTCGTCCTCGTCACCTGACCGCGGTTCAAAACTACGAGGTCCGTTCCAAAATAGCCTATGTTGTTGCTTCCAAACGGGGCGTTAATCTAACTAAGCTAAACCCTTACACTGGTATGTGGGACCCCTTGCGAATTATGACTGTGATAGCTAACAAGCGGTTGGAAGTATTTTTATCGGTTGCCCGGTCACCACCTATTGTAATTTCGATTAATATAAAGAGAATGAGTGAGTTTTATATTCAGAAAAAATAAACGTAAAAATACAGTTCAACTAATGCCGGGCCTCATTTGATATGGATAAAAATAAGATTCTCTTGAAAATAAAAAAATATATTTCTCCGTATACTGAGACGGCGCCCCCCCCCCGCTCGGCCCAGGCTCGGCGATTTTGCCCTTCCCTCTCAGCGGAATTGGCCCACTCTGGTTTTTAACGCCTCATTTCCACTTGAATAAAGGAAAAACAGTCGTACCACTATGATATGTAATTTTATCCAAAAAATGTATAACACTGTCTTCCAGCCAAGGTATTTCCGTTATACATATTGTCACTGAAAGGGCGAAAGGTCGTAAATCAAAATTTCCATATGGTTGAAATCTTCTAGTCAGTGCATTCTTTTCATATCGCCAATGAATGTCATTGCCACAAATCAAAATGGCTGCTAAGTTAGATGATATGGTAAATAGAGCAAACTCAATCCACGAAGGTTCGAAAATTTAAAAAAAAATCAATGATTTTTTTGATAAAGATGAAAATTCGTTTAAACTTTAGGCAGTTGATCGTTAACTATGACCACTTTATTGCATTGTTTGCCTTATTATTCATCTTACCCTTTGGCATTGGCGACTTGGCGTCCATTGGCGATATGAAAGGGTACCGACTAGTGGATCTCAACCAAATGGGAATTTTGATATGCGATCTTTTGCACTTTCATTGACGATATTATAGAACAATTGTTTAATTAAAGAAAAAGATTAGTTATTTAAGAACCAGAATTATTCATTTTTAAGACAAAAGATTTTTTCTTCATTTGAAAAAAAAAGAAAATGATTAATCGGAGAATTACTCCAAAAACAGAGAGAAAAGTAATTCTGTAAGTATGATCCTAATATAATTTAAAAATTTTTATCAATAAACTTATCTTTCCTTTTTTTTATCGATACTTACTCTAAGCTTTAGGACGTAAGTGACAGAGCTAAAATGAAAAAAGAGGAAAATAAGGACCTTAGGAACCTTAGGAATAAAACTATCAATTGCGGTTGAAAAAAGAAATGACAGTAAATAACTCGAAAAGGAAAATAAAAGAGACTCGAGTGCTGAAAAAGTGACTGGAAAGCAATCGGGATGAAAAAAATATAAAGGAAAGCAGTTGAGGGAAAGCCGACTTCGTTCCGTAACACCAAACAGAGGTATTTATTTACAATAACCCGATTGCTTTCTAGATTGCTGACTGTTAGACGGCGCCTAACAGGAAAGGGAATCAAATGATTTGAAAAAAAATGTGATGTTAGGCATCTGCTATATTTCAATTTAAAAAAATTTCAACTCGGAATGAATGGTTAAATCGTAATTTTAAAGAATCATCCCTTTGGCCCTTTGTGTATGAACTACTTTAATCATCGTTTATGCGTCTTTCAAGCAACTGACGTAAAACGACGTATAAATGAAAAGACGTATAATCGAGATTTCATCAAACAACTTTGATTTTTACAAATTTAATGCTAACAATGCACATTCAGTTAATATTAATAATTTTAAACATAGTGCTATTATGATAATACTACAATGTATGGAAATCAGCAATTTAATTTTAAAACTAAGCATTCATAATAAAAGTGAGAAAAATCATACCTTTATTGCAAATCTTAAATACTAATTATGCATATCTTATACGATTTATGTGCATGTAGGTAGGCGTTTATTTAAGAAAATCTTTAAGCGTCGTCTGAGGTGATGATTGTCTATGAGTATAAGTACATAATTATGAATTGAATTCAGTTCATTGAATGTTTTTTCGCTATCCTTCTGACAAAAGAAATAAGTTCGAAATTTTTCAATGGAGCCCATTGCGTCTTTAAAGAAAGGTAGAATAACTTCTTCTTGATCGCTTAAATTAGCACCAGACAATTTGACTTCTACTTATTGATCAATTGTGAATAACTTCGAAGTCATGATATCTTTATCACAGATCACATACTAGAAAGGAAGAAAATATCACATTTAAGAACGGGAAAAACGACGTATAACCGAAGTACTTTATCATTACAATGAATACGAAAGTATCCGGATTGCGATTAAACGACGCATAAATGTAATTGACGTACAAATGAGAAACGTAAAAACAATGACTTTCTTCGATTTTGCCGGTTCCTGAAATAGCATTGAGACAAATAAGAGTGACTAATTTCTGAAATCAATTATATGAAAACCTAATTAGAAAGTTTATACAGTATATCTAAATTGATTACTGTTTTTAGATTGTAATGTTATCTTTCATATTTTAGATATGTATCATCGAAAGTATTACTTTCGTTAGGTAGTATTATCTTGAGATAGTATTGCAATCTTTAATATATTACTAACTTTATATTTTAATATTTTTAATGTTACAGTATCACCATGGACTACATCCATAAATATGTTTTCCCTCAGAGGTCTCGTAATAATTGGGCAACGGATTAAAACTTCTAAAGTACCACATGCTTCTTGAAAACCTTCTCATTAGAGTTACGTATAATTTAATTTAATTTGCACATGAATTGGAAAGAAAGTTTATCAATATTTTGAGGATAGATATCCTTGTGAATTTCTAGTTTTGAAATAGTTTAATTAGTTACTCAGGAACTACATGTGACTGGAAATATAATGGGTAATTCTCATGAAAAAGCTACAAATAGCTTTAAAAAATTTATTTTACAAAAGAATGTAAAAAATCTTAAAAATTGCATGGATGCTTCCATTTAAGCTTAATAAATAACCTTATATTAGTGGTCAAGTCTTCTATTTTATTTGCCATTTTTTTTTTTTAGTTTTAAAATTTTTTACCAGTCTAACGATGGACACATGATAGTCAACGGAACTTTTGCATTTTAAACGAAAGAATAATTGACTAATTGGGCACATTTGGTTCAGGTTTATTTCTTATAATTAAACAATAAAATTAGTTATTAAAATTAAAAACTATTGCAAGAAAACTTAACATTTTAAAATGAATAGCACTTTTTAAATAATGGCAAAGACTATGCATTAGTTAAATAATATTTACTAACAATTTCAAATAAATGAAAGTCAACATTTTGCAGGAAAGTAATCAATTATATACTAGATTAAGGAATATCATATATTTGTTTATTAATAAACAATCTAGTAAGTCTCGTATTAAGTTTTTTCTACTCACTTCTCTTCTGAATTTAGGCACCTGACTGTCTTGTCTTTTTAATTTTTTGATATTCCCATTTTTACTAAAAATAAACTTAGCTACTAAATTGTTTTTTATACATTATTGAAGCTTTAATATTATAAATATTCTATAGTAATTGTTTACCTTAATTATTTTCGAGAATATAATTTCGATTGCATTTTTTTAAAAATACAAAAGAAAATCACTAAATTTCATAAAAAATAAGATCCACCAAAGAACTTTTAATTAATATTATTTTAATTTATCTAACTGTACATGATTTTTGAGATTTTGTCTCTTTCATTGACAATGTCATTCTCTCTGTGGAGATGTG
The DNA here is from genome assembly GCA_013235015.1 of Araneus ventricosus. NCBI lineage: Eukaryota > Metazoa > Arthropoda > Arachnida > Araneae > Araneidae > Araneus > Araneus ventricosus. Next base: position 584,987 of record BGPR01000078.1, read on the forward strand.
TCCATGGAGGGGAATTCCACGGAGGAGACAAAAACTAAGTTTTGAATTTTTAAGTGCTTAAGTTGTTACGTGACTAAAATGGTACACTTATTTTTATTAAATTCGGTACTAAACCTATCAAAATTTTGTATTTTAATTATAAATTAGATTTTTCTTAACTTATTTATTTTGTCAACGGAGTGGACGCTGAGAACTTTACCAAGCTCTAAATGGAACTAATAAATTGAAATATATTCAATAATTCGCAATACAACGAAAAAAAAATTCCTTAAAGAACAAATTGTCTGCCTCTCTTATAAACTCTTTCATGATGATTTGACATGAGCTGCCATTTATGATATTTTTTTAAGTTATTTTCTTTGTCCACGGAGGGAAACATATTTGACTGGGGACAAAGTGTAAAAATTAATTACTAAGTAAAAATAATTTTTTCAAAACAATTGTTGGGTTAATCCTTAACTAGAGACTTTAAACTAGTTAATACTCAAAAAAATGCATTTTTTTAAAAAAATTAATTAAGCGTCAGTTAATATTATTTTGAATTTCGTATGTAGGGATATCCACGGAGGAGACCTTTGTCTTATTTTCATTGAAAAATGAGAGTTAAATAGTAAATTTTTTTCAGTAGAAACGTATTGAATAGCTTTCTTAAAACTTAAATTATATATATGAATAAAAATATTACACTTTCACTAATGTTGCACTTTCTAATTTTTATCACCCCGGAACTGTGAAAAGCACCTTTTCGTGAGAATGACCCTAATAAATTATGTTTCATGAAAATCAGATTTAGTTAAAGTACACTGGAGCCTCCAAAAGTTAAGACACAATCTGTTTTTTATGTCTAATTTACAAACAAATGAACATAAAATAATAGAAATAATTATTTTGAGGATATATTTACTTGTGAATTTCTAGTTTTGAATTAGTTTAATTAGTTACTCAGGAACTACAGGCGACTTGAACGATAATAAATAAAGTTTGATGAAAATATAATTCAGTTAAAGTTCACTGAGGCTCCAAACGGTAAGACACAACCCGTTTTTCGAATGTAATTTGCTAACAAATGAACATAAAAACATGAAAAATGGAATAATTTTCTATTAAACTGTTATTTATTGAATTTTACCTAATTTTAACATTAAGCATTATTTACAATCAAATTATTGTATCTTTTTTTACAAAATTCCAATGTTGGGGAAACTGAACGATTTCTCTCAGGCATTTCTAGCAATAGCTTCATAAATAAAATTGGAGACTAGCAAGCCTTGATAGAAATAGTTCTCAAATTACGAAAGCTAGATTCTCATAGTTTTTCGCTGGCTTCTCAGAAAATAACAATTTTTTTAAGAAAAATAAGTTGTGAATATACTTCTTTTATTCAATTTACTTAATGTTACCAAACATTCTTTATATAAACCATATTTTTTACCTTTATTTGCATTCATTTAAGGGTGAGATACAAAATACAGGTTGTACCTAAACTTTTGGAGCCATTGTATTTGCAATAATAAAGAACTGTGCCGCGATACTAAAAATAAGTTTTTGTCGGGAATAAAGTGAATGCTTAGAAAAAGATGCTAATTAATAATTCACGTATGATCCGGACGGATAATGTCTGTTTAGCTGTTACTTGTTTTTTTTAGCAAATTTCAATTTTATAGCAACCTTTTCTTGAAATACGTTTGATACTTAAATCTTGAATAAAGAATGTGAGATAAAATATCTTCCTTAAAGTAATTAAGTGGAGAAACCTTTACTGCATCATATTTTCGTAATTTTAGTAGACAGCGGTGGATAAAATTGCGGACATTTTCAAAGAAAAGTTCCTGTTCTTTAATGTACTTAGTCCACTTCAAAAAATATAATTTCGAATTAATTAAAAATATTTTCTTACCATTTTAAATAAAAAATGCTTACTTCTTTATAAGAAACTAAATCAAGGCATTTTGATGACAAAGAAATGATTCACTGTTAAAGTGATGAATCGATTCACGAAAAAGTGAATACGAGAAAGTTGAAAGTGACCAGTTTCTGGAATTCGGTGAACATAGATTAAAAAGAATTCTGGAACAAATATTAAATGAGTGTTCTGTTGACCAATGCCATGTTGATATAATCTCCTTGTAACTATCTGCACATCTTGCCTTCACAGCAACTATTGTAAGAAACGATTCTGACACTCGAATCCATCACAAAAGAATCGAAAAAAACTCCTTCATGGTCCAGGTAATTAAATGCGAAACCACTAAGCCCCATCATACTTTCGTAACCTTACCCTCAGAGCTCCACTACAATGAAGGAATACTTTCTCCACATTATAGTACAAAAGAGACCCTTCTCCTAATGCTGCAGCCCCCTTCTCATATTTAGCGACCCTTTGCTAGGGGGGTATTTCGGGGTTCTTTTCAGCCTGTACGGTTCCATGGAACAAAAGGGCGCAGCATTTTCTTAGAATTCCTGTCTCTTATTACGTAATGGATGGCAGACGAAAGTGGTATGTGGTTGCCAACGATAAGATCACAAATCTTTTTCCTTTGACAGTCCGTCCAAAATCATCTTTCTGGCACACCCTCCCTCCCTCCGGCCACTGTAGTTTTCAAAATGTCCACTTGATGTATATATATATATAGAAAGATATATCTGTGCTTTCGCTTTTGTTGCGTCGGGCTGAATGTACTTTATATCCTCGTTAAGGCGTTTAGTTGCCATTCGGTTGTAATGCAGGCCGCGGAGATATTGAGATCGTTTTGGGGTTGTTTCGGAAATGGATTATCAATCAGGGTGGACTCTTTGATATCGAGATAATTTCATTTTTATTTTATTTTTAGGGGGATCATAAAAACGTTTTACATCAAAAACTATTGAGGTCATTTCTGGAGTTCAGTGGAGGCATTTTTTTGGTTGTTTTGATAATGTGTGTTGAATCGTTTTGTTATCGAATTGTGGTTTGTATCAAAATCGTTGAAGGGTTTTTTTATTCCTGAGTATCGAAAAAACATAAATGGCAGAAAGAAACTAGTTAAGAATAAACGAAATTTATTAAAGCTTCGGATTGTTTATCTTGCTTTTGCTTAGTTTAGTCTGCCAGAAAGTTTCTAAAATTTTAGATTTTTCTTTTTTATTCCGTTGGTTATCGATTGAATATAGCTGTGGAGTTCAGGGTTAACACTTTAGAATTGTCAAAAATTCCAGAATATGTACTTGAAAAATTATAACTTTTTTAAATATGTCGTAATTTTTATAGTTCGGAAAAGTTATAATTGTTATTTCCAGAGTTTATCACTTTCGAAGTTGTTTTCCTTAATTACTAGTTGATTTTTTGTTTAACTGTATCTTTTTACAATTAAGAATCCTTATACTTTAACAAAGGATCAACAAAAGATAACGAATGTGTTAGGAATTTTCTACAAAATTATTTTAGGATTTACTATTATTGTTACCAAATTTAATCTGATTTACCTCTCTATAAATAAATTTGTATTCAATTATTTTTTTCAAGCTTTCATTTAAAAAACTAATTTTCAAAGAGATTAAACTCAGAAATTGTCTTGCACGTAAGACAAAAAGTACAGGAAGCTCTTATTTAGCAAAAATTAAGGATTTGGATGGGAATGTGCGAATCTATGGTATAAGAAAATATATACATAAGAGATCATTATTAAAGATGAAGTGTAGAATTATGTGGGTCAAGGAAAAGTCATTAGTTGATTCAATCTTCCTTTACTTCAAAGTAGAAAATAGTATAGATTACTTTGCAGTAGTTAAAGGAATCATATTATAAGCTTACCAAACTTCCTGTACCAGAATTAAAAAGGTAACGCGCGAAGCGGAGCGCTGTTGTTGTCAGCTTACATGCTTGAATCAAAAAGGGCAGATATGAATGCGCGGAAAGTTTAAGTACCCAGAGGAGGGGATTTTCCCGGAAAGACTCGTGACTCGAAGTGAAACTATAAGTGCGTTTGTTACAATTAAAGTAGAAGTAATTAAAAATGAGGTATCTTTAAAATAATTAAAGAAAGTTAAAAAATTAAATTTTATTACATACATATTTGTCTGTGCTTAATATTTTATCTTTAAAACCATGACGATTCTCCTGAAGGAGCAAATGGAAGTTTCATGCACATTTATAGTCAAAAATTTAGTTCCGCTATTTAACTCCCCGCTTTGATGTAAATTGGAGGCTATGTTGTGATGGATATCGTATTTATATGAATTGTGGTCAGATGACAAGGATGACACCCGAGCCGGAAGCCCCTCTCCAAAACACCAGCGGTAGGACACTTGATCTTCTATATCTGATTAAGGTCCCTGCAAATAAGTCAAATCGTTGATGGAATCGGTTTTGAAAATGAAAACCTGCGTTCCCCAGCCAAGATCATCGCATCTAAGTCTATGTCCAATAAATGTAATAAGAAGCTATAATGTGCAAATACTAATAAAGAGATAAATCAGATGTATTGATAATTTTCACTGTGTAGGGGAAAGTTGTCTTTTCTGGACCGTCCTAGATTGGACCTATATCGTCACCTCAATTCTATTAGATACTTGGGTCGTAAAGCAGGCAACTTATGTTTCAATAATATAAATGTGGTTTGTGGAATCATTTTTACTTTCTCGTATACGAAGTATACAAAGAGAAAGTATCGTAATCGTCAAAAAATTCAACTCGAGATTTTGACGAATCTCCACATTTTAGACATCCCTGAGTCCGAAAAACACAATTTTGGAATTATGTCTGTCTGTGTGTGTCCATCTGTTTGTGAACATGATAACTCAAAAACTATTAGAGCTACGGGGGATGAAATTGGTATGTGATCGTTACACATAATTTGTAGGTTTCTATCAAATTTTGGACAAAATCCGTCTACGGGAAGTCTGTCTATCTGTCTGTCCGCGTTCATGTGAACACTATAACTCAAAACCTTGAATAGCTAGATGGATAAAATTTAGTACACAGTTTTATCATTATGAATGTAGGTCTGTATCAAATTTTGGACCAAATCCGTCGAAGGGTTGACTGTCTGTCGGTCTGTATAATCGCATATTTTTAATCGCAGTAACTTCTTAACAAAATTACTTAGATAAATGAAATTCGCTATGTGGCCTTCTTACCTTAATTGTAGATTTGTGCCCAATTTTTGTGTCAATCTATTAAAAAAAAGTTGTTCAAATTGCATAATTAATTTTCTAATCCGATTCCCCATGCTCATGCGTACTGGTAGCAATCTCTGTGCACGCGGAATCTATTGAACGAATTACGTCTCTTTGACCTTGAGCCGGCAAGAGTGGAACCTAGCAGAGTGTGATAGATGAGTTTTAATCGGTACGCATCTCTTTGAATTTGATTCTTTACCTAAATATTTTACAATCACTATATTCTACAATGAAAAACCTTCCGATAGTTAATGGATTCTGGGTTGCAGTAGATTCGAATTTTTTTACCCACGCGAGGGGAGGGGAAACGGCACCTTTTTGGGGAAGTGTACGAGAAAGTTTAGGGGAGACCGCTCTCGCTGATTATTTACGAGGTAGCGCTGTGTGACTGTAGTTAGTGAACAAATGGTTACATTTAGATATCATCAATAAAATATTTTCGCAAAGTCCTAATAGCCCTTACGCTGTTTTAAAGTGAGTAGCAAAATGTGTTATTGTAGCCTTGGAGAGGAAGTTTTTTTGGCCACAATTTGCTATAATAATTCTATTAAAACAATGTTAGTTGATTTTTTGTATAATTATAAGAGTTGCTTAGGATTGGATTACAAATATTTACTTGAATTGTAATAGGTCAGAAAGCTGACATAATAACCAGTAGTCTTCTCAAATTGGAAGTGAAACAACCCAAAGCGAAGCACTCCAATAAAGAGATAGTAAAGACATCAAATGTGTAAGCATATTTAATATTTATACCTGACAAAAGCATGACTTCAATTTATTTATTGTTATGACAGTGTATGATACCAGATAAGTGGCAACAGTCAGGTGTTGGCTTACTTTGAATTTGATTTAAAATAAGAGATGAGTACGAGTACGGTTGAACGAAGTTACGTTGTACGCAGGTTACGAAGTGTAATAGTTGTGTTTTTGTGTTCTAATAAATGTTTGTTTAGTCTTAGAAGAAGTCTTTTGAATGTCAATTAAAAAGCCAACAAATGTTAGTTCAAAAAGAACAAAAACTAATATCACGTATTATATATGAAGAAAAAAGTAAGAACAAGAAATGATCCAATGCAGAAAATTCCATATTTGGGTTCACACTAGTGTGGTGATGTGAATTTGAGAATCAAACAATACTACTGTTTTCAGTGATCTTAAAGAAATCGGTAGTCCAGTTTAGGTAATCGATTTCTTTAATTGGGCCGACGACACAATTTTAATATAGTACACCTTTGATTAACCGTCATTAATTTTACCCAACAATCAATATAAACTTGAATACAAGAGTAGTGAAGTACGGAAATGTATGGTAATACTATGAACCTACGTTATGTTTTTTTTCTAGACGATGACGGATAACAGAAACTGAGTGTTAAACAAATGACGGTTAATCGAAGTTTCATTGTATGATATTTTTACTATTTTAAAAAGTATTTTTTTAAAAATTAAGATATAATAATTATATTATTTTGAAGATAAATAAACTATAAAAACTTCTACTATTTTTTTATCAAAATTATTTCTCTCACTGCACTTTTAAAAAAATAAGTGATCCAAATAAGGCAACCTTCTCCTAATTTAATTAATTAACAATTTTAACTTAATTAACAGAAGTTTGAAATACTAGTTCTGGAGGTAAGAACTACAAAACTCAATATTTCAGTCAAGGGACAAATCCAGTATAGTAACAAATTAAGGGCTTCAAATGGTCTCTGTAAACTATAAATCGGATCATACTGTCACTTTAGAATGAAACAAAAATTGCTGGTAAAGCGTCAAAAAAATTGTCTTGAAAATGATACAGTTCGGAAAAGAAAAAGAAACTTAATCAGTTCCTTCTGTTTCTTTTCGAAAACAAAAAGAACTATTGGTACGTAGAAATCAAACTTTTTAAAAACTGATAACTAATAGACTTGAAAAAAAAATTCTTCCCTCCTTTCTTCAGTTCCATCGATTTGTTTTCTGTACTCTCGGAAGCGAGAGGAGCAATGCTTTCGAGTTTTCCCAAGAGTTTCTATTGGATTGAGCTATCATTTAAAAAGTTGATGAAAAGATCATTTTATTTTCGATTCTGGAAAGTGATGGATTGAAATGTCAATAGTAATAACTTTTAGCAGTCTTTGCCCACTTCGCTTTCCGATTCGATTCCTCTGGTATTGACTTCTTGTTGCTGAAAAGTTCCTCTGTCGCTCGCCCCAGAAATCGCCCTTCAGTTTCTTCTTTCTCATTTTGATTCTCGTTAATCGCGTGTTTCCAGTCGAGGTTTGTCTCTGGGAGTCGCAGATCTGTAGCAACATTCGCAGTTGTTTTAGAAGCTTTTGATTAAGTGCACATCAACCAATATTCCAACTGGTTGATGAAAATGCAGATAAAATAATTTTTAATCACGTTTTATAGCCGCAATATGAGTGAGAAAATCGAATATCGTCCCTTCAATTATCC
>BGPR01000078.1:592595-629621 GCA_013235015.1 Araneus ventricosus
CTCTGATAATAGAGATTAAATTTTAAATCATGACTTCTTTTATTTTGGCAAGGTTTCCAAAATTGTTTATTTCAAGTTATAAGAATATATACCTCGTATTAACATTTTAACAAATTCTTGTATTAATTATTGAACTTCTGAGATGCATTTTTTTTGAAACATCGATTCTGCCTTATTATTTTTTTTCGATTTACGAGACGAGGAGGAAGTACACGTGGTGCATTAGAAATGCTGTTAAAATATCCATCCTTGATAAGAAAAGTCAAAATATCAATCATTGATAAGAGGATTAGCGGATATTATTGATTTTCGCTATTTCCTTTTGCATTTTCCGAATGATTCTTTAAGGATGTTCTCAAAATAATATCTTCCCACCCCCTCCTGGCTCAACAATGTGAAACTTTCCGACACATTCACAGTCGCATTTTTTAATGAAAATTCCAGGAATTTGCTCACGTGACTATTGAATAGGGATGGCGGTTATTGCAAAACCGGTTTTCGGTTATTTTGTTTTTTTCCACCACTAGTTTAACCTGGTGGTTATAACCGCTCAAAATAACCGGTTTTTAAAAATAATAACTGGTTTTCGGGGCTTTTTTTACAAAAAAAACAAGCGCCGTTTGTAGAAAAAAAATTTATTAGTATTGTTTTACAGGAAATCAATCCATTGGCCAATATTTACCTGTTCATAAAGACTCTTTCAGTAATCCGCCAACCAACAGACGCCTCGAGGAAGAGGTTGCCGTTGATTGGCCTAAGATGATGAAATTCAAAACTTCAGAACTTGATAAATTTTAGTCTAAAAGAACCTAAAATCGAGCCTATCTTCCGATCCGGTTTTAACCGGGACAAAAAAAATAACCGAAACAAAAAAAAAACGGTTTTCTGTTAAAACTGGTAGGTTTTTTCCATACCTACTATTGAAGTGCTTAAGAATGGAACTGTGTATGTTTATTAATTTATTCTCTAAATAACTTCTTGAGTTATAAAAGATCACTTCCCGACAACGACATTTTACAAGCATTCCCAACGTAAAAATAGGCTCCAGAGCCAACTTTGACAGCCTTTTCTGAAAACGTCGTTGACTTTATTATAAAATGAAAAACACAGATCGATTTCCTGCCACCAGTTTGGTTAACAGAGACCTCAGTTGATAGAGGCCCGGGTAATCAAGGTTTTACTGTATTGGATTTTTTCCGTGATTGGAACACAAAAAAGCAGCATTTAATCTCCAGCAATTGCAGCTTCGAACTTTAAAATAGATCGTGGGGAATTATGAAAGTTTTAGTGTGGGTAGATGGGCGAAATAAATTTTTTGCTTTCCCAACTTACCACAAGAACTAAAAGTGAAGTCATTGCCACGATAAAAATTTGGCACTCAAGCCATTTGTGTTCTTTCTTTCTTTTCGCAACTTCTAATATGGTTTCTTTTGTGAGCTTTACTTTTTAACCACTTAATTTTAGAACCGCTAACTTAAGTATCTGTTTTAGTTATCTTGTATTTTAATTAGCCATACGAAATTTTAACTTTATAGTGAAATATGAAGTTTATTGCACATAATATCGAATGGTGAAAAGTTTAAAAATCTATTTTATTCAAATCTATCCCTTACTTTTAAGTACATAAGGACAACATAAATCAGAGGAATGATACATTCACTAGTTTTCTTTTAAGTACAGTAAAGTACCAGTTTTTTTAGTTTAGTTATATTTACGTCCCGTTTTGAAGCAACACGAGGACTATTTTGGGTCGGACCACGCAATTTTGAACCACGAGCAGATGTCGAGGACGATACCTGAGCTAGTACCCCCTCTCCGAACTTCCGCATTTCACCCCCTACGTATAAGTTAACGTGCAACAGGGCCAGTACACGAAGGTTCTTCAGTGGAATCGGGTTCTAACCTGGAACCATCTGATCCCAAAGCCTAGACCTTACCAATAGGCCACCGAAGTTGTAACACACCATTTGTACGTTTCTCAATTATATGTCGTTTATTTTATAAGTTGTTTCAGAACAGTCCCTATTCATTCGTATTCTTTGTAATGATAAAGTACTTCGTTGATTCTACTCAAAACTTCTGTTATATGTCGTTTTTCCACTTTCCAATATTTTCAAATTTTCTGTCTCAGGCATTATTTTTCCGTTATATTATTTTAAGATTTTTATTAAAGATTTTTACATTAAAAATTAATACTCTTTAATTAAAATTAAAATCTTTTAATTTAACGCCTACATGCATGCACATATGTCGTATAAAATAAGAAACGTATAATTAGTCCTCAAGATATGCACTGGAGGTATGATTTTTCTCACTTTTATGATAAACATTTAATTTTAAAATTAATTTGATTATTGTTTCAATTATTACTTTGTTGTAATATAATAGTACTGCCATAAGAATTTTTAAAATTATTAGTTTTAAATGAATTTGCCTTAATTTGTAAAATCAAAGTTATTTATTAAAATTCCGATTATACGCCTTTTCATTTATACATCGTGTTACATCAGTCCTTTGAAAGACGTGTAATTGGTGCTCTAATGTATTTCTTTTAGTTGCCTTGGAATCGAATTTAATATACGGGATTAACCAAAAATGACTTTCAAGATAGTTTTCACCGAAATACATCCGGACTCGTCTCGCCACCCTTAAGTCAAGTCTTCTGGCAATAATGGTCGCCCTGCAGTGAAATAATATTAACAGGATAGTTCAGTTGCTTTTGACGTTAAGTCTAGCAATCAGTTCTCAGACGATTGGTGATCAGCTGTCCGTTCACCTTTGCTTGCTTTTGTGTCTGGGGAGAGGAGAACTCCTTTCTCAAGACTGGCCGAGAGAGGCCTTGTGGCGAAGCCCTCATTCGACAAAGCGATCCATTTCCTGTCGATTACATATGGATTAGGTGGGTATGCAGCGTTATAATTAAATCAGCTGTCAGATGAATATGCTTATATGAAACAGTTTGAGAAACTTGAGATTTAGAGGGAAAATTATTTGGATTGCTAAAAGGTTAATTCTTCAACAGGAATCGAATAACAGACCAATGAATATGGAATTAATTTGCCTGAAGTTGCAATGAATTCATTATGTATTGAAATGAATCCGTAACTCATATTTCGGTTCCAAGTAAAAATAGTAGAATTATTTATATTTAATTGTTCTTGTGTTTTTTTTCTGTTCGTTCACTAAATATTTTATTTATTTTATTTTTTGAATTTCAAAAATTATCCCTTTCGGCCTTAATGGGCATATACGTCCGGGAGATTAGACTTCATTCCCTCTTGGTAAATAAATCCCACTTTTACATGTATTTTTATGTTTTCAGCGCTCTTAAAGAATAAAATTATGATTAAAGAAACTAAAAAACACTCATAGATTACAAACAGCTGACTTATGTTTTTGAGCACGCACATTACTCCAAGTTTACCAAGTTTCAATTGGTCTATATTTATGCTATACTTAGTGTAAAATAGTTCTTATTAAGTTATAATTTAGCCTTTTTAATATCAGATTTAAGAAATTTTAATTAAATTCTTTTTGTGGGATATATTGTCCGAATAGTATTTAACAGTGAGACAATATATCCCATCAGTTATCAAATTACTAGAAGATTATTGTTACGAAGCAGTAAAGTTGTTTCCCTGACATACTACTCTTGTGTCAAGAAAGAGAGTTTTACAGATGTTTTACTGGAATAGTCCCAGTCGACTATACGATTAGAACATATTGTCCCTGGAAATTTCCAGGAAACGGGAAAAGTGGAAAACTTTAAACTCATAGTATACTTCTTTTAGTATGTCAACAGTAAATTAAACTACTTTTCATAGTTAAATTTTAATAATGCAAAAGTCGGGTTGATAGGGTAAAATGGAGTTGATTGATGTGACCTCATAGAACAGAACAGAACACCATTTCATGCCCCTGAGACTATACCCTTTTGGTTATTTAAACAGTGAGGCGGATATGAAGTGGAAGAGACATCGGAAGACACTCCTTAACTGTCTAGCAAAACATGGCGAAGGCAGAGAGATGGTAAAGGTCACAAAAATACAAATCTATCATCTGGGATAATATACAAGAAACAAAGGGGAGTATCATATAAAACTATATACAAACAAAAACTGTAAAAAGGAAAGAAATATGAGTATGAAGTGCACAATATCAACAAACAAGAGATAAAAAAAACTAATTAAATAAAGAAGTCCACAAAAACAAACTAAAATGCGAGTGTTAAAGCACATGTGTGTCTGTTCTGTTGATTGTTCTTTTCTCCATAAAGTGGAAGTTCTTCTGTGTGGAAGCGGAGAATATTTCAGGTGCGCTGTCACTTCGACGAAGAGGGAGCAAAAAATTCCCTATGTTGGCTTGCAGGAATGGAAAAGACTTGAAGTGAAAGATGATCATGGATTTATTCGAGAAAGCTCTTGAAAATCATTAAGATGGTGTAGCAATCGTTGGATTTTAAGTCGAGAGCTTCTGCTGGAAGTGACGTTGCTGAACTAGATTAGTTCATGTTGCTGTACCGGTTTAGTCATGTGGAAGGATGCAGTCAGAATGCACTCTGTCGCATAATGCAAAGGAGTGCCGTTTGTGTTTCCACATGGGCAATTTGCTGTCGAAGCAAGGTTAAACCTTTTCAAGTACGAGGGAAATGGACCGTGTCCTGTAAAATATAGGATTTCTTCTCTTTTCCAGTAGCATGGTTGAGTCGAGACTCTTGGCAGGATGTTAAATGTGGACCTTCCCATATCTTCATCTTCTCAGTCTGAGTGCCAGTCCTCCATCATTTTTTTCTTGAAGATTGATTTCAGAAAGGAAATCGGAGTCTTAACAGAAAGTGGGCCTCTATCAGACTCCGCAGCTTCTTTTGCTAATCTGTCCGCCTCCTCGTTTCTTTTTTTAGCCCACGTGAGCTTTGATCCAAGAAATGTGTATATGCTTATTCGTGATAAGCCTCTTACAGATCTCTCTAGCTGTTGTGTTTCTACTTTTTGGGTTGGTTGCCGCCTGGACACTCGCCTGATTGTCCACTAGGATTGTGGTTGACTGTTGAGGGAGGCTGGTTTCGTGTTTCAAGACCAGAAGTTCCGCCTGGAAAACTGTACTGTAGTCTTGCAGTTTTGCCAACCATCTGTAGATTATATTTTGTTCTGAACAGACGCAAAATGCTGCCCCTACACCTATTTCGGTCTTCGAGCCTTTCCGCGTAGATGTGGGTGCCCGATGTTTTACCCCCACCATCTACCAAAGAAATCTATTCTTCTGTCGGATATTCAGCAGGATGTGCAGCCCAGCCCGTTTCCCCTTTTTCAACCTTTCCAGGAACGAGAGTTGTCAAAGTGTCCGGAAGGGAGATGTTGAGTCTTCAAATGGCTGTGACTCTGGCCTCCTGCTGGAGCTGGAGGTAGAGAGGTGGAATTCCAAGTATGACCTGGAGTGTCGAGGTTGCTGTGGTTCTGTATGCTCCTGTAAGAGCAAGCAGGAATGGTCTTTGGATGGTGGTAAGCTTCCTTTTGATTCTAACTGGTGGGTCTAGGCACCAGACTGCAACTCCATAAGCAAGCATCCTTTCTATTACAGTTAAGTTCTTCTGAGTTTAAGGGAAAATCCCCAGTTTTTCCCGGTAATCTTTAGTAGGTTCTGATAAAGAGTAAATGATTTGGTTGAGAGATTTCTAAGGTGTAGGCATATAACAAGACAAACTGTGGGTGTCAACTAATATCTAATTAACCTTTGTTTTACTCTATGCTGAGAAGTCTCGTCGTTTTTCCTCTTGCAAGATACATAATGGATTCCGTCACATCACGTTATCAAGAGTTGACTCCATTGAAGCCATGTTGACTGAATGTTGAATTAACCTCTGAATTGAAAATAAAAATGTTTCATTTGCAGTAAAACTTCGATTAATCGTCACTCATTTAACCGTCAGTTTCTATCATTTACATCATGTTCAAAAATCTAATTCGTCTTTTCTGTACATTACTACTCTTATATTGAAGTTTACATTGATAATTTTGTAAAATTAAATACAACATGTATGTATTATTCACTTCTAAAGGATTTTATTTTCATTTTCATCCCAAGCCAACAGTGAAATCACGTTTCTGTACATATGTATTAAAAGATTTCTGTTATCCGTCTATTCGGTTATCCGACAAATCCTTGGTCCGGACGGAGACGGTTAATCGAAGTTTTACTGTAACTTCTTTTGACTAATACACTGCACAACTAGCGTAGGATTTCCCCATTTGAAAGCGATTTCTTGCATTATTTACGGCTATTTCCTACTAATATTCTGAATGAAAATGACTGAAATTGCAAGAACCTACCAGAAGTGTTGTGTTTTAAAAGCTTTTATTAAATTTCATTCCAGGTCATTCGACAACTTTTAGAATTTGGTGATTCGAAAAGTTTAAGCAATTTGAATTTTCTGATAATCTACCAGTATGTGACCTTTTAACTAAAAGCTAAATTTTTAACGTAGGACTACGTTCATCCCATTGGGGTCTCGGGAAGGAATTTTGTTCACACGCCAAAACGACACAAAAAAAGTTATATGGGAGGTCCTCTATATCTCAGTAACTACGTATGTTAAAAACATAACTAATGTCTTATTTTAGAGATAAAGAGTAGCAACAGAAGTTACAAAAAACAATTCGAAAATCGGAATTGTAGTTCTACTGAGTCGCAAAGTTGGGCAAAAATGAGCATGAAGTCTCTTTTCCTGTATGTGTCATAGTTAGAGTTATCATCGTCCTGCTTGTCTTCATCCTCCAAATTCTCTTCATCATTTTCAGATGCTCCATCATCGAACTCATTATTATTATCTAGTTATTTATTATTATTAATTATTATCATTATTTATTATTTTATACCATTATTTATTATTTTATATCATTATTTATTATTTTATATCATTATTTATTATCATTTTGATTTGAACATGGTGCCAACAAATTATCCTAGTTCTCTGGGAAATTCATATATTGATTCAATTTTTACACAACATTTGTCCAGAATTATTAAATTATGTATGTTACTTTTCATATCATCGATCGATCCTACACAGAATTGTAACATATCCACGCACGATTGAACCATTCAAAACAGAAGAATTGACATTGTAATATATTTTATTAAGAAATAAAACAATTTTCATTGTAACCTTGGTTTCATTTTATTTCGCCAATTTTCCATACATTAGCATTTCAGAGAAACAAAAGAGAATTGAGAGTAGCTTCGAGAAACAAAAGAGAATTGAGAGTAACTTCGAGAAACAAAAGAGAATTGAGAGTAACTTCGAGAAACAAAAGAGAATTGAGAGTAACTTCCAGAAACAAAATAGAATCACGAATAACTTCGAGAAACAAGAGTATAGCGAGTAACTTCGAGAAACAAAAGAGTATCGCGAGTAACAAAGAGAAACCGAGAAACTTCGCGAAACAAAAGAGTCACGCGAGTAAAGTAGTTTTACGCCTTTAACATCAGCGGCTGTTTGAAAAAGACAGCCTCCAGGCATTTTTTTACTAATTCACTACCTGATGGCACCTCTCATATTGAATTTTAATTAATTAATTAATTAAGTTCTAAAAATATTAAAATATTACATTGTCGTCGAGAACGCACACCTGTACAAAACTTCGGAACTCCAGCACGTCAGGAAATGATTGAAAAACAGATGACAGTATTCCATATTTACAAACATGAAGCAAGCCTAGTTAAGTAAAAGCGTGTAAAAAGCAACACGCAATATCAGAATGCATCGCATTTGTACTTGCATCAACTAACCAAATATCAAATCTACCAATTGCGGTGACTTATTGCGGAGTCACATAAAAATAAAAACAGTAGATTTTAACATGCCCATTGTCCTATTTATAGGACAGTTACATTTTCCTTCTGTGGCTAAACCGAATACATTCCATTATCTCTTTTTTTTATTTGTCTATGAAAAGTGAAAGTTTTGAATTTGTCTATTAAGTCAAAATGTCGTCATTTCGAAAATTTTTGATTTTTCCTTTGTTTAATTTTTGAGTTAATGCAAGGAATTAGAAATTGATTTTCATTTTTGACATTTTACTGTATTCTATAAACCTTTAATAAAGTAAGAAAAAGTTTTTAAAAATGATTTTCTACCGATTTTCTAAAAAAAATTTTTAAAGAATAAGAAATAAAACTGAAAAAAAATTTCGTCGATTTTAATTTTACTTCACAGTTAACTTAATCTTCGTGTTTTAAAGAATAGAAATTTATTGAAATATATGCTTTAAATTAATTTCGGCAATAATGGGTTAAATAAGAGCTAAAATAAGTGAATGAAAGAGAACAAACAAATAGACAATTGGTAACTAATTAAATTTTAAAAAGACTTTAAAGCGTACGATAATCAAAATGGACAAATAACAAATGCTTCTAAAATATCCAAACCATTATTTACCGTTAAAAACAGTTAAAAAAGAAAAACCAGAACGGCTAAATCTGTCACTGAAAAGTACAGAAAGAAATACAATAGGCAGTTCCAACAAAAATAAGTGAATAAAAACTTTTAAGCGAACTTTTAAAATATAAAACTTTTGTATTAATTTTTCATTATTAATTTTCCAAACAACTTCAATGTTTTTTAACATTTAACCGCGCTTTAGATATGACTTGACAAAAATCGGTTTTGAAAGTTTCTTCTTCCACTTATTTGTGTTAGAAAAACTAAATTAAAATATCACTACGAACCCAGAATCTTCTTTTTCCCGTACGTAATAGCGGAGTTATCTGGAAGATCTATAATTCTATCCCGCTGTACGTTGAAAATGCTTAAAGGCCATAGATGTCGTCTGGGAAGCTTATAACCGTAGATTTATGGCACCAAAGAACAGGCACTTTGTTAATGACTTATGCGGATTGCTATGGGAAAAAAAGAGTTCCCGAGTTACATCAGTGGAGATATTTCCGAATATAGGTTATCATTTTTATCTTTGTTTTATTTTGTTTGTCTCCTTCCTTGTCTGCTACTTAGAAGGAGAATGAAAGTTCTAATCAATTTAGATATTTCAAAAGTTATGGTGAACGTTTGTTGGAATCCATTGTAGAATCCAAAAGAATAGTGATATCAGACAATTTTAATGTTTAATCAGAACTGTCCGGCCAGTTCGTGATGTAGTATTGTATGAAGTGCCATTAGTTTCTTCTTAAAGAGATATATGTAAATATATCACCTGGTTCAAAGATTTGAGAGATTATTATCAATTTCAAATTCGTAGAATTAAGCAATATTACCTCTGTGATGTATTTCAGCATAGCATGAAGAATTGTGGAGCCTTCTTTATCAAAAATAATATATTTATTGCACGTTTTCCACAGCAACAAACATGTAAAACAAACACATACATTTATATCACTGATTTCTGATATCGAATTCCATGTTCAATTCATCAAAATTCTTTTCCGTTGCTAGGTAACGTTAACAAAAGACAAATATATTGTTGTCATAATATTTTTATAATCTTTAGAAAAGAATTACGACAAACTATATTTTTAATTAATTTCTTTTTTGGCCAAACGATATTTTAAAATTAATTTCTTATATGACCAAACGATTTTTTTATCTAATTAATTTCTGTTCTTCAAATATTTTAATAATTCTACAAATATATATTTTTATTCGTTACAAATATTACACCTCTTTGACCGATTTTGACGAAACACATTATTATTTTTGTGAGGGTAGAGGGGGGTAGGAAGGAATGTTTAATTTATGGCTTATGTGAAATCGTCCATTCAATTGTGATGGATGGCATTCTATTTAACCGAAATACAAACACGATTTTATTCCAAAGATAAAGGAGCCACTTCGTGTTATTCCATACCCAACTGTGCCAGAGATTCTTAAGGCAACAGACCGCTCCATCCGAGCCGACAACATAACTGATACTGCTTCAAATATTTTACTGTTACCACATTGCTGACGAACGGGTTTTACACAATACTAGCGACTGCATCGAAGAACTGTAAATGTTTCGAGCTAATACCTATAAACATCAGCTGTAATTATACGGTTGCCAGTTTTAAATATCCAACCCATGTAGTGTAACTTGAAAAACTATAAACAAAAAACTTGTAAAATTGCAAGTTTTAAGAAATTATCTTATATTTGGCATTAGTTCTACTCGTAAACGACCAAAACAGCAGAACTTAACGGTTTCTAAAAATGAAAAAAAATTTTAAAAACTCATTAAACTTCTAAAACGTGTTTTCTCACCACTTCTAGTTCTCTACTTGAGAATATTCACTTTTACAATGTTAGCTATCAATAAACACGTGTACTAGGATTTGCTATTAACAAGTGGTATGTCACTGATTTCGGCAATCGACGTCTTTTCTTTACAGTTTGGTAGAATTCCAGGATGGCCTAGAGTAATTGCTTTTCTGGATACCGATAGCACGGGGAGGGTGGACAACTGTTTTTGTTCACTTCTTCTCCCTCCCCGTCCAGACTGGAACGAGTGGTCAAGAGAAGCTTTATCTGTGGCCAGAAGTGGGCACCCAGATTGATATATAGACCTAGAGGAATTTCGTTCCACTCATATATGAAGAAAGTGGTCTTCTTAAGGTACCGATACAAAAATAATATAATTGTGGGAGAGTGCCATTGTGTAGTTAGTGAAAGGTAGTGGGGTATGAGCAAATATCCTGCTAACTTGCAGTGACTGGAGGTTTAAAAAGTTAAAAAAGAAAAAGTTTCAAATTTCTGAATCTTTCGTTTGTTTGGAAAACTGATCGAACCTTTTTACTTCGTTATCTATCACATCACTTAACCAATCACTGCGAATTATAAGCCCTAGGTTTTTCAACGAAATTGTATCTTTTGAGGATTTTATCTCTTAAGTGCTCGTCTCATGTGTGGGGAGGAGGGTTAAATTCTATTCGATGCTTATCGATGTGCGGCGAATTTACGACAGTGGGAATTTTGCGCCTGTAGTGTCATATTGTGAAAATCCACCTCTGTATCAGGAATGATTTCGGACGCTTAGATAGTTTTGAATTTTACATGAAAATTTCTATGATTGCCTCCTTGAGGAAGGGCTGAAGTTGCTAATTGTGCTTCAACCCACTATTTCTTGCCGACAATTTACATGTGTCCATTAATCATTTCCCTCGTTTTGTTTATTTTCTTGAAATGTGCGTATGTCTTTCAAGGTCTACTTGATTTATAAACCACTTGCTTGAAATCTGATAATAGCAATAGGAAAATACGGCTGCAATAATATCTAATTTTTTATGAACTGCCCACCTCTCTTTAACAGGCGACAGACTTAGTTTTGCAATACGTTCGTGGCTTTTGGTGTGTAAAATGTTTTGATCGCCTTTTCAACTAAGCCGGATAATTATTACTTAATGTTATACTTTTTGGGCTGTTTTGTATTAAAATACTCTTTATTTTTTATGGATTTTAATGCCTCGTGCAAAGTAGAATCTAACTATTTGATGTTTTTGTTCTCAGCTTCAAGTCGTTACCAGGCAACTGTCAAGTATTGCGTATATAAATCACAACAACTGGAACGAGCATAATACGAAAAATTATTATCTCTCCAAAATGATTTCTGCTGTAATTTAGTCCTTTTGAACAGTACGGTTCACTTAATTATCATTTACAGCAGATTTTAATACGCTTCAGCCAATCGAATCTAAACCAGCCACAAGCCAGGCAGGAATCTAAACCATTTGTTAGAGGACTCGGATTGCTCTCAAAGCGTAAAAAGAAGATGAAAGTTTATGATTTTTTTCTAAAAACTTGTGAAAACTATTTCCGATTTAGCAGAAAACTTGTATGAAAGGAAGCTTAGATAGTTTTGAATTTGACAGCGGCTAGAGACTATGAAATTATAAAACTCCTGTGATATTCCCCTGAGCAAAGGCTGAAGCTGCTAATTGTGTTCTCCTGTATTGTTTTGTATTAAAATGATCTTAATTTTTTATAGGATTTCGCAAACCAGAATCTAACTATTTGATGTGTTAGGTCTTAGCTTTAAGTTGTTTCCAGGCAACTGCCAAGTATTGCATATATAAATCACAACAACTGGAACGAGCACAATAGGAAAAATTATTGTCTCCCCGAAATGATTTCTGCTGTAATTTATTCCCTTTGAGCAACACGGTCCACTTTATTATCATTTATAACAGAGTTTAATACCCGTCAGCTAATCGAATCTAAACCGGCCCAATGAACGTGACATATGTTCGACGACTCGGATTGCTCACAAAGCGAAAAACTTAATGCATAATTCAAAGGGCCAAAATAACTAAACTCGTTAATATTCCAAGGCCGGAAACTACTCGCAGCCTATTCGTTAAAGGAATATCTAATAGCCTCGTTAAACAGTCGGCCCTAATAGGTATATCCTTTTAACAAAAGCCAACTACTTCGAATCCTCCGAGGAATAACTTTATAATAATAGTTAGCGCCATCGCGTTTGCTTTGATAAGAGGTGCGACACGCACACGAAGAAATCTGGCAATTTATTCTTTCAGGTGAGTTTTCTTTTTTGTGTGGGAAATTTCTTTTTCAATTCATTGATCGGAAGGTTTTTACAAGTTCGCGTGCAAGGGAGGCCCTTGGCGCACGACCCGGCTGCTGGTGTAAGTTGATGGGAGGTGGTGTATTTCCTTTCTCACAATTACGTCCCAGGGTCAGTTTCTTCTGCCTGGATACGGTCAATCGCCTTTATTTGGCGATTTTTTTTATTCTTTGATTCTTTTTTCCGTCCCGAGAGATGTGTCGGCTGTGGAACGACACCCAGAAATCGATGGAGTAGAAATAGTCTGCTTCTCCCCCTCCCCTTCCTTCAACATCCCACCACCTCGTGTTGATTTGCTTGATGGACAAGAAATCATAGTTGGAGATACAGAAATTTGAACTGAACTGACTTGCTACAGAGAAGCGGAGATAAGCTTCTGTAAAACAGTGGTTCCAATCAGTTCGGATTGGTTTGGTTTGTGGTTTACTGGCGCGACCTGTTTTTTGACCATATTGCGCCAGACATATTGTTAATTTGTATGCGCTAAAAATAAAATAAAGTCAGTGTGGTTCCTTCCCCATTATGATGTTCATCACCTTATTTTAATTTGGTTTATGGAGAAGAATAAAGTGGTGATTCATAGGTAGAGATTCAGAAATCTGAACTAACTGGCCTTCTGCTGTGGAATGAAACGGGAATAAGCTTTTGGGTAACTCTAGTTAGTTCATATTCGTTTAGTTAGTAATGTACTGATGAGTTTTTTTTTACCATATTACACCTGACTAATTACAAATTTGAATTTGCCTAAAATAAAATAAATTCAGTGTAGTTAAAAACCTTGAAAAATTTGTGTGAAAATGATTGTGAAAGCATGACAAGGATTGACAGAGCAAATGGATTTAGTTTAGTTATATTAGCGTCCCATTTTGAAGCAACACGAGGGCTATTTTGGGACGGATCTCGTAATTTTTAACCATCGGCAGATGACGAGGACAACGCCTGAGCTGGCACCCAGTCTCCAAGCTTCCACTCCACACCAACGGGAGAGCGTTTGGCCACTACGTATGATTTAGCGTGTAGAAGGTCCCATACACGGCGGATTTTCAGTGAAATCCGGTTTCGAACCTGGAACCCTCCGTCCCCAAAGGCGAGATCTTACCACTGGGCCAACGCGACTTCCAGCGCAATTGGGTTTAAAATCGTGTAAATTAGATTAAATTGTGTAAATTAGAGAATAAAATCTGAAAGATTTTAAAACTGGGAAAACTTGAATGTGAGGTATATTATACAAGTTATTTGAAAATAAAATATTCAAAATGAGAATTGAAAAATCAATAGTCGATCAGAATGTGGATAGTTTATCAGGCGAGTTAACTAGTTAGAACTGTTAAGAGCTTGTACTCCAAGTAAAAATTGTCGATACTTAAATCTGGCATGTCCATGTGTATTAGAGGTTTGCTGTAGCTTTCAACCCGTAAAAATAATTCGGTAGTCTATATATAATATAATCTGCTTTTTAAATAAAAAAAGGACCCAAAGAAAAGCATTTATAAAAATTTAACGAATAGAAATCAATTATTTAGAAAGGTTATGAAAACTACAAAAAAGTTGTGCATGAAATTGTCAGAATTTCGTTCCAGAAATTGCTCGTAGATGTATAAAAACTCACAGTTTTCACTGTCGATTTCATTTAGCTTTAAGATTCTTTTCTCATCTGCTCGCCTGGCGCGTTCTCTGCTGCTTCTGATATCCTTTAGTATCCTTTTTTTCCGTTTGTTCATCATTCTTGCTACTACGCTTACAGACAGCAGTAAGATGTAGTTGGACAAATTTTATCCACACAGTCGCTTCTGCTTGTGTTTGCTCTATGGCGTGTTCATTTCAGCAGCATGTATTCGTTTTCCAAACACAATGATCTTTCACGAAAGTGTTCGTTCATTTATTTGTTTATTTTTGCTATTCGGGTTTGTTAACCGACATCTTACTGACTGATCATTTCTAGATACGGAAACACTCCGCGCTTTTGCGAATGCGTCAGGCGGAGTTGACTTCACCAAAGTAGAGGTGAAGTGAAAAAGGGAGAAAAGGGGATATTTATATTTTACTTCGCAGTATAAAAAGACATTTTATTTTCATTTATTGATTTGCTGTGAAGACTAAATAAGAAAAAGTAACTAAAAGACTAACTATCGGGTGATGGTCATGACCTAACAAAGAACTCTGGAAAAGCGCCCATCTTACTTATCACCCACACCCCTTTTCGTTGTAAAATCCCCCAAAGTACTAGTCTCAGGTTTTTGAAACGAAAGTACTCGAATTCAAATTTAAAATGTATAATGTAGAGACAAATAAAGAAGCTGTTAAAAATCTTCACTAGAAAAATCATTATTCTAGACCGCCAGTGTTTTCTTAAATTAAAGAGTCAGTTAAGTTTAAACAGACTTTTAGAAACTAGAACTTTATTGAGTTGTCAGTTTTAAATTACCCGCTACTGATAGTTCATTTCAAGGATTTACTTACAAAATCAGCTTGGCAAGAAAAAAATATATTAGCAGTGGATTATAAAATATTTTCTTCTTTTATAATTGCATAAATCAAAACTTTAAGTTTCCTTTTTTCAGCTTACTTCCTGATCGTACCACAAGGATTGAAGACGAAACTCTATATATTCCAAACCAAAACTGGACACGGATCAAGTCCACAATCCTTCTGCATTACGATCTCAATCCATTTCTGCCGTGGACTTTCACCTCGTCCGTTTCCGGACATTAAGAAATATACGATCCTTCCTACAGCTCCTCGGTGAATGATTTAATACAGAAGGTGGCAATACCTAAGCATTCCGATAAAAAGATTACGGGCGGTTGCCATGGGCACCGCATCCGGAGCAAAGGACGTGTCCGGCTGGATGTACCGTGTCCAACTAATTACTCTGATCATACCGGACCCACAATACCGGGGTAATCGAAGGGAGTTATTGCTGGGGGTGACTCCCCTCCAAGGATTCATTAGGAGAGGGTAATCGGCGGGAGTAATCCCATTCGCTCTTACGAAGCATTCGCCACTTTCTCGGCGACACTCCTCATTAGGCCCGCCGCACAGCACCGCCTTGGGACGGGACTTGCTTTCTGGGACAAGAAACCCGGGTTGCTTTTCTTTTAAGGTGCTCTTTGACTTAGCGTTGTTCGATTTTGATCTTTGCGTTGTTCATATATTGGTTCTGGAAAACTTAATTGTCAGCAACTATGGATGAACGGTTTTTTTTGGTTGAAAAACCAGTTGAACTCTTCTCATATACTTCTATAATATGATGCGTTTTGTGTTCAGCTGCGTCATTTAGTGGAGGGAACCAAGTACAGTAAAACCCCGTTTAACCGAAACCCGGGTTATCCGAAATGCCTCTGACATCGCAAATCCAAAAAACACGTACTGTGCTGCACGGGAATAATCAAGAACGCGAGAGCGCGCTGTGCTATGGCTAGCGGAGAGGTGAATGCTCGACCTAAAACTGTAATTTTAACTTTCATGAAGAAGATATGTGTAGCCTACAAACAGAATTTTGAATTCGTTTTACACTCAAGACATTTCAGAATTACATTCTGTAATTAGATACAAAATAATAATAGATATTCGGTAAATGTGGAGTTTACGGTACCTACCTGTTTCTCGCCAATTTTTTTTTTTTTTTGGCGCAATTTCATGCGCCGTCGCCAAATACTGTTTTGGATGTGCAGTGCGCTTTGTATTGTTCTCTTGCGCATGCTTCACCTGAAAAGAAGATATTGAGCACGCAATGCCTGCGGCATTTCAAGTGTGTACCGGGCAAATTTTTTTAACTTAAGAAAACATCAGTGACTTCGCTTTCAGATGACGAAAAAGACACCTGAGCTGGCACCCCCTCTCCAAACTTCCGCACCACACCAACGGGAGGACGTTTGGCCACTACGTATGATTTAGCGTGCAACAGGCCCCATACACGGCGGATCTTCAGTGGAATCGTGTTTCGAACCTGGAACCCTGCGGCCCCAAAGGCGAGACCTTACCACTAGGCCACCTCGACCCTCTCTTCCCTGTGGGATATGGTAATGGTGGGTCGAGTTACCCCTACCGATGACGGGTCGTACCTCTGTCTGAGAGGTCGTCGCATGAGCTGCTTGTAATGGGGGCTATAATGCGGGGCCACAGTGCGCGATTAATTGTCGTGGTGGACTGATCATTCATGTTTTTCCCGCGCTCTACGGCTGGACTGGAGTAACTCGTTTATGGTTACCACTAGGGCATCGCGGCCCATCGGATTTGGTCTGGTCTAAAATGCGCAGATCCATCAAAATGTCGATGTTGAATATTTTGACAGATGCAGTACTTTCGTAATGTATACTGCGTAATACGGAAACGCAAAAAACGAAGTTTTCGGAAATAAATGCAATAAATATGCTGAAAAGTGAAATTCTCATTTGGTAGACACTGTTAAGAGCTTAATTTGTTATTCTCTTTTGCCTTAAATAAGAAAGGCATTTGGCTAAATGAAACCTCATCAAAGGAGTGCATGGTTGGAATTAATGAAGATATTTAAGCGGTCCGTGTATTAGGGTCAGTCGACGCGACAGACGACGTCTGGACACTAATCTTTGGCTATCTTTTACTTATCTTGTGGCTAATTTATTTGTCGTCCGAATCCACACAAACACGGGGATAATATATGCCTTGCAGCACCTATCTTGGAACGGAATCAAATTAAAAGATATTCACGCCACGAAATGAAATTTTGTGAAATATTTGGAAAACGTTACTTTGATTTGCCTTTCGTCAATTAAATTAAGCTGCCATAAATAGGAGTATAAATGCAACGAAGAAAGTTCATAGTCAAACGCCATTCTGTAAAAATTCTATTGAAACTTAATTATCTGAAAATTTATCAAAAAAGTTTAATTTTCAAATAATGAAGACGCTGAACAATAATATGCTAAGTTGGAATTTTAATATCATATATTTTTAATTTTTAATTAATTTTTAGGAATTTCTTTTCTTATAATGTTCATTACGACATTATATCTTTATAGCATTATTAGCAATTGCCCCATACTTTTAAAATTTTGTTTTGACTTCCATATTTTTGATAAAAGTTTTATTGTCTACCTTCTATTTGCGCAAAGTAAATATCTTTTTTCTTTTTGTAGGACAATGTGTTAAAATAATTAAAATAGAAATATTGGGACATTCAGATAATTCAACTGAAGCATATTAAAAATTTGTATATCTGAGGTACGTAGTGTTTTTATGTTTAAGAGTCAAATATCAGGAGATGGGGCGTTTCCCTACGTTTTTGCTATCTTAATTAAAAAAATTATTTTCATTGATTTATAAAACAAATTTTATTTCATTTAGGAACAAGCTGACTATTAGCACCATTATTAGTACAGTATTATTTTTTTAAATCATTAAGAAATTCCAATTCAAAACATCAAGACTTTATCTTGATTATTTCCATTTTATGAAAAAAAATATTTTTCTTATAATATTCTTTGCGA
Organism: Araneus ventricosus; assembly: GCA_013235015.1. NCBI lineage: Eukaryota > Metazoa > Arthropoda > Arachnida > Araneae > Araneidae > Araneus > Araneus ventricosus. Next base: position 610,630 of record BGPR01000078.1, read on the forward strand.
CTTAATATCCTTTTAACCTTATTAGTAATCGAGCCATACTTTTAAAATTTTGTTTTGAATTCCATATTTTTGATAAAAATTTTATTGTCTACCTTTCAGTCAGTAATATATTCATATATCTCTATTTCCACTAATAATAAAGCAAAACGGTTATGAAGTTGTTAGCCATATCGTGCACAATTTTGAAAATCATCCCTTTTGCTCAGAATTCTATGATCAGAATGATGACCATTAAAACCATTGAATTGAAAACAGTCTGTGAAATGTTTCCATCTGTTATCCTAAATTTAAGTATCATCACGAAACATCCTTTTGCTCCGTTTTGTAGTGCTTCCTATTTGAAAAGTGTGCATAAACGTAATTATGAGAATGAAAATGAATGACTGTGCGTGTGTGCGTACGTTGGCGTGTGTAGGCTCTCTCCTAGAGTTACTAAAATTTGGCACATTAATACTTAAATATGTGGCAATCGGAGCTTATTTTAAATTTTAATTAAGCTAAGTTCTAGCATTTTTCCCTGATAACTTCCTAAAATTTTAACACAAAACTTAATTTCCCACTATCTGAAGATTCAAACAATTATCTTTTCGACTATACCAATTTAGTTGTGCAATTTTTTCTCCAATTTTGATACATTAAAAAAAATATTTTAGGCATTTTTTACGATTATACTTTTTATTATTGTAATTGCGAGGACGCGCAAGGGGGGTGTCCGACACCCACGCCATGTGAAATGTGAAAAATACCGACATCTCTTTAATTGAAATGAGTCAAATCCACGATATCTGCCTTTAAGGTCACATTCAACAGACGGAACGTGTTTCAAGAAAAATTCTTTACTTTTTTATTGGTATTCACCACAAGGGATATGAAACACCCTCTTGCTCGTCCTCGCGTCAGGTTTCTTTGTTCAATTGAATGATTCTATTATGGACAGGACAATAATGTTATATCGCTATTTAAGATTTATTGAAGAAACTAGTGAATTTAAGAACATTCTATAATTCTAAAATGGAGATTTTTGCGGGTACAGGACTTTTATACCGAATAATAGTGTAAGTGAAAATGTCGAGACATTGATGCAAAAGTTATATTATTCTGAGCGTAATGTAACTCTAGTCAGCTGATACATGTCTTATCCGCTTTCACGAAAACTATTGGAGGAAAAGCTTTAAAATGTAGAAATTATTCTGTAAAATAAAAGTGTATTACGCCTTAAATTTATTAGATTTAAAGTAAAGTCCATCACAATTCTTGGATTCAATGGATTTCTAAAAAAAATGGTTTCCTGTGTACCTAAGAAAATTAGGAGCAATATTTTCTTTTTGAAATTGTATAACGATTATTATATAGATGATTCTTTACTAAAAAAAATGTTGAAAAAATGTTTGTAAGAAATATGCTTTTCTAATATGTTCTCAATGCGCTGAATAATATAAAGTATTGTTTACTAAATTTTCCGTCTAAAAATTTGTTCTTGTATAACTAAAACTATTTGCATAAATCATTTGTAACAGATATAGCATGAAAATGTTGCTAGTTTTGCTTAAATAGCGAAATAACGAATTGGGGTGTGGCAGACCCCCTTGCGCGTCTTCGCGTTACTGTTCGTAGCGCGCGACCTCGCGGATTAATTTTGGTATCCGCGAAATCAAAGAATGCAGAAAAGAGTTCCTTAATAAGGTAGAGTTGATGTGTATAGGAATGTAACAGATTGGGAGGGAAGGAGGTTAGTGGTCCAAAATTCAGTGTTAGGGTTCTGATGATGTTTCTATGCCTTCGAAACCTCTTGTGTCACATGGGCGCAGCTCTAAGTCATGAAACATTTTTTCATCCCTATAGTGGATTAGAAAGTAGATATTCGTTTGTAAAAAATTTAAAAAATGAAAATAGCATCGGTTGAGAGGAAAGGGGGCTAGTGGCCTAACAGCAATGTTTTGCAAATTTCAATGATGCTTATGCGTTGAAAACCTGCATTTTTAAATGGAATTGGCAAACCTTTTAACACGTTCTTCTCGCATATTGCATTTTCCTAGCCTGTCACCTATAAAAAATAAAATACCTAACGCATGCATAATAAAATGCTTCTCAACTTATCGTGCCATTACCGAGTGATCTTCGCAATTATTTGTTCTCGCATCCCGATCGCTCGCTTTACATGTACCGATTAACGAGGAGCAGACGCGTTGTGCTGCGGCGAACAATTAGTTTGCTTTTTCTTCTCTACTACCGCTGTCTGCTGCTGCGAAGCTATTTAGTCGCTTTGCATTGTTGCCTTTTATTTCCCCGTCGGCCTGTACAAATTCACATGACAGACGGCTTGGTTTGGAGTCAAAGGAATACCGTATTGGCGACCAGCTGAGGCTCCGGGCAACAGGTAACGTACGCTGACTTCCTTTAACGTAGAATAGTTTTTTCTCGCAGATATTAAAGCAAAATTATACCTATTGTTTTTCTTTATCGTATTGTTCACTTTTAATCTTATGTCAACACGTATTTTTTTTATTTGCCCATGCTTAATCAAACTGCTCAGAGAGTGTAAGACACTAGTTGGGACGGCGACGAATTTATAAATAACACGTATTTTTTTTTATTTGCCCATGCTTAATCGAACTGCTCAGAGAGTCGAACTGTTCAGAGAGTGTAAGACACTAATTGGGACGGCGACGGATTTATAAATATTTCACAATTTAGTAAAATATGTTAGAAAAAAAACTTTCAAAAATTGTGTAAGAATTATTGCAAGTGTGCATTCTATTTGCGACCAGCTCAGATTTCAGGGTAACAGGTAAAGTACGCTGTCTCTCTTTACTATAGAGCAGGTTGTTCTAGCAGATATTAAGTTAGCGAACACCCCCACCCCCTCTAAATGCTTTCTTTAATATTTATTATAACTTTTTTCAAAATTTCGCATGGTGATTTGAGCAATAACAAGTAACTCATTTTGATTTTAAAAATTCTTTAATTAAATTAATTTCTTTATTTTTTGTTAAAAAAACTATGGGGTGTTTTTACGCAAAATTTAGGTTTCCCTCCAACACTACATTCAATCATTTATCCATATTTTAACTTTTTTACGTCAAACTCTTCGCTTGATACTGTAAAGTGCAATTAACCTCCAAAAGAGTTTTCTAACTCTTGAGCCTCTTCCATGAAAATTAGAAGAATTCTGAAGCGTAAAGTTATCACAGACTCTGCTTGATGAAAATAGAATGGTTTTTATTTTTATTTTCCACAAAATAGATATTTTTTTCTTTTTACAAATATTTAAAATTAAAAAATATGGAATATTCAGTTAATTTAACCGAAATATATTAAAAATTGTATATCTGCCGTAGGTAATGATTTTATGTATAACATTCAAAGGTAAAGCGGGTGCGTTTCCCTACGATTTGCTATGTTAATTAATAATTTATTTTCATCAATCGTATTTATAATATTTCTTCATTTAGGGAAAAACTGATTATTAGTAACAGTAGTTTATAAAAATTATTTAAGAATTCCAATTGAAAACATCAAAACTTTATCATTTCCATTTCATGAAAAAAATAATAAGCACCTTAATTTTCCTGGTATTGCAAATTTTTCAGGCCTTTTAATGTTTTCCCATGGCATCTATGAACGGCTTACTCACATTGATTAATGTATCACGTTTAAGTCCAATTTTCAATTTTTGGGTACATTTATAGACCATGCGCAGCGTTTTAATATTTAAGTTGATTTCTTTGTTTAAGTTTTAGCTACATTAACGTTCCGTTTTGAAGAAACAAGCAGGCTATTTTAGGATGGACCTTGGAATTTTGAACTGCACTCAGAAAGCGAGAAATATATCTGAGACGGCATCCGTCTCTTCAAACTTCCACACCACACCAGCCAGAAGACGTTTGACCCTCGATGTCCATGACCATGACCCACGTCCACCGACTCACCCATCGGGTTTAGAGTCTGCAAGGATGGACGGGGAAATGACCCTCGATGTAGGATTTAGCGTGCTCACATTCACTGTCGATCTTTAGTAGCTCCTTCCCTGCTGAACATTTCGAACCTGGAACCCTGCCCCCCCCGATTCCGAGATCTTACCACCAAACCACCACGGCCCCTCTAACAATTAAGAAAATTTTCTTTCTTGTTGATTAACCTTTAGGTATCAATTGTTTCCATGGAGAATTTTGTAACAATTGAAGCGTGTGACCGGCGAATTTTCCTAACAGAAAATAGAAAAGAATCAGAAGACGCAGAAGTAAACTCTCATATGACGTCTTCAGTCAGTAAAATGATAATTTTCAGAAAATGCGAAGCATTCTTTCGTTAGTGTATGAAAAGCTCATCTGTCTGAAAATTTGCCAGAGATATGTATGAAAACAATGATTACCGCTATCAGACAACAATTCATTCCTGAAGTAACCGATCACAAGCACAATTAGAGAAGTTCCTTTTATTACAAACAAAAATAAAGATTTTGTGCTTTTCATGAAACCATAAGAACCTGCTTTTAGCATACATTAGATTGTCCCGGCGGTTAATCTCCATTAGTCTGTTCAATTCGGCGGGCATTAATTTGCCTAAAAGCTTGTTTCGATCACGGGATGTTGATTTGGCTAAAAGCCTTACAAAACCTAAGCGGTTTATCCTTATCTGATGAATTGCAGCCCTTTTAAAAGCTTCCCGATAAAACAACAGATTCGGACATTTCCATTTTGTTTGCCCATAATCTCTCGTGTGTCCTCTACTAATTAATTCTGTGTTAAACTGTGTTACTCAACAATTTGACGAAGAACTCACTATTTATAGTTCCTTGTAGGTTTGTGAATTTGACTATTTAATATTATTCTAAACGCGTTTCTCTTAAAGATCTGGTGTCTATATTTATATGTGCAAGAACCATGAAAAATCTGGCATAGTATTTGTTTTATTATATCAGGTTAGGGTTCGTCATTATAAGCGCCTTGTTTCATCGCTATTTTTACTTTCGTATTCATAGTGATATTCTTTCTACGAAACATCACTATTTTTTAAAATGTTGTTTTACTTTCTTATAAACGAAGTTTATGTAAAGAAAATATTGTAAGCTCCATCATAATTGCCATTTTTTTTTCTTTTTTTTCCATTCTTATATGCATAGTAATGTATTCTCCAAATGTTATTTGTTACTTTCTCGTAAACGAAATTTGCTTAGACAAAATACTGTATTCTATCATAATTACTAAATGTTATTTTTTTTATTATCTCATATGCAAAATATACTTAAACAAAGTAATGTAATGTCGAAATGTTATTTCTGACTTTCTCATAAACTAAGTTTACATAGACAAAATATTGTAACCTTCAGTCGTAATTACCAAATGTTATTTATTTATTTTATTTTTATTTTTTATTTTCTCACTTACAAAGTATTCATAAACAAGTATTGTAATTTCCAATCGTAATTGCAAAACGTTATTTGTTACTTTCTCGTAAACGAAGTTTACGCAGACAAAATATTGTAATCTCTAATCACAATTACTGCATGTTATTTTTTACTTTCTCGAATACGAATTATACGTTGACAAAATGTTGTAATAGCCCATTTTAATTACCAAATATATTTAATAAATTTTAAACTATTATAGTAAATTAAAATTGCGTCTTACAGTCTGTCACTGACTCCTGTGAAACTTCTAATGCAGTGTAAATTTTAGTTACTTGAATAAACAAATCGTAAAAAAATTCCACCTAAAGATTTCGATGAATTTCTATGTTTTACAATTATCCGTTTCTTAAAAATATATATTTTGAAATTCTGTTTCTCTGTTTGTTTATGAGCACAATAATTCAGAAACGCGATAAGATAGATGGATAAAATTTGACATGTGGTCATTACCAAAACTGTAGATCGGCATCAAATTTGTATAACATCCGTCAAAGGGGAAAGGCATTTTTCCAATACTCTTGCATGATTCTCTTCTCCATGCTACATCTTAAATGAAGGTGGCATAATTACAAAGATGTTCATAACAGCTTGTTGCCAGCCACGTACAAAGTAAATATTAAACACATTTTCATTTCTTTTATTTACCTGCGAGTTGCCATTACGCCAAGTGAAGATATTTAGAACATTTATTTTTGTGCAAGTGTTCGTGGCTCTGACTAAAAAAAAGTTTTAAAAATTGTGAAAATCAGAAAAAAGAGAGCTCAGCAATCAGATTGGCATCATTGAATAGATATTTTTTTTAAAAAATTTGAGAATATATAAAATATTTTTCTTCGAAAAGTAATTTCCAACTTATCGGCGGAAAGCATCGAAATTACGAAAACTAAATGCAACAGTGGCATATCGTGAGTAGAAAAGTTCATTTTCTTTGTGGATACCAGTTTGCAACATCAGAATTTATCATGGCCATGATCATTGCCAATACCATTTTCATCGATAAAATTAAAAAAATATTTTGATTTCTTTATCTTTGGCCCTGTTAACTTAAACACAATGTTTGACGGTTAACTTGAAAACTCCCACCCGGGGACGCACCACGAGTACGTGGGTGAGAAGCCACCGGATAAGTAATCGGAGTCTTGCTCCCTAGGTGGGAACAATAATGGTGATGTTGCTCTTCTGGGTCCATCGCCGAGTACGGGATATATCTCTGTAATGGGAGGGGGTCCTTGCTTGCGCCGCTCGTAGTGGGGACTATAATGTGTCATCCACAGTGCCGGTGTTAATTATCGCGGCGCTCAATCTCGTAGTGGACCCCGTATGTTAAGACTTTATGGGGTGATTCTTTTTGGCTGACTTAAATACCAGTTTCAAAAAATCTTGAAAACTGAATCTGAAATCTTGAATTTGGTGTCTCCGCTTTATGATCGCAATCAGAAACCAAATGTCGCCAAGATTTGCCGTATTTGAGGGTGGATTATGGTGTGGTACATATTTGTAGAACGATGGATTGAGTGTCGTCCTCGTCTTTTGACCATGACCCAACAAATCCAATCTAATAGGCCCCATTATTCTCAAAACTACAACTTCTTATATTTCCCTCTCGATACTGCAATCTCTTATTCAATCTCAATCTACCATTATCACTTTGGAGAAAATGACACCATCCAAAGCAGTCGTTTATCAATTTTCATACGCTTAATATTCCCATGCACGAACGAAATTCAAACTGTAACAGCCCAAAATCTATGTCACCAGCCAAATGAGACATTAAACGCTTCTATGCATGGCGAACGGTCAACGACTAATTGCCTTTCTGTGTGACCAAAATGTATTGTCCTAAATTGGTCCATGGACTGGTGGCAATGTCAAAGTCATGATTGGAAAATCACAGCCAGAGAATCAATTTCACCAAGATCTGCTTCTTGGCTTTCGTATTACAGGTTAAACCTGTTGTTATGTGTCAAAAGTCCTTAAGGTGGTGTGATAGAAGGTGGAGATTTGTAGAGTAGAACGCTGAATCAGCTGTTGTCTTCGTCTTTTGACCATGTCTGGATGGTAATCACCCCAGTGCAACCTCGAGATATTAGTCCAAATCTGGTCTAATCTGTTCCATTGTATTCTCATTACTACAACTTCCTACTTTTTCTCTTCCAAACTGTAATCTCTATTGTTTGGCGTTATTATCACTTCGGAGAAAATTATACCCTCGAAGTCATTCGTTTATCAATCTTCATTCGCTTAATATTCCCACCCACGAAAGAAACTCAATCTGTAACAACCCAGAATCTATGTATCACCAGCCAAATGAGAGATCAAGCGCTGCTGTGCATGGGCAATGGTCGGCAGCTAATTGCCCTTTTATGCGACCCCTCCCCGCATTGTGCAAACATGTCGCCGCACCGGCCTTTTAGAGTTATTGCAACTTCTCGTTTATCTGAATAATATGCAGCGGCCTCTCTTTAAGCATGCTGAGGACAGCAAGATCATATTTCACTGATATCTCCCGGTCACACCATTAGGGGATTGCTGATGGTCTGGGCATTAATTGTTTAATTGAGATTATGTCCTCCACTTGTTGAATTATTCAGACGACAGCACCGTTTTATGAAGTATTTCTTTGTGAGTTATCGCCGGGTGTTTTATGGCTCGGCATACTTTGACCTTTTATCGTAGTCCCGCGTGCACGCAAGTTGTCTTCCATTAATACCTCCCCAACTGATTATTTCATGTAAATAATTTGATTTTATTGTGTCGTGCTACTTTTTTGGTTACCCAATGGGAATTGCTTTGGTGTTTATTTTCGGACTGAGAATAATTGTCCTCTTGTTGGCTTTTCTTTATGAAGGTATGGAAGCTGTGCCTCATTATTTTGCGTTCTTTATATTAAATAAACACATCAGTGAAGTAATTAAATCTGCGAGAACGCATGCAGCAGTAAGTGACATAATGACGCAAGACGGTCGGAAAGTGCTAGTCGACGTTTTAGGATCAATAAAAAATATTTAATGGACTTTCACGCATTTAACGTTGAAATTCTAAAATAGTACAGATTTTCTCGGTTGTCATCTAAAGTAATGGATTGCGCTGAGAGAACCACACATGATTATTTTTAAATTTTAGTTGCATTCAAGATGGTAACCCGTCAAGTTTTCTTTGCTCCTGAATAAAATTCATTGTGAGGACATTAATGGCTTTCCAAATGTTAAAATGGTAATCGATCTCTTGCTAAGTGGACTGTAGAATTTGCTGTGTTATTACATTTTTCCGCAGAGATAGGTCGTTTCAAACCGTCTAGGATTCGAGATTTTTACTAGTATACAATCATTTTAATCAATTGTGTCAAATGCAGTCAATCATTTAACGTTGAAATTCTAAAATAGTACAGGTTGTCTGGGCTATCATCCAAAAGCAATGGCTTGTGCCGAGAGAGCCACACAAGATTTGTTTTAAATTTCAGTTGCATTCAAGATGGTAACCCGTCAAGTTTTCTTTGCTCCTGAATAAAGTTCAGAGTGAGGACATTAATGACTTTCCAAATGTTAAAATGGTAATTGATCTCTTGCTAAGTGGACATTAGAATTTACTGTGTTATTAAATTTGCGTCAAAGATAAATAGTTTCAAATCATCTAGAATTCGAGATTTTTACTTGTATGCAATCATTTTAATTGAGGGTGCCAAATGCAAGCACGGGCCAGATCAGCAGGGTCTAAATTTATGTGGGCCTGAAAAAACCTTGAATTTTTTTATAGAAACGTAAGTTTATTTCGAAAACACAGCTTCAAAACTAACAAGGACATCGGTGGGGTTAATGTTTTCTTCCTGACACTTTACATCTCGTTTCTGCTGCTATCTTTCCTACCTTGACGGATATCTTGTCGGTAGTGATTAATTTCCAAACTAATCCAATGTGAGTAATTCTGAATCTAACTGCAGACTTATTTCTTTACATAAGTGAAAATAATTGTTCGCACCTATAAGTACTTCCTAACATAGAGATGGTTTTATTTGCTCATTTTTTATTGTTTTCAAACCTGATAGGCAAATATTTAAGGCATCCCAATTTCACTAAATATTGCTATCAAATCTGAACAGCATTGGAGCTCGGTTACCTCCATTTGTATATGGTGGGGTACTGATTTTATATCTTTGTAGAAATCCAAGAATTGGAATTTTTTAAAATGTTGTTACATATTTTTATGTTCTGCTGGGCCACAAAGATATTCGGTGTAGTAAACGAGTTTGACACAACTTCATCTTAATAAAGCCCCAAGCCAAAATGTCCGACAGCAGTATGTCCAGAGAACTGGTAAGCTATGTTGTGGCATCCGCATTGCTGAATTTCCGCCATCGTTCTAAACATTGAATGCTTCATTTACTTATTTTATTGTATATTTGTGACTACGAATATAAAATTACATGTTTCGAATTGAGATAGATTCATTACATAGTTCAGAAAATGTCTTTTGTAACAGTAATACAGATATGTATATAAGTGTTAGTCATGATTTATTGCTTTTTTTAATAAAATTTTACTCATTTTGTTTAAAATTGACTTCATCAGACATCGTACTGTCATTTACGATCAATGAGTTTTTTATTGCAATGATGACCAGTGGAATCTTCCTGAATAAACAGTTAAAATATTTTGGGACATCAGGACGTCATGAGACTAAAAGGAAACATTTTGGAAGACTTTTGTGCAACATTTTTAAAATTTAGTCTCTCTATAAAGTATATTTTATGTTAAAAACATTATTCTTACCGAAACAAGATGAACTCCTATTTAAAAAGTTAAAGACACCCTACAATAAGGACCAAAAGAGATTTCCTTGCAATTTCTTAATAGCCAATACGTTAAATTAAATATCTATTCGCGTGTCGGATATTTTTGCAGTATATTATATATTTTTCTTTTTTATATATTTTTTTAGTTTTAAAATTGTTTTCCCCTATTTACTCTTTATAAGGAGGTTAAAGGTGCTTAAATCATATCCACGACTGATCTGAAAGGCCCGAACTAAAAAAAAATGAAATAAATATTTCTAACACTATTTTTACCAGCATTTCCTGTATTTCCAGGTGCTTGCATTTTGGGAAAATTGATCATTTTCGTTTGGAAAACATATCATCCAATCGTAATTTTCGCGTTGCCTTAGGCTGATTTTGCTCACTTAGTAGAAAATTTCTTACTTCTCAGTGTTAGCTTTTACTTTACTATTGAGAAGTGGATATTTCATTTAAATATTTCGATAGTGTCACTACTACAATGAAAGCGATATGACAAAAAGGGACAAAAATCAACTTTGTTTCAACGTGGTCTAATTCCACTTAGTCTAACATATATAAGTAAGTTCATGAAAGACTCATTGCAAAGGGAAGTATGGCATCTTCTGTTAGCCAGCTTAGAGCACTTAAATATCATGTGAGATAGAAGCTTCATATACTTCTATATATAGGGGTAAATATCCTTCCTAGAGGACTTTCTAGCAAAACTGGTCCACATTTTTGTATAACTATGAAGAAAACCTCCAGTAGCCAGCTAATCTGACCGTAAGCGAGCATTTAGTTGCTAAAGCGCACATCGTCTATCAGCTTTTGAATAATGCTGGTTAAAAGCACAGCTAGAGGATAGAACCCTTAACGTTCTTCCGCCTATTCATGTCCCTCAGTTATGCCTTACGCGATACCTAATCCACTAGGTCACACTTTGGTGCGTTTGTCTCACCATTGAGGCATCTATTCTCTTACATGCACCAATGTGTTGTATGGAATATCATAATATATCCTTTTAGCTGAGAATCTTAACCATATTCACCAGGATTCGAGAGATTATAGATTTTGGGAAATTTATAAAAGTAATATTTTTCATTTCCTTACCTAGTATCGGTTTCAAACGACTTCTATGGAAATGCATAATCAAACGTTTTAGCAAACGACAAGCGGGAGAATTCGATTATCACTTTCCTGTAATGTTTTTGTTTACTTATTGTTATCGATATTTGATTTCGGTATAACTTTACATAATCGGTTACATGTTAACAAGTTTGTTACTCATATCATACCGTATGTTAGCTCATTGCTAACTGTAATTTTATTTTATTTTTTAAAAAATATGCAAAAAGTAACATGTACCTTATAAAATCATATCTTTATTTGTATGACAAAACAAATTTTGAAACGTCCGAACGGAAAAGTTTTACATTTCCTTTACTATGCTATTATTTACATGAAAGTAAACTATTTTAGAGCATATTCTTCAGCCCGCAAATATTAATCAAATGCTCTTGACAAGTAAGATGGAATCTCAAGAATATTTTTAACTTTACATTGTACAGCGTCTCATATTTGCGCCACAACCTTTTTATCTTTTTTTCAATCAATTTTGAATAATTTAATAACTAATTAATACTAATTAATAGAATAATTTACTTACTAAAATATGGACTTTAAGAAGAAAAGTTTATAATAAAGAAATTTTAGCTAAGAAATTAAATGTTCCATTAATTAACTTCAAAATTAAATTCGCAATTACAGTTTTAGTTGTTTTTCCTGCATTCACTGATTTTGACTGACCTATAAAACTTTTATTTAAAAAATTGCGTACTGTCGGATTAAATAAAAATCCGCAACACTTTTTTCTTTACAATTCAAAAGTATCCCCAATGCTTTATGAATATTTCGCCTTATGTCTATGACGATCGTCTTTCTCCAACAAATTCAGCTAGCACGTCCTTAGAACATTTTCCAGGCTGTTAACTGCGGAGCAATTACGCTCCGACATCTCTTTAATTCTCTGCACCGCACTCACTGCTTGTTTTCGTGTCTTTATTTAATTCTTCTCATTTTAAAATACTTCCCACCTGTTGTCAGTGACATCTTGCTTTTATCACGGAAAGAGAATTAGCTTACCGATCTGCTTTGTTTGCGAAACGTGTTTTAATTCGTCATATTTCCAACCAACGACTTGCAAGCTCTTTGAGATCTTTTATGGGCTGATGCGGCTTAATTTGTTGGCTGATTTTTCACTTTGTTGATAGGTCGTTTCATAGGCAGTTTTCCTGCTTGTTTGGTGCATTGTTGAAATGATGAACTAAAGGAGCATACATGTCGTTACGAAAACGCTACTATTGATAAAGGAGAATGTGCGCATGTCTCTCCGCCTGTGTGTTTGCGCTCTACAAAGATGACCACTGAACCTAGTGCTATAAAATTTGGCACAAAAATACTTTGAAGTGTGAAAATATGCACCTAGGGGACAGTGTTTTGAAACTGTAATTAGAATTTTAACTAATTAAAAATTAAATGAAATTTTAGAGTTTTCTTTTTGATAACTTCCGAAAATATTATAGCGCAAAAATAATTTTTACACTATCTCTAAAATTCAAAACATTATCTTTTCAATGATCAATTAATTTCCCGTACAATTTTTTTCTCAAATTTTAATGAATTTTTAAAGATAATTTTAGGTACAATTTACAACACTTTTCATTGTTGAGATGAGATTCAAACCGTTTTCATTGCGAATTTTTCTTCCGTTGTTCGAAGCTAAGGTAATATCCTAATAATGCATTTTACTTTCCTTTTTAATTTCATCAATTTTTTGTGAAATCTGTAATAGAAGTCCTCTCTAAGATAGTAAGTTTACTAGGAAATATATCCAATAAGCTGAATGCTTATTTGGTTGTGTATTATGTTCTAATTATTTTTATCGGCATGTTTTAATCCAGCTAAGATGCTGCCGGACTATTTGACTGTGCCGCGTCATTTTAATGTTGAAATCAAATGTATATTTTGCATGAGGAATAAGAAAGTAAAGTTGGCGCCGACAACGTGCCATTAGATGTTAGATGACTTGACTTCATTAGGTACGTTCATGTAGACAACGAACAGAAAAAGTGCAAGGCTACTGAAAGAAAAAGGGTTAAATGTCTATCACAATTTGAAGTTTAAAATTTCTTTGTTAAGGGAACCATGAATATCAAATAATGTAGAAGAGGTTCAATTAAAATTTTATTCCCGACGAACAAGCTGGTCGACGAAGGCGGGTAGTCTCTAATAATTAAAAAGTGAATATGTGTTTTTCTGTTCTTTTGTCTGTTTGTTGGCGTTCTACAGGGAAGACTCCTGGACTTAGATCTACGAAATTTGATGTACAATGGAGGGTGACAGATGTACTTTGGAGATGTACTTCCTCAGATGTACTTTGGAGATGTACTTCCTCAGATGTACTTTGGAGATGTACTTCCTCAGATGTACTTTGGAGATCAGATGTACTTCCTCAGATGTGCTTTGGAGATGTGCTTCCTCAGATGTACTTTGGAGGACGACAAAATGCATTTCCGGGCGATTTTTTCAATGTTTCAATTATAATTTCTGCTTAAAAATGATTTTAAATTGATGTTTAAGAAAAATAATTAAATTGAAAATACTGTTTAAAAAGAATTTTGACGCGAAATATTATCCCCTGGAAAATTTTATTGCATAAAAATGACTTTTGTACTACTTAGAAATTCCGAAAAAACGTTCACCAAACGTTTTATTTATCTTAATTTTTTGGCCTAATTTTGACAATTTTTAACAATTTTTTAAATATAATTTAAAGCATTGCATCTATTGTTGTTTTCATAGTTACAATGAAATTAAAATCGTTTTCATTGTTTCTACAAATATATAATGATTTTTTTAAAAAATTGTTTAAAACTCGAATATGAAAAGGCTGCTTGCATAATTAGAAGGTTTCATAGTAAAGCATGTTTTTATTGTAATTTTATTGAATTTTTGAGTTATCATAATTACCGATAAGGCTCAATTTCAGAAGTAAATAATGATGAAAAATCACTTTATTTCGTTCATTTCTAAACGCGACTGTTCCTTCGTGTAATATAATTTGATGCTCAAAAATTTATTATCATAATACTAGCCGCCTTCGGCGACCAGCTGTTCGCCTGTAATATTAGTGGCCTGTGGCTATGCTCGCAACTTGGAGAAATAAATTGACAAATTGGCGGTTGTAGAGGCTGAAGAACTCTGCCAAAGTTTTATTTTGTGATATATCTTGAAAATGGAGGTTGGTTGGTGGCAGGCGACCTTTGATGGCATATATAGGCGTGATAAGCTTTCATATGAAATAAAAAGTTTCGAAATCTATGCACTGATTGGAGCAGGGGGCTCTGTCAAGGTTTTCCCCACAGAGAATGAACAGTGGGGAAGTATTTTTTCGATTTGGAAATGGAGGGTGGAAGTAGCAGGCGACCCTTGATGACATATCTGGACGTCATAAGCTTCCATATGAAATAAAAAATATCAAAATCGGTTCAGTGGTTGGGTCTGGGCTAATGACCATCTGATTTTGCAAAATTATTTTAAATATATAGATAATCTCGTTTGCTGGTTACTTTATGTTTATCTGTCAAGACAGAATGTCCACTACAGAGTCCATCTCCAAATTTTCAGAGGATACGTGCAATCTTCATGAACAGGTCGAAAAAATTAAAGGTTTCCTTTCGTCCAAAGTTCCAAATGTGGGCCATGCACTCTTCCTCCGAGACCAGCTCCAAGCTGAAATTCTGGCCAATGAACTTATCAACATCAAGCCTTATCCTCAACCTCAGCAGATGAAAAACCAGACATCTAAACAAGTTCAGACTCAAACATCTCAAGTATCCAATCAACCTCCTTCCTCAATTCCAGCAGTTCCATCACCAAATCCTACAATTCTACTTTTTCCAAATTCTACTTCTTCAGGTAATTTATCAGATATTCTAAATAAAGAACTTTAACCTGAGGAATTTAACACCACAAATATAAAATCTATAAAAGGTAATGGCTTGGCCATATCATTTAAATCCAATTCAGATATGATAAACCTTCAAACCAAAATCGATTCAAATGTCAACCTAAAGGAATTAATAAAATCTAAAAGCCCAGCAAAGAGACTACCTAGTCTAATTGTTCATAATGTTCCATCTTCTACCACTGAGGAGACTCTACAGGAAGCCTTAAGGGATCAACTTCACCTCTCAGCTCCCCTTAACCTGAGATTCAAGTTTAGAGGAACTATACAAGACACATCTAATTGGGTGTTTGAAGCATCTGCTTCAATACTACAATCAACTCTAAAAATTCAAAAATTGCACATTGGCTGGTCAATGTTCAAAATCAAAGAGTTTTTTCATATAAAAAGGTGCAATTTTTGTCACGCCTTCGGGCATACGACAAAAGATTGTACATATCAAATTCCTTCGTGTGGTTCGTGTGCAGGACATCATGCAACACAGGACTGCCTTTCTCAAACCATTTGCTGTGTAAATTGTTTTGAATCCAATCTCTTCACCGGCACACTTCACCCAATCACTCATCCAGCATGGGATAGACAATGCCCATTTTATCAAAAAGAAAAACAGCAATATTGTAGTTCAAGGGACTACAATTAAATCATTCATCGGACCTCTTAAACCTTTTATCAGACGTATTTTCTTATAAACTCATTTACTCAAATTATTTTCAGTTCTCAATGCATAGTGAAGTTTGTACCAATATTCCAATTATTTATTTTTATGTAAAGTGCACCATAGTCTTTTTCTTGGTCAATATTTTATTCTGTTTTCTCTTTAATGCATTCAATGTTTAACCCAAAGTGTGATCAATAGTTTTGCAATTTTCGTATATTGCAACTTCCCTCTAACAATTGTAATGTATGTAACAAATTTTCTCAACTATTAACTTTCATGATTATATAAATAATTCGTTAACCCACATCATTCAATTATAGTCGTATTTTTCAACATATTATACTTGTATCATTAAGTAAACCTCTGAACCGGGCCAATTTCATGTTCAGTGGCCTGCAACTCTTAGCGTCCATATATAACATCTGTGAAAGTTCAATCAATGTCATAGTTCTATTCCTGTTAAATATCATGTACAATTTTGGAGTTTTCAAATAAAGTTGCTCGGGGGGCGACATCTCGGTGTGGGGCCTTGTGCCCTGTGGGGGGGGGGGTTGGTTGGTTGATCTCCTTCTTCTGCGGACGGCCATCCAAACCGCGAAAAGAGATCGAAAGAACTCAAAAGCGGGGCCGTTCGTAGCGTCAATGTCAATGTCAAGACAGAATGGTTAGAATTAAAGTATTCCTGCTGAGAATACGGTAGAGAAAAAGTTTTAAAAAATGACGGTTATATGAACACAAAATTTCTCTTATATGAATTCTCCTAAAAATGAATGAATTCTTCTAAATTTCTCTAACTCCGAAACGAATGATGCAAAAAATGAAAAGAAAGAAAGAAAGATTAAAAAGAAAAGAAACGTAAACGTTAAAAATGACCATTTTTTACCTTAGAACTTTTTAGCTTACTTAACTTTACATGCATTGATTAAATTGACATTAGGATGCTAATGACAAATGCTTGTATCAATTGCTCATCTGTACCTTTTGTAATTCGTAATTAATATGAATTACGACTGCGATTGAAAAGATACAAAACTAAAATATTTACTTGTTTACAGCTGAGGTGCTGAGAACTAGAGTAGACCAGCCCACAATTTTCGCTAAACTGAGCTGGATATCGTATTTTATAAAATTTGAAGTGAATCATTTGACAGGTGCTGCTATCTAATAGAGGGCAACTTACTCTTTTGATTCACTGTGGTTTTGAAAGAAGACATTTTTTTTCATTTCAGTATAACGCCTAATTCACTTAGAGAAAATTGTTTGGACATTGCGAAACTCAATGATGTGGATTCGTATATGGTGTGGATTGATAATTGAACTACATGGAATGACAAAAGCAATATGAAAAACAAAAAAATATTATTTTTAAATCTTGCCTTGAACATAATATATTTTTTTGTTTTGTTTTTCTTATTGCTTTTGCCATTCCATGTAGTTCAATCGATCTTGCTGTGAACACTGTTTAAATCTGTTACAAATATAACACTTTTAAAGGTGGGCATTCACGAGCTCACGAGTTAACAGCTAAGAAAGGTCCTAACAACTGGTTTGTATTCCACTCATTTTAGTCGAAAAATTAGGCAAAACTTTCACGGATGCTTCAAAGTTTGTTCTGAAACAAGGTTCAAAGTCACAGAATTCTTCCCACCCACTCGCCTCTTCCCCAACACGGGAGATTTCGAGTTTCATTTCTAGCCGCGACTCGAGGTCCCAATGTAGGTAGATACTTTGTTTTACCGCTACCCTCGCATCGAGGTCCCAAATTGGAATCGGCGGATGAGGTTTTGGATTTTGAGTTCGTTGGAATTCCACCACTTCCAATCATTTGCTCCAAATTTCATAGGTTTCCGACCTTAACGATTGGTTTTCCATTCCCGTGTTCCAAAAATTCCAAAATGGACCAACGGTGAATGGCCCGCTTAATAGTTGAGACTAAACAATTATGTATCCTGGCGTAATATTACGTAACGCAGTTTTTATACTGATATTTACCTGGCTGCCATCAGTAAAGTATTCACGTCAAAGAAAGAAACAGGTAGATAGCATGTTTTAAGGTTTTCCAAATTTCCTTAAAGAAGATGGGCATCTGCGAGAACACGCCTAAACCAATATATTTATTGGTGGATGTTATCAACATCTCAGATGTAATGAGCTCATCTTTTATTTTCCACTCTGTATTACTTCAACAAAAATTTTCTTACCTTCAGATATTTAAATAAAACGAATATGCATAACATTCATCTACCACAGAGGTTCCCAACCTGTGGTACGCGTACCTCTGGGGGTACACGAACTCAAAGTCGGTAATGGCGGACGCAAAAAAACATAAGGGATTAAAAATAATACAGAATTTTGTTTCCCCACGTTCATGTATAAAGTAAAAGTGAAAGTTGTGTAAGTCCTAAACCTACCCCTAAAATAAGTAAAAAGGAAATCCAAAGGAAATGCAATTTTTAGCTATCCTTATAAGTTAATGACTAATTATTGCAATACTGATTTCAGCAGTTTTAACATTGAACTAAAATTATTGTAAAAATGCAATAAAATCTAAAACCAAAAATAAGTAATGCAAGTATTATAAACTCCAGTCATTTGACTCTTAAGCTTACCTAGGCCCTTAACATTATTGAAAAACACTTCTTTGTATAGACGGATGAACGGAGGGAGGGGTATGACAGTATAGAGTACCCGAAAATAAAAAAGACTAATCAAGGGGTACGCGAGAGAAAAAAAGTTAGGAACCCCTAATCTGACATAATCGTGAAATTAAAAATTGTGAATTTCTCTAATAAGTTTGTGTAAATGTAAATTTAAACATTTAAATAAAACGAACATGAATAAAATATTCATCTGAGACATCGATAAATTATATTTAAAATTATAAATTTCCTAATAAGCTCATTTGAATGTAAATTCAAACCTCTAAATAAAACGAAAATGCGTACTTATTCATTTCACCCAATCGATAAATTAGGATATAAAACTATGAATTTTCCTAATTAGTTCATTTCATTTAAATGTAATTACAAACATTTAAATAAAACGAAAGCTTAACTCATTCACCTCACCCAATCGATAAATTAGGATATAAAACTATGAATTTTCCTAATTACTTTATTTAAATGTA
>BGPR01000078.1:633767-687090 GCA_013235015.1 Araneus ventricosus
TTACCCAAGAAACGCAATTAGTCATGATGGTTTTATTACAAGACATACGATTTTTCGAGATGTTGATTAATCTCCACGTTTCAGATCACCCTGAGTCCGAAAAAAAAACATTAAAACATTTTTTATGTAAATGTGTCTGTAAATAGTTAGAAAACGCAATAAGATGGAATGGTTTTATCATACATACGATTTTATAACCAGAATTGTATGTCTATATCGATTTTTTGGACCAAACCCATTATGTTTTGACTGTGTATAGGTATGTTTGTTCGTGTATATGTGAACGTGATAGCCGAAAACGCAATGAAATATATAAATAAAATGTAGTATGTGGCTTGGTATCAAAATGGCAAATCTGTATCAAATTCTAAGCTGCTATATTATGGAACTAAATTCTAAGTGCGCCATATTTTGTAAGAACATGAGAAAGCGAGTGGAAAATACTCCCGCTAGGTTACCCAGTCTGGTACGCACACCATATACAGTTAAATACCAAATGCCATATTTTAAAAATGCGTAAGTGATGTTGTAGAATAGCAACAAATTGGTTGCTGTTTGCAGCGATAGTAAACTGCAATGTTGATAATCAATGTGTTTATATCGAAGGTTGTAGTAGTGACGATTTTTGTGATCGCACGTTTTAATGGTCTGGGATAATATACCTTCCTGACTAACTGATGGCCAGTCGAATGTCTCCTGATTGATGAATCAACAACTGGTTTTAAAGACTGTGAATGAATCTTTTTACAAATGTGAATTCGTTTTCATTTATAATAGATTATTTGTGAAAAATTAAGTAAATTTGCATAGCCCATTTTGTCTCATTGTGAGAAGAATTTTGCCGTATTTCTTTAAATCGTCCTTTTACTATATCCAAGTAATTTTCGCTGAATACCACGAAGACTGTGAAAGAATATCCAGAGCAATATTATTCCCAAATAAGGTAGTTAATGAGAACAAATTTTTAAAGAGGGAAAAAAGGCTGAGATTACTTTCTCGTTACAATCAATCTTTGACGCAGTAATTCCTCACTTAGCAACGTCCAGCTGAGCGAAACAGATACTTTTTCAAAACAGAATCAGACATTAGCATCACGGACTCAACGCGTTCTGCAGAGGTCAAACAAGTAACACAAAACACACAGTATAATAGATTCCGATACTTAGTCACGAATGGGTGAATACAAAGACGCGGATTAAGAGGAAACACTAAAAGAGATAGCAGCCCGTCCATGCTTCATAGACGTGGAAGATTGTTTCCCAAACCTATCACGTAACAGCTACTTGCAGACGCCTTCGATTAAAATATATCAATGCGAAACATCAACATGGAGGACAAAAGAAAGATGATGAATGAAGTGACGTTTTGGACCGAGTGTCCATATGTCATTTTTCCTTCAGTATGTCCACTCCTCCTAAATGATCGCCTATCTGGGCCGGGATGGACCGAACGGGGGTGGACCACTGGCATCTCCCGCAGTCTTGAAGGACGAATTGTGGGACTCAAATGGATTCTTGGCACGTATGCCGTGTGCAGTGGTGAAAGCGAGTGACAGTGTTTATTATTCATGAGCCATTATTTTCGCTAATAGAAAGCGTTTTTGATGAATCTGTCTGGTCTCTGTCTGCTGCGGCCGACTCGTCGTGGAGGAAATTTTAAGCGAGGAGAGGAGTAACGCACTCATCAGTTGAATGAACACAGAAGGAGATTTGAAGAACATCGTTTTCACGCAATTGGGCTTACTATCAATAAAGAAAAGAAAGGAACGTGTACCTCAGTTTTTCTCAGGATGGGTAGGATCGTTGAGAGTTGTACATCCACTGCATCTGAGAAGACTATACAAGAATGACTGGAAAATAAAATGCAATCAGTAAATCAGAGAAGATCACTGTGTCACAAACAACCTTTAACCCTTTAAGGACGACTGTCACGTGGGCGTGACAGCTGCTTGGCACATTCTCACCTGACTGTCACAAATACGTGCCGGCTCTTATGGCTTTTAGCTACCGATTGTCACCTCGGCGTGACACCAGCTGTAGTGCAATTAGGCTTAACTAGAAAAAGTGTGCCGGCCTGAGCAGCCACGCGCCTTGGGAAACGTAGACCAGAGCGAACCGCTCATTTTCCTTGCTGACGTCTTCAAACGGTTAATGACGATGGCGAAATTGCCACTAACAATTTCACACGTACAAAAGTAAAAATACATGTTGCCACCCTTTCTAAAGCTAACCAATAATTATTTATTATTTGTCCCTAAAATTTCTTTCGCCATCTGAGTTTAGCTGCTTTAACTGCAATTGTTTATACAAACATGTGAAAACAATCTATTAAAAGTTGTGGTCTTTATCTTCAGTCATCATCTAACTGTCGTAGAATTGCATTGAAGTCTTACGTACGCCCTTTCATACGCCTTTAAGTATGGATAATCAAAGAAAGCATTTCCGACATATGATGCTGCATTGTTTAAAAAAAAGGCTACAGCATTAAAGATACCGCGACTGAGATTTGCACCCTGTATAGGAGTGGTGTTAAAAGTGTTCAGACGGTTCGTAGTTGGTTTAAAAGTGGTGTTATACGTGGTTACAAAATACAGATGCAAATGTTCCACAATTTGTTCACTTGTAAAATATTATAATTAGTTACATAAATTAGAGATTCAGAAAGTTCGAATGACCTTTTTCGTCAAATTGTTTGTTTTGGATAACTATTCGATTAAATTTTAATAACGTCCATAGAATCCACGTTCGGAATGCCTGTTCTGGATTGGTGGAAAGTTGCAATGCCTAGTTACGTCATTCGACATCACTAACAGAAGGCGGAGCTTCGATAATGTGCCTAACTGATGCTTTTAATGATGCATTATAAATGAGTAACGACTTTCCTCTTAATCTATCTTGTTAATTTCATATTGAATCTATTTACTATTTTGATTTATTGAAGTGGAATTACAATTATGCATAATTAAGCACAGCTAAACATTTAACTAATTGAAAACATTTAATTACTGTAGAATATATCGGGATTATAATAACTTAGTACAAGATCCCAGGCAGGGAGGTCAAATTCGGGATACTCTTTGCAGTTTCAGAATTTCGCTATATAATGTCCAATTTGTACAGCAGGTTGTAACCAGCCTCAGAGAATTTACATCAGCACCAGTGAACGTCACTGTATGTTATGACTATCTTGCACAGAAGTCGAAACACTACTCTCTGAACTTACAAGCCAGTTTTCATCACCCTAACCTGTCATGAACTTTGCTAGTTGACGTCGTGTGGACCGGGTGTAACAAAAAAAACTCTAATCTTCAAACAAATCGAAGTTGGGGCTTATACTACATGAGAAACTAATCAACATTCAATAGCTCAATAAATTTAAATGGCCGAATCGGCATAGGGATGTTATCGCCTACTGCTTACCTTTTGGTTCTCTGTAGAACGTATACACATGTTATAAGACCAGACGGGCTGCAAATCAATGATGATCCACGTATTCTATGCTATGGTGATTTACACATTTTTGATAATAAAAATATACGGTGTGTAATCGGTGAATGAACTGTTCGAACTGCGAACAAATCGGACAATAAAATATCACCGAACAAACACAAGAGGAAATGATTTTGTATGTATAATATTTGTCTAATTGCATCTTAATGCATTTCTTGGGCCGCTAAGAAAAAGCTAACAAAACGAAAGACGCCTGGAGATTGATGGAAGGAGCAGTGGATTCGCCAGGCGAATAAACGAGAACAGATACCGAAACTAAATCGAAAATGAGACATGTGAACTTTTATGCATCTTCAGATGGTTTCCGGAACGAAATTCTTATAAATGAATATATGAATTAATTTAAGTTCTCTAAATTTTTGTGACTGCTTCTTTGATTTTTTTTATTTTAAAAAAATGTAAAGGACCTAAAAAACATATCAGCTCTGCTCACCATCGAAACCAAACGAAAGATATCTATTATTGATATTACACTTAAATAAATGTGTTAAGAAATCATATATTTTTTATTTATTTCGGGGAGAATCTCCATATACATCTACTTAAATAGATGATTGGTTAACCAATTTTTTCGTGTAAGAATCATAGTTTTTGAACGAATTATGTTCGTTAATTGATCCTCAACCTTACTGCTTCAGTATGGTTTCGAGAATTGGAATTTAAAATTGCACAGCTCAGTTCAAGAAACCGAGATAGAAAATTCGGTTAAGGATAATCGTCTTGGATCAGTCTAAATTGTTCATATTATATTAATCTCTATGACCAAGAAGGTATTAAAAAAATTTTAATTAAGTAAATATACAGTAACTTAAATAATTAAAAAAACCACCTTCTCTTTAAATATTATCTAAACTACAATTAGGATATTTTTAGAACGAGGCGTGAATATTACGAAAATATTGCGTATGTATGAATATTTTTCGAATTCATAGAACTACTGCGAACTTCAAATCAATTTATATGTCTCCAATTTGTGTGTAAATAGAACATTACTTTAGTCCATCTTATTCGTCTTAAAACTAAAGAAATGTTTCACTTCATACACTTAGATAACCACACTTGAATGCAGATATTGTATAATATAGAATATTATCGTATAATATTTGCAATATCGAACAATATTGTACAATATTGTTCGATTCAGTATGTTGTGTTATCAAGTAACTTTCTAACTAAAGGAAAGTCTTCAGCAAAGATTACTTTATTTTTATTTCTCAGTGTAGCACACTGGATTTAAAAGAATAAATATTACACTTCAAAAATAACTGAGACGATTCTCTACTTTCAGTTCAAAAGAATATCGATTTGCTTGTAAATAGATTGCTCGCAATATCGCAAATCAACACTACGCTACTACTAAATGATAATATCCATTTCCCACGAAAGAATCCAACAGAGATGATACTACTGCATTTGAAGAATCACTTATGGAACGTCTATTGATTCCGTGCAATAAGACAGAAATGGATATTAAAGGATTCCCGTTACTTTTGTTCATCAGCTTTATTCTCTAGACTTAACATAATGAATGTTTGAATAGTGATTTAAAATAATGAACATTCGAATAATAACTTAGAATAATGAATACTAGAATAAATAAACTTGAAAAATTTAACTGTGTAGTTTCCATTCTTTTAGTTGAAAAGAATACCGATTTTTTAAATAGATTACTCGCCATATCGCAAATCAACTCTGCGCTACTACTAAATGATGGTATCCATTTCCCACGGAAGAATCCAAAGAAAATGATTCTACTGTGTTTGAAGAATCACTTCTGGAACATCAGTTGATTCCGTGTAATAAGACAGAAACAGACCTTAAATAACTAAAAAGGCGAAACCAATGCGTTCACTCTACTGTTGCCAATTCGCAAAGGAAAAAAACTGCCTAACTTACCAACCGCTTATCGAACAGCCAGCCGGCCCAGAAGAAGAAGTAAGAACAGAAAAAAATGAAAAAGATATTAGTGTAAAGTTCTTTTTCCTTCCCTCGAAAAAAAAGGGCAGCTTTATCTTACTTCATAACTTCTATTACAACTTTATCAAGCAGCCTATTCGTTCGATTAATCTTCACATCTGGCGTTCTCTGCGGAATCATCTTTTACGGTCGGCCATTCTTCCCGCCTCCTGGAACACGCACGCCGACTAATAGCGTTCTTTCGTGATATTTACCCCCCACATATTTTGACGGACGGCGCTAATAAAGTTCAGATTTTAGTGATTTCTCTCCGGCAGAGTGAATGTTGAGGCAAGGAATGAATAATTAAATTGTAACCAGTGTGGTTCTGTTTCAGCACATTGGAATGGATATGGTTAATGATGGTGATGAATGCCCATTTCCATTTCATGAGTAAAATGACCATTCTGTATTTTACGACTTGTTTTAACTTAATATCGTTGTTTATTAGGCAAACACTGACCTGTCACCTTTCAAGAGAGATTTATTGATAATCCATTGGCAACGTTCTTTCTTAATATATACCCATACACAGCCACATATGCACGCACATATTTTCAGCATTATTTTTTTTTGTTTGATATTTCGGTGTTCTGGGGAAGCAAACCCTTTTCAGAATTCAGGCTAAAGTTTGTGTAGAAAACACCGAATATTATTATTTCCACGCTGGTATGGGTCCCTGCTGATGACGCATCCTGGACGTTAGTGTTTTGTTTTTATTTGTTTGTTTTCTTTTTGTAAAATTGTGTTGTGTGTTTTCTTTTGCTAATATTTCTCACTGCAGGAATGTACTACTGCAATGGTTGCAATGAATAAAAGAAAATAACAGAAAAGGCAAAATTTAAAAAAATACAAAATTGTATTAAAAATTTAAGAAAAATTATGTGAAATGGAGAAGTTTTTTGTCTTCCCTTTTGAATGGCTTTTAGTTCTTGTTTGCATTGTTATATACACACAACAAGTGGTCCTCACAACCAAAAAGGTTCGGAACCGCGGACCTACTTCGTTCCACGAGAAAAGCTCTGTAGTCGGACTGTGTTTTATGGATTTGTTTGTGGAATCTTGGAATGAATATGGTTAATGTTCTTACTTGGAGCCCTGAGATGCATATTATGTTCCATGTGTAAAATTCCATAGTCGAATGACTAGGGAAGTTGGGGTAGATCGATAAGCGGGAACATTGATACAGTTCTTCAAATTTTGATGGCTGGAATGGCTCAAGATATTCATATCCCTCATATATATGCCACTGTAACTCTTAGCACACGGTAAATTTTTCGGCCATTCTAAGTCAAAAGTTAATTTGCAAATGAATCAAGCAGCTAATCTTCTAGTCGAAGTAAATTTTACTCTAGGTACGTGTTGTGTGATATTTTTCACTAATTACGTTTTCCTGCCAGGGAAACAAAAGTAGGAAAAAAAATTTATCCTCCATTTCAGAGAGAGGGGGTTAATAGATGTAAAAATTATTAAACGAGGCTTGAGAGAGGGTTTTCACAAGTGGAACGCCGAAAAAACAGAAAGGCTGCCATGTTTTCCTTGGCTGGAGAATAACCAGATATGTGTTAATAGAAAATGTTATTTCTTAACGCCCTGATTGTTTACTAAATTTACATATCAGAAAAATGTGGTGGATTTAAGATGTGGTCAAGTCCCCATAATTTTATTTTGTGCATTGGCTTTGGGTGGTTGTTTGGAACATGGATATCACATTCTTTACTCAACTTTAATGAGTGAGTTAATTTTGCAATATTGCGTTTTTATTCTATCTTTAATATGTTAAGTGAACAGCAAATATGAATTGTAAATGCTCTGATTATTTATTGGATCTTCAGATTTATATACTAGAAAAAAATTTGGTGGATTTAAGATGTGGTATAGTCCGATAATTTTATTTTGTGCACTGCCTTTGGTGGTTGTTTGGAACATGGATGTCATGAGTGAATTAATTTTGTACTATTTCGTTTCTAATCTGACTTTATGAAAATCTAATGCATTGAAAACTTTTAGCATGCATTAGACATAAATTGATGAATCTCGGAGACTTGCAATTTTAATATAAACAATGTATCTCAAAAGTAATTTGATATCGGAGAGATTATAGCAGAATTATATTTTCTGTCAGAACTGAAATTAATGTATATAATTCAGAAAGTGATGTAAATATTCTTTTTTTATTTTAAGTGGCGACTTTAAGTTAAGATATATTTTTTTTTGGGGGGGGGAGTATTTTATTTAACTCCCAGTATAAAAATCTCCCAGAGTTAATAAAATTCATTTTATTAACTCCCAGTATAGAAATTTTTTTAACTCCCAGTATAGAAAAATAAAAAATAAAAAAAAATCTTGATTCTGTATAATTCATCTTAAAGGTACCGCGCGTAATAAATTATTTTATTCAGAAGTTTTTTTTTTTTAGTTTTTTTTACCAATTTTGCATTTATCATTAATTTCTTTATTCTGATAAAGTTTTTTCTGAAGTCTTTTTTCTTTTTAAAAGGAAAGCAATCTCCGCTTTTATAAACACAGTAATAGACACCTTTTTTCATTAAAATTATTTTTTTAATGCATTTGTTATTTTTACTCTTATGAGTGAAAAAAAAGCCGAAAGAAGGAACATTTAACGTTTAATATGTTTTTAAATGGATCAAAAGTTGAAAAGTGATACATATCTCATTTGTTTCACGAATAGATACGCGAAAACATCACATGGCTGCCAAGATAATACATTATTCAAGAAAGGGATAATTGTGTTTCTTCTAAAATGGCTTGTTTTCAAGTAAAATTAAATCAATTACAGATAACTTCCGTATTATACGATTAGAACTATAAAAATGACTTGTCATGTGAGTCCTTGTTATATGACACAATAAATTGGTACCAAAAAGCGGTTTAGCTTCTAAAGATTACAATAAGATGATATATTTTTTTTAATTGAGAAAGAAATTATTTATAATTTTATTCTATAATTCGATACCTCATATGCAGCAACAGATATACTTATCACGTCTATTTGGTTGACGATCTTAATAGAGGCATATTTTTGGGATAGGGCTTATAATATGAAGATTGCTAGATATCATGTTAAGGTTTGTTTTCTGGAAATTAAATATACGCCATAAATTATTGTTAAGCTAAGCGCGTTGGTTGAATACTTATTTTATCTATTTTTATCCTTTCAAACCTTAATTATAAACCCTTTTAATTCATATCTAATCTAAAACGTTGTTTTTCTTTTGTTTCTTTTTTCACTCGAAATTTCCATATATCGAATTTTTTTCCAGGAACCTTGTAGTTCGATATACAAAGATTCGAATGTATTTTCGTTTGATTCCTGTTCCTCTTCGTTTGAAATTTCCATATATGGAATTTTTTCTAGGAACCTTGTAGTTCGATATACAGAGATCCGAATGTATTTTCGTTTGATTCCTTTTCCGCTTCGTTTGAAATTTCCGTACATCGAATTTTTTCTAGGAACCTTGTAGTTCTATATACAAAGATTCAAAAGTATTTTCGTTTGATTCCTGTTCCGCTTCGTTTGAAATTTCCATAAATCAAATTTTTTTCTAGGAACCTTCGAGTTCTATATACAGAGATCCGATTGCATTTTCGTTTGATTCCTGTTCCGCTTCGTACACACACACCCCTTCCAACGGGGCAGTCTTATCCAATGAGCTAATTGGGTCAGACCCATTAGCCACAGGGCACCATTGACCCATGGGCATCTTCAAATTTGCTATATTGATTTTAATTTGCTTTTGAAAGAACAAATTTATTTAATTATAATTTTAAAAATAAAAAAGGCACCATTTTGCCAAATTGTAAGACGTTAATCAGAAAGCATGTGACTTCTTGTTTTTTTTCTCATCAATATATTTTTAGCTAAGTATTTTCTTTGGGCTACAGGCACTCAAATCTCTAGTTACTGTTCTGATGGGGTGCCAAATTACTCTAGCCCAGGGCACTCAAATTTGTTAAGACGGCCCTGCCCTCCGGCCCTAGTAAAGCGCAAAATCGGAGCTCAAGCATATTTTTATCGTATTCAATATGGTCAGGGCCTTCTTAACAAATTTGGACGCCCTGGGCTAGAGTAATTTGGCAACCCATCAGAACAGTAACTAGGAATTTCAGTGCCTATGGCCCAATGAAATTACCTAACTAATAATATAATTGAGTAAAATTGTCACCCGTTTTGTGTGATGAAAGCCTTACAATTTTGCAGATCGGAGCCTTTTCAAAATAGGATTTTGATTATTATTGATTTAATTGACACAAAAATATGCATTTTAATTTAGAGCATAAGTTTGTTTGTTTACCTGTTTATGTGACTTTACAAAATCGATGACTGTCTAGTTACAGCCCCTTAATTATATTCGTATTTTTTAACTTATTAAAAATCATAATTTAAAAAATTTTTATTGAAAATTAAAATAAATCGGATTAGTAAGTTTATAGGCGCATTTGGATCAATGGCGCCCCTGGGCTACAGCCCAATTAGCCCACTGGATGAAACAGCCCTAGAAATGGTAGGGAGAATTGGGGTAGATAGATACTCGGGAACATTGATACAGTTCTTAAATTTTGATGATTAGAATGGCTCAAGATGTTCATATCCCCTCATATACATGCCACTGTAACCCTTAGCACACTGTAAATTTTTCGGCCATGTTAAGTCAAAAGTTAATTTACAAATGAATCAAACCGCTAATCTTCTAGTCGAAGTCAATTTTACTATAAGTACGTGTTGAGTGATATCTTTCACTAATTTCTAGCCAGGGAATCTACTCCGAAGGTAGGAAAAAGCATTTATTTTTCTGAACTATATTAAGTTTTGATATCTTTAGCGTTTATTTTGCGTGACCACTTGTATTAAGTAAAAAAGTCTCTTAGGGCAGATTGATACAGTTGACTCCGTTGCACATTGATACGCATCTTCTGCGTGTATCAATGAGCCTTAACAGAAACTACTTTGCAAAATCGTCTTCAAAAATGGAAAAAACTTTAAAATGAACTATCTAAGAGAAACACACAATTAAGAATTTGGTTTGAACAATGAACACGGTTTCAATTTCATTGCAAAAATGAAAAGTATTGTTTTAAATTAGGTTTAAAATATTTTTTACGGATTTATTAAAATTGGAAAAAAAAATGTACGGAAACTTAATTAATATCATCGAGAAGATAATTTTTTGTATTTTCATATTTTGTTAAAATTATTTTTGCGCTATATTATTTTCGTATGTCATGAAGGAGGAACGCGAAAATTTCCCTTAATTTTTAATTAATTAAAATTTCCAAAAACGGCTCCAAGGCTCACATTCCCTCCCTCCAAAGTATTTTAGACACACACACACATTCTCCTTTATTATTTGTAGAGATAAATTATTTTCTGAGGAATTATTGTTTCATTTTTCCAGTCTCATTTAAAATGTGGAATTTTGATTAAAATAAAAGTTTTGTTTGTTTGGAATTTAAAGTTTATTGATAAAACACCCTTTGTTTCGATCCCAGACCTATTAATCATCACTAGTTTCGATATTTCCGTGTGTATCGATGTACCAGTTGTATGGGGCAGATTGATATAAATCCATTTTTAGGAAAAAAGTGTAATAAATATTTTATTATTTCATTTATGACTAAAACTCGACTGAAATCCTATGTTAGATTAACAAATGCATAAATATAGTGTATTAGTACTAATTATTTCTGTTGGTAAAATCAATTTTAGCTTTCCAAAAAAAATGTATCAATGTCCCCGTTTCCCCCTATTCTATGTTTTATGGATTTATTTAATGTAATATTGATTTTATGTGGCAAACACTGACTTTCAGGATAGATTAACTTGTAGTACAATGGCAGAAAATATGAGGTATGGATTTAGAAGTTGTACGTATTGTTGAAATTTATAACCATAAAATATACAAGGTGTCCATAAATTATTGTCGGGGTTTCTCTGTCTTATAAATTTTGATTTAAAAACATGGCGATAAATATTATTACATATTATAAGGTGCAACTCAAAGAATTTGTTTTAATAACACTACCAAAGTTAAGTAATGTCCACATGGCAGCCTTTAGCGGCATGTAGTCCATCGGGAAATTGAGTTCAGTCTCGATGTGTAGCATGCCACGTGGAAATTGATATATAATATTGCAATATAATATTGTAACGAAATTGCTTTGTGGGTGTACGTGAATGCAATCCAATAAGCAGGATTTTAAAAAATAAAGCTCTTTATTTTACAAATATTCCCAAGCAAAGAAACGTAGCACAAGTATTAACACAGCACTAGTAAAAATTCACAACAGAGACTACCAATAAATCTCAACACAACGCTCAAAAGTTTCTTGTTAACTCACCAGCTTGCTTGCAGGTCAAATTCCAAATCACTCTTCTTGGCTTGAGAGTTTGCCTTTATACTTTTCAACAGGAAGTGACTTCATTATGTAGGAAGTGACGTAATCTCTAGAAAGTTCATGAAACCAGTAGAAATAGGTGGAAAGTTTGAGGTCCTTCTAGAAAATTCCCTTTGTCACCAAAGTCGCCAACTTTGCCGCCAAGTCGCCAAAATGATCGCCAACTTTGCCGCCAAGTCGCCAAAATGATCACCAAATTTGTCTACAAGTCTAGCATCTCAGGGAAACGACTTGATAGCTTTGTAACAATATTTATTAACTTGCTCTTTAATCAAAAGTTATAAGATAAGGAATCATGAGTAATAATTTATGTGGACACCCTGTAAAACAATAAAATATGGGATTAAGAATTGTAACAAATAAGATTTTACTTAAGAATGCAAACTGTAGGGGAAAGTTGGGTATGATGGCGACCTTAAGCCTTGGGAATTTTTCCTGACCTCAATATTCGTTGAAGGAGAATTATTGTTTCTGCAAAATTTTCTTCAACTCTTTATTTTAAAGTGATATTTTTTTTAATTTTTATTCTCGAATTTGAGACCCCTAAATTTCATCTGAAAAGAAAAGTCATTTTCTTCATCTTACCCGACCGACTGCGGGTAAGATGACGAACTGAGATAGCAATTTAATTCAACATCCATATGCTATCAAAAAACTCTTGAGATTACATCTTGATCAGAACAAATTAAACATAACAGAAAACAAACATAATCCGACTAAAGTAATAGCAGAAAACAAATGAAATATTATCAATCGAAATTTGAGATTCAAACCGTAAGAAATCAAATCAATTACAAAAATCGCATCGTCATGGGCTTGGATTTTGTCTTAGCCAGTACAGGTGAAATGGGGCCAGAGCTTACACATAAAACAATGGAATCCCAATTCCGTGTTTCCTTACTCACTGCAAATGATACATTCTTCATTATCGAGGTCCTCTGGGACCAGATTATTATCAGCGTCAACGTAAGGGAATTCAAATGAATGAATTGAGTCTTCAGACTCAGAACATTAGAAGTCGAGGTGTCGCTTAGCTACTTTCTTCTTTTTTTAGAATTTTTAACAGGATTGTTGCGTTTAGTCTTATTAGCTTCAGCCTGCTTCACAGATTTCGTTTATCTTCTTTTTCCTCTATCTCCTTTTTTAATGAGGTGCTCAGTTTTCACTGGAGTGCCATTGAGTTGCAGGAAGGACAAGTGACATTAGGTAGCACGACGAGCTCATAAATTGACGCGGAGGGGTTCGTCATCTAACCCTCTACCTAATTCGTCATCTTATCCGACTTCACCTTTTTATTTCGAAAAAACGTTGAAGGATATCAGTTCATCAGAAAAATTTAAAAAATGCATCTTTAAAAACGTTTTGATTGGCTCTTTACGAATAAAATCAAAAATATTTACTCCGTGAATGCTATCCCTTACCAAGAAACAACCAAAAGTTGCGTAAGTACAACTCAAAATCACAGTACCGCGTACTGTGAATCACACTAATAACGGGGTGCAATCTTCTAGTGTCACTATAGATCTCTGATGATGCAGAATCGGGGTCATCTAGGGAAAGTTTCGAAAAAAATCCAATTCGTCATCTTACACTCTTCGTCGTCTAACCCGACTTTCTCCTAATTGGAGAATATACATTACATATATTAGCACATGACACAGAATTTTCAGTGAAATTATATTGCAAGGAACTAAATATGCCGTTAGAGCCAACCGTGAATTTGCACATGTTCCGTGAAAATTCGAGATTTTTCTGAGATCGGCTGAATATTAGGTTTATTTGGAAGAATGTGGTGCCATATAACCAATTTGGCTTGATAATATCTGTTCACACTACAACATAGAAAATATATAATTGAAGAATTGACTAGTCAGATAGGTTGTTTAAGCAAATCCATATTCAAGTAACACACTATATTTCGTGTGATTGAGATGTATTCTTCATTTTTGTATATTCAAGGCAGCAATGTGAATAAACATTTAACAGATGGCTGTTCCAAATTATTATGGAGTCATGAGTATGTTGGCTGGTTTCAGTGTGCGACGTAACTCAAGAGAATATGAAGAGAAAATTAAACAAAATTTAATTATATGGTTTTTTTAAATAAAAATAATAAATGATTTTCAATATTTTAGTATTTTAAATAGCTTTATTGTATCAACTTCCTCAATTATTAAAGACTAGCCGCCGTCGGCAGCCAGCTGGTTCGCCCGTTTCAATTAGTCTTTATTTTTGTGATTTATATTAATTATATCATTCCTCGTCGCGATTTCACCCGCTTCACTTAGGGAAGATGAATAAAAAATTGAATATTTTATTATGTTTTCAGATAGTATAATAAATAAAAAACGTAATTTTAAAATGCCAGCGATGTAATTCTATATGATGAATCAAAGCTAATGAAATTTAAAAACTGCGTTTCAAATAACTCTCACTCAATTCATCTATCACTCATCGATAGAATGATTAACGCCGAATATGGCCGCGAAAGCCGAAACAGCAGCGTCACCTGGCAGCACCGATTAGACGCCCTGTGTGAACTATGACCATAAATCAACAGTACCTCCCCTTCATCAAACCTGCTCCCCTCCAGTGCTGTAAATAGAACCGTAGCTCTGTCCCGTTTCACCGCTGGAAGTTGTGTTTGAAAACATATTAAAAAATTAATTAAAATTAATCAGAGCGTCGCATGGAGATGAAAGCTAATTTTTTAAACTTTAAGATGATGTTAAAATGAATTTTGTACGACAATATGCTCCGAAGTTATTGCGGAAAATCTTTAAAATTTAAGGTAATTTTTAATTAATTAAAATTTCGAAAAGTCCTTTCTTAGTTAGCCCCTACTACCCAAAATGCAACCACCTGCCAAATTTCAAGCTTCTAGGTCTCGTGGTTTGGGAGATAAGTGAGTGAGTCATGGTATTTGCCTTTTATATAGAGAGATTTAATTTATAAGCCAAAGTTTAATTTGTTTTGTGACGCATTGGAACAAGCTGTGGTCTAACCAGCATAATCCAAGGACTTCTCTTTTTAGTTACTACAGCAAAACTGATAAGAACGAACATTTAATATCATCAAAATCAATATCCATGTGTGTTCCGAAGCATGACCCAGAACCTGATTTTTAAACGAAGGCGCACAAGACACTTCCTGGTGACCCAAACTAAATGGACCCTTCGGATTGCAAGAAAAGTTTAAACGATCTCTCTTACCCCCTAACAGTTTTCCCAGTATACACCAAATAATTTCGTACAGTCGTCTATTTTCAAAATAAGTTAATGAATCCCAACTTTTTTTTTAATCCCATCTAATGATTTTAGAGGGACCTCTTTAAATCTCTCCCTCAGGCCAGGGTCGACCAGAACACCTGATCTGTCCTTGACTTAATCCAAATCGTCTTGTTCTTTAACTTAGCTTCAGCTGACACTATTCGTGTTGATTGGAGTTCAAAAAGAATGTTCAAATGATAGGTTCTAATATCGTTCTATTAATTCGAAGACAGTAGATTTTTATAGAATATCGATTTTTTCCTCTTTAATAGGGCTGATTCATGAAATTTATGCAGAAATGTAAAAAATAAATGAACGACTTTGTATAATGTTGTTTCTTCAAAGAAAATTCACGTTAAAAATCTATTTAAATGCATTTCATATTACGGACATTACATTATTCTTTGTTTTTTGTTTTGCTGTTGCAATTGCGCGCTGCTTAAACATTGTTTAAATTTTATTGTTTATAAATAACTTTTTTATTATTTTTGTTTAAAGTTTAAGTTAATTTTTTTATTTTAAAATTTATTCTAATTTTTCTAGTTGATTGTTTTTAAGCTCTATTTCATAATACAATACTTTATGTTTTATAAATATTTTTTATTTTTATATCCCATACTTACTTGTTAGTATGCAATTCTAAAACTGCATTGTTTTTTTAATTCTCATGATCTTGCACTAGAAGTACAAGTTAAAAGCATTTAGTCTAAAATATTATTACAAGGCAATGTTTATATTTTGGGATTTCATTTCTTATAGTTATTGTAATAGTTATCATTGTCCGCTGGAAGTTACTTTTAACGTAAAATTCTTTACAAATGACATCTTGTTGTGCCTGGCTTCAAAAACGACAAAAATCAATAGTTGTGGTTATTTATTGATGTATTCATTTTTGAGCGTGTGTCAATAAAATCAATTTCAAACTTTGTGATCTTCTCTAATACTGGAAATTCTCTTGTGCGAATAATGTGGTTGTGAAGTTTGCTGCAATTGCTTTATGTAAGCCTTATTATCACTTTTAAAAACTTGAAATAAAAATTAAACAACATCAAATGGTTTTTATATTTCGAAATCATGAGCGCTAAATTAATTTTAACTTTGATTTTAAAAGAAAGGGAATCAAAATGCTTGTGCGTTGAATGTCAAGCCTATTTTCTTGGAACTGTGTTCGTTTGATTATCACTGCACGAGACATTTCTTGCTTCTCTCTTCTTTTCTTTAATATTTTTTTTAGATTGCCAGTCTTGAAACTGGTGCATTTTAAAGTATAACAAGTATTTAACGAAATTGCAATCTATATATGAGAAATAAGTGTCAAATTATTTTTAAAAAAACACCTTTTTATTACTTTACAGAGACACAGCTTATTCGAAAGTAAAGAGAATACATGACATACGTGTATTAGGATTAAGCGGTTCCTTTCAAACTTGAAAGGCGGAAATTCGACTAAATGTAATTTCGTCTGAGCACCCTATCGCACCCCTCCCTACACGATCGGCTGTGGTAAAACCGGCTAACCTATAACTATCCTACATACGTTTGTATAACAGCTCCTTGAGACCGGCTATAAAAATGTAATAAAAATATTTTTTTAAGATATTCTATTTTATCATTATTATTAGGGGCTATTTGATAATTTTACCTATGATGACCAATCACCCGAATTGGAATTAAATGTTTCAGATTTTACTTATAAGTAAAATCAGCTCGTATTGAAAAAATTAATGAGATTGTTTTTTTGAAAAGTGAGTTAAATTAGTTCATTTTAATTAAAAGTAATTTCTGCTTTTTTTGAAAAAAATTAATTAACTACTTCATTATCTTTGGTTTTATTTATTTAGTTTATATTTTCTCCTGACCTCCTTGCCCTTAACCTTATTCAGATCCCCTGATCGTGTACTTGGCGTTCCGGAGTGAAATTAGGTCAGTTTTTTAGCTGAGGAGATGGGTATTCTGTTTTATCTCGACCATGCGGCATTTCGTCTGTTTATCTGTAAATTTGTTTGTAACTCAGTCACACTCAAAGGCGTTGCTCGATTTTCTTCGAATTTGGCCTGAATCTTCCTTGAAGTCATTAAAAAAGACGTATGTGTAATGCTTAGAAACACGGCGATGACAGACATGAGCTATACGTCTCATACCTATTCAAGTGGGTGATAAGCCTGCTAGTTCGCACTTATTTCTAATTACATTACACCACAAAAATTGATAGAATGACACTCTTGGAATGTTTTAACCAAAAGTCTTTGTTTGGAATTGTTTAAACTCTTTCACATCAATAATTTGAATGGTCATTTCTCTTATGAATAAGTTGCGAACGAACAAAACAAAAAAACAGGCGCAAGTCTTAATTCTTAACCCCCCCCCAAAAAAAAAATACGTAAGTAAATTTTTAGAAATCCTGCCAATGATTTTATTCTTATTTGGAATCAACAGCAAATATACTGAAGCAAACATTTGTTCTTCAAAATAAAACAAGATCGTATAAATAAGCACACCAGAGCCTTACAGATTTTTATTTTCCGTTTCAACATGGTGGCCATTTCAATGATTCCGTTTCATGTAATGATCAGTTTTTTTCAACAATTCTAGCGAAACGAAACTCGACCGTTCTGTATTTTGTCTGTTTGTCTATAAATTTGTTGGTTACGCAGTCATGATGAAACGCGTTATCGAGGGGTTTTTTTTTTCGAATT
Source organism: Araneus ventricosus (assembly GCA_013235015.1). Lineage (NCBI taxonomy): Eukaryota > Metazoa > Arthropoda > Arachnida > Araneae > Araneidae > Araneus > Araneus ventricosus. The sequence goes on from BGPR01000078.1 coordinate 651,615, forward strand.
TGGCATGAATGTCAATTGAATTCATTAAAAACGATGTATGTTTAAGGATTTTTATTTTTTGATTCCGTTTTTAGATGATGGCCACTTTAATGGTTCCGTTTCGTATAACGTTCATTTTTACTTTCTGGTATACGAAGTATACAAAGAAAAAGTATTGTTACAAAGACGTAATGTCGCTTTCCTGCCTCGCTATTCTTATAGTTGGGGAGGGAGTTTTACAGGGGTAAGCAAGGAGTGACGGGGTCAGCGGCCAGCCTGAACTTCTGACCTTGGCGACAAACTTGGCGAACATTTTGGCGACAGATCGAAAATACCCGAAATTGTTATTACTTTCTCGAAATTTCTATTACGGGCCGAGATCCAGGCTTTTCATGGAAATTCTATGTGACGTCACGGTCGATCGGGGAGAGAATAAAAAGACCGCGCTTGGATCACGGGGGTGGATCGACTGGAATGACTTTGGAGTTTCGTCTGCAGTGCGAGCTAGAAAGCCGGTGAGCTGAGCGCTATTGAAAGTGCTGTGATGGTCGTTATTAGTTATTTGCTGACTGTTTGTGTTGCTAAATCTGAAAGTGCTGAATTATTATTACCTGTGAATTGTTTTCTGTGTACGTTACTAATCTGTGCAAGATCTATTGCTTCCTGCTAACCGTGCTACGTGTTTTCTTGTATATTTGTGAATAAACTTTCATTTTCCATTATCCTGCGTATTAGACTGTTTCCACCATACACCCACAGAACGATTTTTGTTACAGTATTGTAATCGGCAAAAAATTCGAGCTCGATAGTTTGGCGAATCTCCACGTTTTAGACCTTCCTGAGTCCGAAAAACACAATTTTGGAATTATGTCTCTGTGTCTGTCTGTGTGTCTGTGAACACGATAACTCAAAAACTATCAAAGCTAGAGGGATAAAATTTGGTATATGATCTTTATATATAATTTGTAGGTTTCGATCAAATTTTGGACAAAATCCGTCCTCGGGAAGTCGGTCTGTCCGTGTTCATGTGAACGAACTCAAAAACTTAAATAGCTAGATCGATAAAATTTGATACACAGTTTTTATTATTATTATGAAACAATGAGTAACAATAAGCGGTGAACCTATCATTTAGAACAGTTAATGTTTTAAGACGCATTTTACGGCGCATAACCTTCGTAAACTTGGCGAGTTTTATACCACTTTCATTATTGACCCTTTCGTATCGCAGCGTTCTGCGAAGACAATATCGATAACACTCGTGGCACACCGCAATTTTTAGGCGGGGGGGGGGGGAGGACAACTTTGTTAGAAAGTATACGAGAAAGTTTAGAGGAGATCACTCCTGCTGATTTTTTCAACGATTCAAGCCAAATAGTCCATGCTATAAAATTTTGAACAGTACCTCGGCACTCGAGGGTAAAATTTTCTACAAGTGTTCTAATTCGATTTTGAAGTAACTCTAATGGTTTACCGGCAAACGTAGGTTAAAGATTAGAAATAATTTTATGGAAGTGTGTTGCTGACCTACCGACAGAGAGAGTGCGAGAGGGAATGCCTCTCCTCCCCTCACACCTCCTCCAGGCTGCACAATGACAACATTGGCTAAACCTTTAAAGAGTGCAATAAATAGCAGGTCTTACTTTTTTCGGGGGGAAGGGCGGACGCGAGGTCTGCTGTTCACAGAACTATTAATTTTATTACAGTTCTAATTAGAGATTAAGAGTTTTAACAGGCAAACCAGAAAACTCGTGGTTATACCTTCTTAACCAACGGGAGTTGCCTCCCCGAAACTTTCTCGCATACGACTAACACGCGTGGGGGAAAAAATACACCGCGCGCCAGAAAACGTGTGGTATCCCTTAAGCCCCGGACCCACGATCAGATAAACCACAGATTTCGTCTGCGGTGCGCCTTACTTTCCGCCATGAGAACAGGTTGGCTCGATGTCGCTCGGGGTCTTGTAAGGGCATCTGTAGTTTCCCGCGTGGAGGCGGTAAAAAGCTCAAACATCAAAGACGCGAGAAGGAAGCGACGCGACCCGTTCCCTTGGCCTGTGCCCTGTTCTCGTGTCGTAGTTTTTTAGCAGTTTCAAATGCATACTTTTAATGATGATAATTACATTTTTATTGTTAAATTTTCATTTTATAATTGCTACGTTATGTAACTGTATAATCAGTATATTTAATTTACATCTTAATTAATAATAATTAAGATTTCGAAATTTGCATATGGTAAATCAAAATTTAATTATTATCGAATAAAAGGAAGCTGCAAATAACTTTTTCTTTCCAAAATTGCTTTCTGCATTACTACTGAACACATCACGATTATTTTCTAATAACATTAGTGAGGCATAAAGCACTAAAAGGAATTATGTTCATGCTGAAGTAATATGAAGTGGGAATGCAAAAACAAATTTAATATTTAATATTAAATTTTCAAATCAGCATACTATCTATGCCTCTTTTCATTGAAGAAGCAAAGTGTTATAAACCGTTTTGTCTCGCCATTTTATAAGTTTTAAAAAATTCTTGAGGCATGAATTCATGCAACAAAGAAAAAAAATGCTCCAAGCCATTTTTATCAGCATATTTTTAAATTGAAGATTAATAAGAAATCAAACTCATTCTGAGACTTTTTCAGATTATTTTACTATACGTTAAAGAACCAGATAGCGTTTTTCAAATAATCCATTATAAGTTTAAAATACCTTTCTCATACACTAAGAAAATCGCCAAACTTAAAAAACCTCGTAGATAAATTATAATAGAACATGAACCTGATTTTAATAAAAACGAGCAAATGGTCAAATACAAGCACATAAAACATCAACATGATGCTTTAAGAATTGATTAGAATTAAAATTATATATTAATTCTAAACGGTAAATTATTTTTTAAGTTTGATGAAATGCTACATGTTTATTAAATGCCTTGTAAAGCGGCAAAGCTTAAATTTATAAAAATTTTATACTCATTGCATCGAAAGAAAGCGATTATGACTTCTTATAAACTAAATGTCAAGTTCAAATGTTTTTCAAGTTTCATATATAGAGAGGCGTAATAATATTAAATAAGCAATTGCAGAAATTCAGGGAATTGAACTTACCAATAATTCTTGACTCTCTTTTCAAGACAGATAATTAACATTTTTATTTTAGTTTAAAAAATGAAAACGCAAGAAATCGAGAAATACAGAAATTCATTTTAAGAACATATTTTTTAAGATAATAAATATTTAAAAATATATTGTCATCAAAAACCGGTCAGTTGTTGGAATTATAAGATTTAAATAGACTATTAATTTCTTCTTATTTTTACATGAAAATTGTGTTGGATATTAAATAGGGCATGCTTTAATAGCAACGCTTCAGATGCATTGTTATAACAAAAATTTCATTTCTTTTACTCCATATCCTATTTTTATTGAATTAAATATAAGGAAATAAATTGGTAATCACAATCTTTGCAAATATAACAAATGAGAATAGAACACTGACTAACACATATACTCTTTCTGTTGAATATGAATTTAAAGAAGCAAACTTTTTTTCACATTTCGAAAACATTATTTTCAAATCAAACGAAAAGACCTGCGTTGTAATTAATAAAGCTATAAATGTAACACTAAACTTCAGTACCCAAAAATATTTCGGATTTTTATGAAATTTTGTTTCCTTTTTGGAGCTCAGTGAGCTCATAAAATTCGATGAAATGCTTACTATTAAATATTATTCAAAATTGAAATGATACCGTCGGGGCCCTTTTCTTCCCGGGGGCCCCAGGCGCGCGCTTGGTGAGAAACAGGGCGAAGGTAAACTCTCGTAAACTGCTGCTGACCTGTAGAGTGTTGAGAGGTTTAAAGAAAAGCGGTCCACTGGCCAGACGGCGCGAAGAAAGTGTACCAAGTTACGCGTCGTGGGAATGGCGCATCTGCTCCAATTCAGACTAACCACAAATCCCTTAAGACGGGAGTAGCTCGGGGATTATCTGATCGTGGGTCCGAGCCTTTAAGGTGGGGAAAACGTTCCAGTGTTTGTGCCTTTTTTTGCGTCGTAGAATGGGGAAAAAAACCGAATATGCAATTTCATAGCCTCTTTACTTTCTCGTTTTTAACCGATTTAAACGAAAATTGGAGGCAAATCTACAATTAGGGTTGCAAGACTGTAGACGAAATTTCATTTATCTAAGCCATTTCTTTTAGAAGATATCATCTTCAGAAGTATGCGATTATACAGACTGACAGACAGTCAACCCTTCGACGGAGTTGGCCCAAAATTTGATACGGACCTACATTCCTGATGATAAAACTGTGTACCAAATTTCATCCATCTACCTATTCAAGTTTTTGAGTTATAGTGTTCACACGAACGCGGACAGACAGACAGACTTCCCATGGACAGATTTTGTCCAAAGTTTGATGGAAAAGTTCAAATTATGTGTCAAGAACACATACCAAATTTCATCCCCGTAGGTCTAATAGTTTTTGAGTTATCGTGTTCACAGACACACAGATAGAGATAATTCCAAATTTTTGTTTTTCGGACTCAGGGAGGTCTAAAACGTGGAGATTCGTCAAGATATCGAGTTCGAATTTTTTTGACGATTACAATACTTTCTCTTTATATACTTCGCATACGAGAAAGTAATAATATAGCGTAACATAACGCAACTTTTGTGACGATTCTAATATGATAATTTCCAGCGAGGCGTAATCACTTCAAAACCAAACGCATGAACAGACCAGAATATTTTGTCAAAAATACTTCTAATTAAATCAGTAAGAACTGATACACCGAACTCATAAACGTGTCTCAGTCGAGTTAAAAATTGAGTTAGCACCAAAAGCAAAAGAGGCGGTTGACAGTAGCTTTCACCTCCGCGCATATGATCTCATAAATTCAATTTTTGAGATCATCTGCTCTGCACGCCACGGTGCATTTTTTTCCCTATCTTTATGTTTCGAGAAAGAAGATAATTCGGTTGATGGCAAAGACGATAGCACTCGGGGAAAGTGAATTTAATTAACGCAACACATCAAACGTGTAAAATCAGGAGTGACACGCATAATATCTGTGAAACATATGCTCTCCTGACTGCGATACCATCTTCCATTAAAAATGTAATCATCCTGTCTCGGGTTGTTTTTATGCAAAGTGGATGATGAATTTTGACTGTGTTTGTTTGTCGTTGGAGTTGTGTGTTCAAGTTTTACTTATTCAAACTTAACTTTTTTTGATATCTATAAAAATTCGCAAAACTTTTATGAAAATAAATGGAACTTGTTAGATAGTTTTGTTATTATTTTTGTTATTTATTGATTACACATTTTAAATTTCGGAACTGCTCAATTTAAATATTTAATTATGTGATAAATTATCTGTAGCGATCGAAAAACTCTATCATGCGTAAAATTCTCAGACAGTCGAAATAGCTTAACTACTTCATTTTGAAAAGAATTTCGTTTTATGTAAGAGTAAAGTAGGTAAATAAGTTACATCAAAATGTAGCCAATTATAGTCGCTATCAGTGCCTCAAATAGTATAGCATCATAGCTTGAACTTTACTGATTACACTAAAAATAATGAAACATAATTATTAATTCTCCTAACTCGAAAATCAGCAAAAGTTCCCAGAGAAAAGAAAAAGTAACACAGGTTCACAAATGGCTTCCTCAGACAACTACTGAAGCTTTGTAGTTCCGGTAGTTGCCACCATATACCACTTTAAATCATGAAGAAACCATTGGTACCATGGTAGGCGATATTTGGGCCCCTACCTTATGTTATAAACCATAACTAGAATGTTAAATAATTTTTTCAGCAAAATTTTGTTGGAAAAAAATTTTTAGTGCATAGATAGGGTGGAGGATTTTTTTTGACACCCGAAAATGAATTAAATAAATAAATAAGTTTTTGAAAAAATAAGATATGCAATAGTAATTTTGTACAATTTAATTTAAATAAAGTTATTTCATGTTTCTTCTCAAATCTATTTGGGACCAAAATATACGAAATTACCCGCCCAAACGTACTCCAGTTTCGATCTGGCTTCCTTAGCAAATTTTTGTCCTTTAGGCATCTTTGGCTCATTCCCTAAATATTATTATCACTAAACCACCGGGAAGGAACCGACCAGTTTTCGATTATGGGTCATTCTCACGAAAAGGTGCTTTTTACAGTCCCAAGGTGATAAATATTAGAAAATGCAACAAATGTTCTAATATTTTTATTCATATGTATATAATTTAAGTTTTAAAAAAGCTATTCAATACGTTTCTACTAAAATAGTTTTACTATTTAACTCTCATTTTTCAATGAATATAAGACAAAAGTCCAATCCGTGGACGTCCCTACACATGAAATTCAAAATAATTTTTACTGACATTTAAGCAATTTTTTTAAAAAATTGCATTTTTTTCAGTATTAACTAGTTTAAAGTCTCTAGTTACATTTTTTAAAATTATTTTTACTTAGAAATTAATTTTTACATTTTGTCCCTAGTCAAATACCGTGTGCACAGAAAATAACTTTAAAAAATATCATAAATGGCAGCTCATGGCAAATCATCATGAAAGTGTTTAGAAGAAAGGCAGATAATTTGTTTTTTAAGGAAAATGTTTCGTTATATTGTGAATTTATTGAATGTATTCCAATTTATTAGTTCCGTTTCAAGTTTGGCAAAGTTCTCAGCGTCCACTCCGTGGTTACCACAAATAAGTTATGAAAAATCTAATCTATAATTAAAATACAAAATTTTGATAGGTTTAGTATCGCATTTTATAAAAATAAGTGCACCATTTTAGCCATCTAAAAAACCAATGCACTTAAAAATACAAAGTTCAGTTTTTGCCTCTTCAGTGGACGATGGCATGTTCTATGAAAGAGAAAAAAAATCTCAAAATTCATGATACAGTTAGATAATTTAAAATAATATCAATTAAAAGTTCTTTGGTAGATATTTTTATGAAATTTGGTGATTTTCTTTTCTCCTTTTTTTTAAATTAAAATTGCAACAATATTCTCGAAAATAATTAAGGTAAACAATTTATGTAGAATATTTAATAATATTAAAGCTTCCATAATATATAACAAGCATTTTAACAGCTAAATTTATTTTTAGAAAAGTGGGAACATCAAAATATAAAAAGACAAAGCAGTCATATGCTCAAATTGTTTATTATTAAATAAATATATGATATTCCTTAATCTAGTATATAATTGATTACTTTGCTGCAAAATGTTGACTTTCATTTATTTGAAATTGTCTGTAAATATTATTTAATTAATGCACAGTCAGTGCCATTATTTAAAAAGTGCTATTTATTTTAAAATGCTAAGTTTTCTTGCACTGGTTTTTAAAAACTAATTTTATTGTTTAATTATAAGAACTAAACCTTTACCAACTCTGTCCAATAATTAGTCAATTATGCTTTCGTTTAAAATGTAAAAGTTCCGTTGACTATCATGTCTCCTACGTAGACAGGTAAAAAATTTTAAAAATAAAAAAGCAGTGAAAATAAAATAGAAAACTTGACCACTAATATAAGGTATTTATTAAGTTTAAATGGAAACATCCATGCATTTTTAGGATTTTTTACATACTTTTGTATAAAATATTTTTTTTAGCTTTTTGTACCTTTTTCGTGAGAATGATCCTTATACAAAACCCTCTCGTCGTAAATAAGAATTACAAATAGGAGGAAAATTTTTAAAACAACAACAACAACCATTAACACATAAAATATACAGAAAAGGTCTCCAGTGAATGTCTTAACGGCTTATGGATGCGAGAAAAGTCTTCCTGAATTAATGATGATATCATGCCTTAGTTCATGTTGGATCTTCATAATATCCATGAGTCGTGCCAAGTATCTTTTGTTTGGAACAATATTTTCGCTCTAAGTAGTCGTACAATTTAATTTAAATAAAATTATTTGATATTGCTTATCAAATCTTCTGGGATCAAAATACACGAAATTGCCGCCCTATTCAAACGTACTCCAGTTTGGATCGGGCTTCCTCAGACCCGGAATTTTTTTTATTTATTTTTTTCATTTTATTTATTTATTTTTGGCAGCTTTGGCTCATTCCCCGAACAGGGTCTAATTAAGACTATCAAACTCGCTTCGGAAGTTTATTGTTGTTGCTTGTGAGCATAATGCCAATACAGCCTCGAGCTATAAATCTTGTAGCTGTAGATACCTTATTAATTCGAGGCATAAATCGGGTATGCAGTTCAAATCATCTGTCATTTTATTTTCTTCTCCCTTCCACAGAGAATCGGCCGTAAGTCCCACAAATAAGAACCCTAATAGCCGAGGCCGGGCAAAACCCTAAGCTCCTTCAGCAGTTGACTACCACCTCCTTCAGGAAAAGACTGTCCTTTAATTACCGGAATGCTCTTACCCCGAAAACCTGTAATAGCTATCTCAGGTAATCTCAGTCCGTTGATTACCTCTTAAGAAGCCCCTGCCGACCGCAACGGCGCTCTCATTAGAGCGCGTATAATTAGGGTAATGAAGGCGATGCCCTTGCGCGGAATCAATTTCGGCCAGCGTTTGTTATGAATGCCGGATTAAGGTGGGGAGGGCTGTCGTTCGTGCCGGAGGACTATTTGAAAGCGCTGCTGCAAGTTTTACAGGTTGTTAGCGATGGGTGTTAGCTTCCCTCCCCCTCGGAGAAGCCGGGGTGTTGTATTTGTCGTAAAGTATTTAAGAAGTGGGATGTGTTGCTTGTTTGGAATGATTAAGTAGGAAGTGGATGGAAGCTTAAATGCTCCGTCAGAGTTTTGTGACCGGATGGGGTGTTTAATTGAAATTGCGGCATTTAACAGATGTTTACCTCCCTGAACGGTGTTTTGGTTTTGTTTAAGTGCTCACTTTTTAGCTGAAATCAGTTCCTTCCGTATTATTTCGAGGAAAACTCGATTTTACCCGTTTCATTTTCATAGAAATTTAAATATTTTGGGTCATGTTACAGTTTTTTTAATGGAGTGAATTCATACTCCCGTGTTATACCTCAAATGTGCCATGCCTGTTTAATTTTGCAATGCTTTGCGAATATTACCGGGGAAAAAAACAAAAGAATGAGCCAAAAGGCTGGGACATCAGGCAGTGAGATGTTAGATGCCATGTGACATTTGTCATGTGATTATGATTATCACATATATTAACTCCATTGATTGCCTTCAATTGTGCCAAAAATGTTTCCTTTTTTCCTTTAAATTCTAGTTTCAATTCGCCCTTAAGGATTCTTCTTTTAATTTAATCATTTTCAGATTATCACCTGTTTTGCTGTATTGTGAAAAAAAAAAATTCCGTAGAAATTATATTTTAGTGCTGTGTACATATTAATAAATTTATTTTATACGATGCCTCTCAACAAATGATTTATGTGTATATATTAAATCTAATATTATTTATGGATGCTACAATTCTGTATTTGGATAAACCGAGCCAATAATTTCCGGTTGTTTTCTTTTCGTGCTAGTATAGCGTGCTTTGTAAATCCTGAATTTACTAGAATCTCATTGTAAAAACAAGAAAAAAGTTATGATTTATCACGAAATGCAAGGAAACTTTCAACTTATCATCTTAATCTTTGAGTCATTATAATCTAAATTGTCTTTAGACAGAGTCATTATTTTGAAGAATGGACATAATTTAAAATCAATAAAAAGCTGGCAATTTAAAGCAAATTATTACGTTTTGAATTGTTGATGAAACAAAATTTAGGATAGATACAAATATATATTTTAAGTAGTTTCTAAATTTCGAAACGGTGTTAAAGATATTCAAAAGAATAAGGTTAAGCAATCATTAATCTAATACTATGTAGACATCAAATTTGCACTATCCATTAAGCGTATATCATACGGACACCTTATCGTGATCTGTTTCCGTGTGCACGAAGGTAATGCCACTCGCCAAAAGAGTTTGCAGCACGTGACGAATTGAGACAACCGCTCAGCCAGGATTTCGGTATCGTGGAAGATGAACTACGTCACCGTCAAAGTCACACCCGATTGGTTTGAACTTCCGCTGCTGACGATTTTCCGTCATCATTGTGTGCATTTTCAAGCCGGTTGAATACAGTCCACGATTTCTGTCATTTTGACTGACCGGTCACGTGCTATAAGCTTTTTTGGCGAGTGGTATTACCCTCGTGCCCACGGAAACAGAGCACTCTAAGCTGTCCCTGTGATATATTGCCCCATGTCCATCCAACTGGTTCGGTTATCGTAATGGTATCAGGTACGGGGGCATGGGGAGGCGTTCTATCCCTGTGATATACGCTTTACCTTGGCAACCTCCCCACCCACCTCTGCATGATTAAGATTTTCTGTGAAAATTATTCGGAATATTATTTCAACAATATATCTGTACCTGAGAAGTAAACTTTCAGTTTTGCTGATTTTATGGGGTTTTTTTCTTTCGTATTTGCATTGTCCTGAAACATCTTGTAGTAGCTGTAGGTCGAATAGAAGAAATAACTGCGTTCAGAAAGTTCATGGCGCATTACAATACATTGTGTTCTGAAATTTCTTTTGGCTCCTTGTAGAATGTTAAAATTGTTACTTAAGGTAGTTTACCTCTGACGTATATGTAATAAATTCTTTCCAACCACGCGTTTCAAAATTTAATTAATGTAGTTTTCAGTGTCTGAACTTGATCTTCAACACCGATAAACGTCGAGAGCCTCTTAAAAATACCGATCAACTATTTTTGGGGGATTTCTCTTTCGAAAATATAAATGCCAAAACGCGGATTTAAGCGTTCTTTTACGAGACTTTGACGTTTATTAACATAATCGTCTTCGCGCGTAATATTTCCTAGAGGAATTCTTGAAATCATTTTTTTTTTAAATTAATTTTTCATCGACTCATTTATCATATTATCGATAGTAAGAATATGTCAAGACTTAATTAAAAAGAGTTTTGATATTTCGCCACGACTGCCAACATCTTTAAGATGTCTTATACAACAGAAGGGTCAGCCTTGGAATATATTTTGAAATTATTCTTCTAATCATTTAACTTATCATCGATTGTAAGAATATGTCAAGACTTCAATAAAAAGAATTTTGATATTTCGCCACAACTGCCAACATCTTTAAGATGTCTTACACAACAGAAGGGTCATCCTTGGAATCACTTAAATTATGTATTAAAATTATTCATTTAATCTTTATCTTATCGTCGATGATAAGAATATTGAAAGACTTCAGTAAAAAGAATTTTGATATTTCTCCACGATTGCCAACTTCTTTAAGATGTCTACACAACACAAAATTGACATATACAGGGTGTACACAAATGAAGTGACACATTTCAAAAAGTAATAAAAAACAAAGTAAAAATGTTGGAACTACGAATTTTTTTAAATGAGAGCTCATCTCAAAAAGTTTTTTTCAGATAGGTAACATGCCATTTCGGTGGTCTAGGGGGTCATAAATTACTGGAAATCAAACATTTGTTTAGAGTCATTATCTGAGAAAATATTAAAGCTGGAAGAAAATTAAAAGCATGCATTTGTAGTTAATTTTACGCTCTTTAATTTGTTAATTCACATGTAGTGTGAAAACTGAAGAGTTTTCGTAATATTCAAGAAAAACTTAAAAAAAGAAACCAGAACGCACGCATCGGCTTCTGCTGTTCGGTACCCATTGCGTACGGAATTTTCTCGCTGTAACAAATTTAGAACGGCGTAACGCCGCGTTACCTATCTGGAAAAAAAAACTTTTTGAGATGCACTCTTATTTAAAAAAAAAACGTAGTTCCAACATTTTTAGTTTTTTATTATTATTATTAATAATAATTGTTGAAATGTGTCACTTCAGTTGTGTACATCCTGTATTTAAGAAACACTACATCGGACACATTCATATCGCTAGTGTATACTAAAAGATTCAACATTTCTTCGTAAATAAATAAATTTTGTTTTGTATGTTCTCGTTATCATTATACGAGTTCATGCAAACTTCATTTTGTTATTACAATTACATTTTATTATTATATATCAATAGTAAAAGTTTCATTACCTAACACTTTTTTTTTTTTATTTCTTACAGATTTCCTCGCGGCGCTGATCTAAACGTTTATCTAAGCGGTTTCCCGAGGTGTGTCTCAATCTCATCCCAAACGTTTTTCCAGTTGCCATCGTTTGACTCCAATCTGCAAAAAATAAATAAGATAATGCAACATCGCCTATCTTCCCGTCTGTGTGTCGCAGCATGCTTTGTTTCAATTTGCCAGAATCTGTCCTGGTTGTATTTACAACTTTCTTTTCTTCTTTTTCATCTGTTTCCCTTCCTCTTTTTCGGTACCTTTCGGAGATCTTCGTCGGTCCCTCCCTCCCGACTGCCGATGACAAAAGAACAAAAAGTTGTGGCCCCCCCCCCCTCCCTTTTTTTTTTCTCTTTGTCCTGCCCTGTTATCCATCACCATGTTTGTCGTCAACTTGCAGACGCAAAAAGTTCGCAACGGGTTGCTGCTGCAGAAAACGCTGAGAGAACACACCAGAAAAAAAGCAGCAAAAAAAACACGGCAAAGTCATGTATAAAAAAAATACTTGTACTGAAGCACGAAGCAGTCGTTGACTCCCGTCAGACTACACATGGGTCAAGGAGGACCATTAATCTTGTGGTCCAGCCTTGTCCAACCACAATAACAGAAAAAAAACTTAGCCATCTTGTCGTACAAATGCCTCACAAAGATGAAGGAATAAAAGGCAAAAATTTTTGTATGCTCCTTGCCACTTGGTTTCCAGCTAAGAAACAATTCCGGGAACTCTCGAAGATTATATTGATGGACCAGTATCCTTGGTGAAAGGGTGAACTGACAACGTTGGCCTAATCGGGCAATAATCGCTCCCCCTTCTTTTAATGGTGGTTTTTGTTGGTTGCCCATTAATCGATTATTGCTTTTCGCTTTTCTTCTTCCAGGCAATCAAGTGGAAAAAGAAGAAGTGTTATTGATATGACGGTCAGGCATTACATGGAAATCTCGAATCGGTTTTGTCTCCTTCGATTCAAAAACAGATTTGTATCTAGGAGATTTGCGCAATAATCGTGTAGATTCTGGTGGATAACGATTTAAGTTACAAAATTATATATCCTCTCCCTTTTCTTTTTCAATGCGAACTCATAAATATCAATAACGGTTTGGATAATGATAATGTCTTAATAAACAGTAACGAAATGTTTTTTTGCTTTTTAAGCCAAAATTTTTAATTTTTAAAGTTTAAAAGGAGAATAATATGTTTTTATTGACGTTCTTTGTACTGAAGTGTAGAGAGGAGATGAAAAAGTGCTTAAATACTCGTAATTTTTTTCAATTTCAGCTTTGGAAAATTTACGAGTCATTTATTTAACTGTCTTAATACAATTTTCTCGGTAGCATAAAGTTAGTCATGGATTATTTTATTGTTACAACAAGATTTCTTATTAGCAATTTTATTATCAGCAAAGAGTTGTTAGCAAGAAAGTATGATATTAAACATGATAAAAAAAAATGGAAAGAAATGCTTTAAATTTTTTTAAAAATATTATATTTGTTAAAATAAGAAAGTGCGTTATCCACTATAAATCTAAATTCTGTATTGTAAACTCGTTTTTTTGCAAAGCCCTTTTAGTATTTAAAATTATTGATGGGTTGACTCAAATATCGTTTAATTCAATACATTCTTTAAATTTAAAGAATAAAAAACCAAAGAATTGTTATTTGTGGGTTATTATTGATTCTGAAGCCCTCGATCGAACTATTTAGTCACGTACGTATTGTATCCTGTAGAGTGAACTAGAAAAAGACGAATAAATCTACAATTTATCCAGATGAAATCTTTCAGACCAAAAAATGAAAAATTATTTAATTTTATAAACTAAACTTTTAATTGCACAAAATAGCTTTATATTAGGCTGCTATGGCCTTGAGACTGAATCTTAGGTTTGGGTAGGATGACTGCAGACGTGATTCCACCGAAGAGCCATTGTGAATTTTGGCTGCGGGACTGGTCCGCGTTAAATCCATCACAAGATTGTAAATCATCTCCAAATTGATGTGTCAGTTTATAGAATGACATTACCGGTCTTCAGCCATCCTCTTCTACTTTCACATATCAAATTTAAGTCTGTTCCTCTTTATAACACGTTTTATCTTGTTGGTCAGTGTTGCAGTTAGTGATAACGCTAAAAAGCAAGGAACTATCCCTATGCTCTTGCATGCTGCTTTCAAAACTAGGCGCTATGCACCATGCATGCATATACGTCATAGAAACCTCCCGAAAACGTCTCTGTGGTAGTCATTTCCAGACTACTTAGTGCTAGTTAAAAGGCCGCGGTTGCTTGGTAGTTGAATCTCGGCCTCGAGGTGAGGCCGCGGTGGCCTAGTGATAAGGTCTCGACCTAGGGACTGGTGGGTCGCAGGTTCGAAACCCGACTCCACTGAAGATCCGCCATGTATGGGGCCTGTTGCACCCTAAATCATACGTAGTGGCCAACCGCCCTCCCGTTGGTGTGGCGCGGAAGTTTGGAGAGGGGGTGCCAGCTCAGGTGTCGGCCTCGTCATCTAACCGCGGTTCAAAATTACGAGGTCCGTCCCTAAATAGCCCTCGAGTTGTTTCAAAACGGGACGTTAATATAACCTAGCCTAGCCTAGCCTCGGCCTCGAGGTTGGAGACTCGTGGGTTCGAGACACAATTCCACCTAATATATGGCTCACATGAGTGCCTGACGTTTGTTAAATATGAAGCTGAATATCAGCTGACCATCGTTCAAAATTACGAGGTTCGTCCCAAAATAGCCTTCGCCTAGTTTCGAAACGGAACGTAAATCTAGCATATAAATTCTAATCCAAATTTATCAATTTCACAGCCAAGACTACCAACACTTGCAGAATTTATTCGTTTAACTTCCTTCGCTTTCTGTGGTTAAACCAGCTAAGGTGTCACCCAGGTCATCGAACCAGGGTTCAGAATTACAGTATCCGTCACAAAATGGCCCGCGTGGAGCTTCAAAATGAAAATTTAAATCTCACCAAACTAAACGGAAGCTGTTTTAAATATTGGATTTGAAGGCATGAATTAGTGGTTTCTTCTTTGGTTATATAACATGGCATAGACACTTTCGGCTCTGCTTCCATTAAACATCATAAACCAACTAAATAACCAGGTTCGTGATAATAATAAAATCATAAATTTAAACTTCAAGCAATTAATTGGTGATTAGCTTAGTTAATTAGCTCGACTTTGTAGGCACTAAATGTCATAAACCGGCAGACTAACCATCTTCAAGCTCCTGAATTTCAAGGAATTATTTGGTATTTTTTTATTTGCTTATTTAACATAGCTCGGCTTTGCAACCACCAAATGTCATTAATCAATCAATTAACCGTCTTTTGACTCCAAATTTTAAGGAATTAATTGATGTTTTCTTATTTGCTTATTTAATATAGCTCGGCTTTGCAACCACCAAATGTCATAAATCAATCAATTAATCGTCTTTTGACTCCAAACTTTAAGGAATTAATTGATGTTTTCTTATTTGCTTATTTAATGTAGCTCGGCTTTGTAACCACTAAATGCCATAGACTAACCAACTAACCATCTTCAGGCTTCTTAATTTCTCCAGCATTTGCAGATGATATAATTTTCCTACTGATTAACAACATTTTCATCGTCGCCATCCACTTATCATTTCTTCCTTTTCACCATTCACCCCCTCTTCTCCGGTCTTTTTGGTAAAGAAGTTATTACACCCCCCAAAAAAACCACGAGGAAGAAAAAAGAACCTTCCATCCGCTTGTTATCCGGGCCCGGAGCAGATCTGGAACTTTAATTAAAGCATCCATGCCGGAGATGAAGTCCCCCCAATCCCGAATCTTTCATCGCAGCTTCGGGATTAAGAAGTTCCCCCTTTTTGCAAAGAAACTCTTGCTGGAGAAGAAGAAGAAATCTTCCCGGAGCGAGTAGATAAAGAAGAAGAACCGCACGAGGATTACCTTCATTTGATGATCCCGCCTAATCTAACGTGTCAAACGGTGGTGGAGGCCCTAGTTAGCAGTTATCCTCTTTTCCAGTGCTTCCAGACTTGTCTTTTGTGCTTGCTGCCGGTTTTTGGCCGCGGAAGAAAGTGGAAATCCTCTTCTTCGGCCCTGCGATTATTGTTATGTGAAGGCCAGAGGTTTTTTCTTCTTCTGTGAGTGTGAAGTGTTAATTGAGTTTTATCAATTTGCTTTCAAATGAAAGAATAAATTGCATGGAGAAGTTTGTGCAGAAATATAAGAATTCTGGTTGGCAATTATACTGGCAGAAATGCGAGAGGTAAGTTTTTATTTTTTTTTTATTTGATTTCATTTCTCTGTAGTGAGTAGAATGTGTCACTGTGTTTTAACTGAAATCTTGTACTGTTCGATTTATTATTTGTATTAAATATTTTTTTCACCTGAAATAAAAAAAAACTACAAATTTTGAAATCCTGTCAGCAACGAACTTTTCTGTTTGGTTTCTAATTTATATCTGCGATCAGAAATAAAACATACTTTTCCAAACGTGGATTGTAATTTTAATTATACTGAACTAAAATAATCGTAATAAACGTGACAGTAATTCTTGGCGCGTTACTTAAAAAAATAAATATAGAAATTATAAAATTAAGTGCATATTTTAAAAAAACTAACTAAAAATTTCTAATTCCTTTTACCCTTCTGACTCATTCTGAATTCCTTTTGTTCGTAATAAACGAAACAGTAATTCATAAGGAGCCTTTTCTTTCGAAATATTTTAATAAAATCATTAAGTGAAATGTCAACCATTTATGCTTTCGTTATACTTTTCACTAATAAATGAAAGGCATTGTTGAAATAAATTTGTTACATAAAAAATTCCTTTTCACACACACAGAACTTTTTTGCTACTAGTACTAACCTGTTTAGTTATGCAAATTATTATTTCTTAACCAACCTCTTTTATTGCAAACCATTCGTTTTAAAATGACTTTATGTTGCTTCTCTCCTCCTTTCTTAAAAAATTAAGAGGGATATGTTCATTTTTTTGTTATTCATTTCTTATTTAAATTCTTTAAAAATGTATTAATTTCTTTTCGAAATCTTTTGTATTCTACTGTCGTATAATTTCTTTTATACAAGCGATTTTTATTGCACCTGTTACCATGGTACCCTAACAAAATGGAGATTTATCAAGTTCCCGGTTGTGTTTACTGTTACCTTCTGTCATAAACAAACATACGAATAAATGGTTCCCGCTTATCATTTGTTCTATCAAACCAGGTATGCAGTGAATAAAACGTTTTCTTTATTATTTTAATATTAAAAATATTTTACTAATACGTTACTTGTTTAAAAGTTCTATGCTACATGTTTGTCATGATAACACATGAAAACCAAAAACAAGTGGGGAGATTTAAATATTTATTTTTCCAAGACAGCTATTAGTATTAAAATTGATTCAAAATTCAAAAAATAAAATTGATTCAAAATTGATTGATTCAAAATTCAAAAAAATAAAAAAAATCAGTGACAAAAGAAAAATTAATTATAAAAGTATTTTTTAAAAAAAGCAGGAAGGGTTAACGAAGCCTAAAGAAAATATTTTGCTATTACATCTACTAGTTTTCCTTCGGGCTAATTCACTTACGTGGAAAACTTATTCTGAGTGTAGTAAAAGGATGGAAAAGCAAATTCTTCAGAAGCTAACTTTTTTTAAAAACTAAACCTAGTTAATCTCTCTCTCAATATGACTATTTTACAATAAGTGTAAAACAGGACGATCTAAGACATTTAATTCGAATACCAGGACTATTTTTCAAGGAGAGAATGAATCGAAAACCGGGTTTATCACGTCCGGTTACTTTATACGTATAGCAAAGTTTGGAAAGGATAATTAATTTTTACTTCACTTTTATTAAAATTAATTCATTTTCAACGAACATTTTTTGGAATTAAAAAAAATTATTTTTAATATGAGCTACCTACTTATAAGTGAAATCTGGGACATTTAATTCAAAATCCGGGCACATCCGCGAACAATAGTCACAATTTGGGACTGTCCGGGCTAATCCGGGACGTATGGTCATCTTAGTTCAAGTTCAGAGTGTTGCCCTCGTTTAAATTGGAACTTCTTTCACTTACTCTTTTCAGACGAAAAAAATAACTAGTGATTCAATTTTCGATCAAAAAAAGAAAAGAAATTCAATTTCGGGTAGATATTCGGTGGAATGTCGCATGCACTGAGAATCGGAGAGCCTTCTTTTTCAAAAATAATATATTTATTGGACGTCTTCCACAGCACAAACATGTAAAACAAGCACATACACTTACATCACAAACATTACATCACTGACTTACATCGAATTCCATGTTCAATCCTCTTATTATTCGCCGCTGTTAGGCAACGTTAGCAAAAAATATATATATAACGTTGCCACACTACTTTTATAACCTTCAGAAAAGAATTAATACCAAACGATTTTTTTAATTAATTTCTTTTATGACCAAACGATTTTTTATCTAATTAATTTCTTTTCTTTAAATATTTTAATTATTCTACAAATATATATATATTTATTCGTTAAGAATATTACAGCCCTTATGATTTTATTAACTATTTTTAAGTGCAAATATTTAAGAATATGGAATATGAAGGCGAAGTAAGATTTTCTCCTGACCTTACTTGAGGTCGTCACTCACAGTTTAAATAATTTTCCGGAAAATACCGTTTCTAAATGTTTTTAAAATAGGACTATATTGCAAGACTAACTCACTCATAAAATATTATTATGTTTTTTTAAATTTTATTTTACACTTACATAACTTGCTGAATTAATCATTATTTATGACCAGATGATTTTGATGTAATCAGAAATGTTTATTTCTATACAATCAAATTAACCGCGCGTCTTCTTCCCAAAATAAGTACTATATCAAAGCGAAGAATAGAAAGAATGAATAAGCGCGCTGATACAATGCGTTGAAGCAACAGGTAATATTTTCCTTTGAAAAGAAAAATCAGGAAGAAGTCATTTCTCATTCAAAATACAGAACAGAGCATGATGGGATACGCTTCTTTTTCTGAATCTGGTCGATAGAGTAATGCTTTCTATTCAATGAGAAAGAACCGCGTCGTGCTGCCATCTGGCGGATTATCTTTTAACTATTTAGGTTATAGCAAACAAAATGTTGTATCTTGGATTTTTTTTGTATTTGATTAATACGCTGACTGAACTTTTAGAAAGATAGTTAATGTTATAAATTTCCCTTCTCTTTCGACTATGACCCAAAATGTAATATTTACCGACTAAGCAGCGGAAAATGAAAACCTCCGAGTAATGAAATTTAGAAACTGAAATCAAATCTTAAAGTTTTATTTAGACATTTTAATGACATATAATAACAGTTTTAAAAATTCTTGAACATGAAGTTGATTTGTATTACTAGATCCATAGTTGTTATATGATACTGAAAGTATAGTCATCAGCGAATTTTAAAAACTGTGATTCATAAAAATATACGTTTGAAGATGTTAATGTAAAGTGTATAGCTTTTAAAATTATACCTTTCTAATCAGCAAAAATCATGTAGATAATGAACTAATAGCTTGTAAAGTAATATAAATTTAATCTAAGAAATTTTGGAAAAAACCTCAAAATTAAACGAAATCCTTTGAATGTGATTGTTTATGTGTAGTCACTTGAAGATCCTTAAGGTAGTCAAAACGTTATTAAAATAAACTGATCTTTCTAATGATTTAAAACAAAATACCTTTTTTTTTACGAAACTGTACTGTCGGTTTATAGACTTTTTTCTTACTTGGAATCGTTATTTTGACTCCAACAGTACATGTAACTACATTAATGTTATTACCGTACATTATACTGTACTATACATGTACGTATAATACAGTATAATGGAGAAAAACAAGTTTATAGAATATTATTCAGTCCAGATCAGGTCTTAAACAATCGATATTTGAATTCTATTCATAGCCGCGAAATTCATTCATCAATGTTTTGTCTGAAAAAATAATGTCGCTTTCGCCAGAAGCATATGCGCTAAATTATTTTCGAAAAATAAGTCATTAAATATTTTCATATTTATTTCATTTTATGTGCAGTTTTCCTTGTAAATTTGTTGAAAGATAGAATCGATATGTACTTCCAATGAATGTCTTATGAATCATTCACCACTGCCTCTGTAAACTCTTCATATGAAAGAGGCCTCACTAATTTTTCCGTTATAATATTCGCATCATGGAGACGTAATTTTCGCTTCGGTTTTTATGGTAATTTATATGAGTATGTGC
Source organism: Araneus ventricosus (assembly GCA_013235015.1). Lineage (NCBI taxonomy): Eukaryota > Metazoa > Arthropoda > Arachnida > Araneae > Araneidae > Araneus > Araneus ventricosus. The sequence continues at coordinate 671,910 of BGPR01000078.1, forward strand.
GTAAGTTTTAAGAAATGGTTAATATAACGTTACTGATTTATATTAAGGTTAATTTTCAATAAATATGATTATCTGAAATGATCATTTCAGAAACTACAATTGCCGGTTTATTAACAGACATATATCTAGAAAACAAAATGAACAAATAAAACTCCAGTTAATGCTAAATAGAAAGGAAATTAAATCAGCACGTTATACTTGTTGAATTTTAGAAAAATATATAAAACTTAATTTGGGGGAGAATTTAGCAAAATTTAACGAAAAGTCAATGAAGTTTGGTCCCCTTGTAAGTCATCGCAAGGGGACCAAACTTCATTGTTACTATACAAGGGGACCATCTTAAGTCCATAGAGATGATAGTCAGGACATTAGTTGCGTGATCTAAATGATTTAGCAGGAAAAAAATTTATCATAAAATGAAGTTACTGAATTTTGTATATAAACGTTTTGTGATACTGATTTCTTTGAATTTCATTTTTTTTTATTTGCTTTAAATTATCGTCTGTCTTTAAATTATTATAATTTTCTTATTTACGTTTCAAATATCTGATCACTTGCCTTTAAAGACAAGCTTTAAAAGCCTGTCAGAAAGCCACGATTTAACGCAACAAAGAAAGTTAATATGAAACCAACACGACTCTTCTCGAGGATGACTGGAAATTTATGCAAATTCGATGGTTTTCGTAGAAATCAATTATGTAAGGAAAAGGCGATAAGAGAACTGCTTTGACTTGGTTTAGTTGCTAACTGTAAATTACTAAGCATGCATAGAAAGCGACTTTGAATTTCACTCAGTTAGCAATAATGTTTCGAATGAATTCGCATTATTGCCGCTATGACTGAATTTCGAATAAATTTTTTAACAGTTATCTTCTCGTGTGAATTCATTTGTTCATATATATAAGACTCGTGAATACTTGTGTGTTTCGTAAATAGAAAAATTGTCTTCATCTTATCTCGTCGATCTCGTACTTTCTCCGAGCTTATTTTGCCAGTGGCGGTGAGTCGAGCGGTCGCCCCCTACTTTTTGCTGGATAAATTGAATTTTTATTTCATTTTAGCTGCCTAAAACTAAGATTTATTAAAAAGCAATAGTGTCTGTTAAAGATAGCTAAGTTTGTAGCTAAATTTTTAAATTTTGTTGTCTACCCCTATACTCCCGGGTACTTTTAGGTGTCTATAAATTTTTTAGGGGCGCGCCCGCAAGTGTGGCAACCGAATCGCCACTACTGTGTTTTGCTGCAAATTGCCGAACTTATAAAAATTGCCACTGCACACAACAGACTGATTCTACGAATAAGAAAAATTCTCCTTTAAATTGCACAGAATATTTATCTACGACAGGAAATTATCATGTTTAACTCTCTGAACCCGGCTGGAGTGAGAATTCCAGTACCTCAAAAACTTAATTAAATTTTCGTTCACGAAAACAGAATGAAATCCTTCCTTTCTTTACTGAAATTCCAGGAAGACGACACCCAAGTTTGTGCGATCAACTGTCAACAAAGAAATGAACCACTTTCCTCCCGGAAAATTCACTCAGGCGCTTGAAACCGCCTGAGTCCGGCCTCTGTCGAATGGGGTGGTTTGAGGCGGGATAGGGCTCATGGGGTTAATAACTTGAATATGCACAATTCCTTGCATAATCAAGTTATATTAATTCCTTGAATATTTTGTTTTTCTTCGGTCATTATGCTGTTACTGCAATAATCATTACGTTCTTATCTTTATTTTTACTATAGAAATTATAATATTCAATCATTATATTCTTATTATTTATCATAACAATTTATTTTACGCCGGCACTGCAATTGGAAGCTTAGCGTTTCTCCTATTAATGACCTAACAACTTTTTTAAAGAATATTTTGGACCAGAACAATAGTTATAACGCATCAGCACTGGTCAGATTCTGAAGATATCCAGACGTTATATCATTTTAAGTGCGCATAAGAATGAAACACAGTCCACCAACACAACCGATTCTTTCGAAAATTTCAAATTATTCCAGTAGCACAAAGACACCATAGAGTATTATACAATATCGTCCAAATCGTAAAGTATCTTGTGCTACTTGGGATATAGATTCAAAGATCCGGGAAAAATTTAAAAAATAACTTGCAACATCTTTCATTTGTCTATTCGGACTTTAATAATTGAAAATAAATATTGTATCTGTAATAAAGGAAAGTGTTGTAATATAAACATTTTTTGCCTTATCTACACAGTTCTCGAAAATCGCCGGCTTAAAAATTGAGCTGCAAGATTTTTCTGTAATATAAATAAGTAAGTATAAAACTAGTAATTTTTATCCTTCATGCAGTCATTAACTGCTACTGGCTTTCGTTGTGAGTGGGTGTAGATATCATATTGCATATCAAATTATAAATTTTATAAGTGAAATGTTAGAACTGAAATTTAGTTTCATTATTCTTTGCATGCTGATTTGCTGTCTCCTTATAAAATATTTGTTTAGTATTTTCTTACAATATCTCATCTAAAATACTGCATTGCAAATATAAGTTCTTATATAATAAACATTTTTCTTCTTTTAATAGGCAATAAAATAATATTTTTTTCTTCACTAAATCTATTTAACGAAAACAATTGTAGATTCTTTTTTAAAATTTCGAGTTTAGATGACCGGTTGAGTCGAAAATTCCTTTTATTTTTTTCTTCTTTTGCATGAATATCATGAAAATTATTCTCTCCCCTTCTTTCTTTTGCATACTTTTAAATTCTATCTTGGAGATTGATCAGAATGCTTTAATTTACGTAACTTATTTTTCATTTCCTAGACTAAAAACAGCGCAACTAATACGAATAGGGAAAAAAACATGTAAAAACAATCTCTTTCTGCTTACGATTGATGAAACTTTGGAAATTATTATCCTGAGTGTTATTTTATTGTTTATTATTCTGAGTATATCATATACCGGTGTGCCGGCGTAGCTCAAGCGAGAGCATGCATGTTCCTGACAGCACATGCCACAGCAAAACTGAACCGTTGTATTTTAGGTGTTCAGAGTCGTGCTGCCATCTGTTAAGCAAATATAGAGTTATAAAGCGTATTTGTTTCTGATTTAAAGTCGATAAATTTGATGTTCGCAGTTCACATTACTCGGGTTCTACTGAAAATTCACAATTCAATTTGGTTTGGGTTTCCAGTTTTTTAAAATTAGCTTATAATGCGCAGCTAATTTTGAAAACAGGGTTAGTGTAAGTAGTTAAAGTTTTTTTCATCCTTGCATTTGTTTCGACAATAAATGTGTAAGATTATAGTAATAAATTTTTTTTGTATTTCCACAAAATTGCAAATCTTTATACTTGAATTGCAAATATTAATAATTTGCTAAAGTATAATAATGAAGGAAACTTATTTTTTTTTTAATTTCTTCACCTGCTAACTTATGAATACGTATAATTTGCAGAAATACATTATACGTATTCATAAGTTGGCAGATGAATATGTATAATTTATAGAGATAAAGCAGACATAAATTATACGTTTGCTTATTGGTATTCATTCATGTATGTTATTCGTCGAGAATATCTCTAAAAGAAAGAAGAATATGCATAAAATTTAATACTTATGTTTAAAATTATAGGTGAGATAGCAGTTAATTACATTCCCAAATCTTTACTAGGACTGGCAACTCTTTAAAAGCATGGTGAAACTAGTAGGATTAATAATAAAAAGAAACTTTTTCAATAAATAACAGTGGTACTCGGCTAATACAAAAATTTTGTAATTCGAATTCTTTGATAATTCGAACTCTTCTCAAGTCCTTTGAATTTCACGTTTAATATATGTTAACGGAATCCAGTTTTGTTTAATTCTGACTTTTTTTTTTTTTTTTTGTCCCCTCAGCTTCGGATTATTCAAGTTTCACTGCATTGGAACTCATTTTACAAAATTTTAACAGAATCTATTTAGTATCAGAATGAAGTGATTGGACAAGAACTGGCATTCATTTGAGAACATTTTTTGGCTGATCGTATATGTGGTACAAGGACGCGAATGTTACAGGTAGCCTGCCTTTGCTTATCAGCAGATTTTACATTATCGTTCTATACGCACTCGTTATATATTAGTTGTGGGATAAAAAGCTTTCCCCGGTTCTCCCTGCCCCCCTGTACAATAAGAAAAAGATTGTAAATATATTTTATCGTGTACAAATCTTATTTAATAAAGAGCTCGTTATATTATCTATATCAGAATACTTATAACGCTTTTAATAATGCAGTTTATTTAAAAATCTTCTGTTAACGTGTATAAACCTGGTTTCATGAAGATTCAATATTTTATTATAAGAAGTATATCACAATACTTATAACGCTTTTAATAATGCAATTTATTTAAAATTCGTCTGTTAACGTGTATAAGCCTGGTTTCATGAAGATTCAATATTTTATTACAATAAGTATATCACAATACTTATAACGCTTTTAATAATGCAGTTTATTTAAAAATCGTCTGTTAACGTGTATAAGCCTGGTTTCATGAAGATTCAATATTTTATTACAATAAGTATATCACAATACTTATAACGCTTTTAATAATGCAGTTTATTTAAAAATCGTCTGTTAACGTGTATAAGCCTGGTTCCATGAAGATTCAATATTTTATTTTAATAAGTATATCACAATACTTATAACGCGTCTAATAAAGCAGTTTACATAACAAACATCTGTAGATTATGCATATTAAAAGTCCAGATGAGTGGTGTGGCATAAAATTTGTCTTTTTGTAGTAAATTATAATTATGTTCTTAATAGCATTTTGATTCTGAAACAGAAAAATGTACCGATTCGCAACATCAGACTTGATTACACCACTGCCAACATATCTTTCACAGAAAAAATTAAAGAACATTTTATTTTCTCCAGTCACTTTTTTGTTTAATGAGAGTTTCTTGACATTTTTTGATGCGGATCCATAGCAAGAGTGTAATTATTTTTGCATGCCAATGTATGCGTTTCATTTTCAAGATTTTTGTCCCATCTATAAAACATATCCTACGTTAAAATGCATAAAAAATAGAATAGGACGAAGTTTTTTTTAAGAAGTTGTTTCTTGCCATTTTTAATACCAAAATTCGTTCAAAGAACAAATTTATTGCTAAATTTAACTTCCACGCCCATTTTAGAAGTGACCCCCGCCCTCCAAAAAATGTTTCATAAAATATAGAATAAGTTAAGAATTTAAGAATTTCCGAATCTTATTAGAATTTTTTTTAAAAAAATATTTGAAAAAATAATTACTTCAGTTCTGCTAGGATGAAATTAAGTCATTCATTTAAAGTTTGAGTAAAATGAATTAACCGAGGATTAAAATAATGATGAAAAATTGATATTAATGATAATGATTGAAATTTTGAGTTGAGTGAATGGTGAATATTTAATGACATATTCTATTTACCATAACTATATAGAATTACATCATTAAAATATGACATATTCATTTTAAGAAAACTATGTAAAATTACATCATTAATCATGTATGAAAAAATCTTTGGCTTTTTGGTGTGGGTATACGTGTAAAAGTGTATATTCTGTACTTTGACGAATGGGCGTCGAATTAACGTAAGAATGAAGAAATTAGCATTCTTTGATGAGTGATTATTGGATAAGAAACTGCCGCGACAAAAGAGTGTTATCTCTTATGAAGAACAATTCTCCACCACTTAAATTACATAATGTTTTATAGTTGGAAAATATTTTGCTTTTGTGTTCAAGATTTCAAAAGATGTTTGAGATGTTAAAGCTCTCAGTTTGATTATTGTTCCTAAATAATTTTTCTTATGGATTAATAACTGTTTTCAACTTAAAGCAATTTGATGCGTGAAGCTGATGTGCTAAAAGCAATCATGTAGTCGTCCGTAGAATGATGTATGTTCCAACTAAAATTAGTCTGCTGTAAGACAGAGATGGATGCCTCTTTTTTGTGATTTCCAAAAAAATGGCTTTTAACTAAGAAGGAATCTAACATAATCATTCAAAGTTCACCCTAAGACATAAACATAGGGTGGTTAGATTTAAATTATCTATGTTCAGGGCGCTGTAGAAAAAATTGTTTACATAAGAACTCCAAATAAATGTGACTTAAATTAATTTCACATTTGAGTGTTAATGGCAGTTGTTAATATATTTAACCCTTGTATACCAATACAATTCGAAATTAATATGCATCACGATTATGACTGACTTTTAATACTTTGATTGTTGAATTTTGTTTACACTAAGGATTATTCGCCTACTTTCTTCTCTCGTTCATTTCTCCCCCTTTTTTTATCCCTATCATTCATTTTTGGAAATTTTTTGCATCATTCATTTTTTTCATGTTTTAAAGAACTCATTTTCGAACTCAAATCTGCTGTTATTATTATCTCTATTTTTTTCTCTCTCGAGTGTTCGGAACAGAAATTTTTCTAATTTTAAGACAGTTCATAGTGTTAATGGCAATTTTTAATATATTTAACCTTTCTGTAACCAATACAATTTGAAATTAATACACCCACGATTATGATTGACTGATAACATTTCGAATATTAAACTGTGTTTATAGTAAGAACTAGTCGACTATCTTCTCCTGTCGTACCTTTTCTCCCCTATTCCCCCTGCTCATCATTCATTATTGAAATTTTTTGCGTCATTCATTTCTAAACGTTCTGAAGAACTCATTTTCGAACCCAAACTTGCTGTTATTATTACCTCTAGTCATTATTTTTTTTTCTCTACAGTGTTCTGAATAGAAACTTTCTAGTTCAAACCACCCTGTAGTAAAGGACCTCGATAACTCTATTCAGTAAGACTTGGAGGGATGGATATCTTGAATTACCTAAATAAATTTGATACTAGGAGACTAGGATGTTTCTTCTGACATCTTGTTAGAATGTCTGTCACATGCATTTTTTTCTTCCAACTTGAACCTGTAAACGAAGAAACTCTCTAATTCTAACCACTCTGGAGTAAAGGACCTCGATAATTCGATTCAATAAAAATCGGAGGGATACCTGAATTACCAAATTAAATTTAATACTTGGAGACAAGGGTGTTTCTTTTCACATCTTGTTAGATTGTCTATCACATACACTTCCTTTTCTTCCAGCTTGAACCTGTAAACGAAGAGGAAATTTAATAATTAAATTTCGCAGTTGTAATTATAACTCATATTCGCGTAATAACTAATTTAATTTACCCCATAAATATCTTATTTCTCGAAAAATGCAAACAGTGTCTAGTCTAACATGGCAAAGTTAGAGAAAGTACCAAAAACAGGAAGAGATCTGCTGCCTGAGGTAGCCTCTGTCACTTGAAGCTTTAACAGTAAATTTGTCTAACATCTAAAAAAAAGTCAGATTTCTTGAGAACAAATTACTTAGCATACAAAAGTATCTGTGGCAGGAATGAATGAGTTGCAATTGGAATTAAATTTATTACGACTCAAATAGTAAACCGCGGTTTGAAAATGGTATTGTCTTAAAACCAAATGGCGCAACAACCAGATATAATGAGAAAACGCCTGTTGATTTTTCAGTTCTTTTCAACTTTCGAATTATGAATTACAATGACGAGTTATCGAATTCTACTGTAAAATGATTCATTTCGAGCGTTTTGGAAATAACTACTATATCGGAAAATGGGTCGTTTTATGCTTTTTAATTTTTGACACTCGTCAAGTACTCGGCACCAATTTAATTTTGAAATTCCCTGCACATCTTGCTGGAGAAAAAAAGACGTTAAGTCACATCACAGCAGAAGACGACGTGTATTTAGTTATTGATAAAACAATATGCTTATCATAGTGTTATATGATGAGCATAGTTATGTACTTCGGTCAAGCGACAGTATGATCATGTGAACTGATCCCATTGACTTGAACACAAATTCCAGGTTAGAATATACTGGCGTGAATTTAGTCGGGCATACTTTGGTTCTGAAGTTGTTAGCCATATTTTGCATAATTTTGAAAATCCGTTATGCGGAGAAATCTGTGATCAAAATGATGACCATTAAATCCGCCCGTCCATCCTTCTGGACTCTAAATGCTATTAGTGAGCCGGTGGATGTGGGTTGTGTGGACCATTAAATTCATTTACTCTGAAATTTATCCATCTGTTAGCCCAAATCTAAGTATCATTGTGAAGCATCATTTTGCTCGATTTTGTTGTGCTTTCTATTTGAAAAATGTGTATGAAATGGTAATGAAAATGAGTATGTGTAAGTGTGCGCACTTGCCAAGCTATTTCATATCTACTGCATACCAAATTAAGAAATTCAAAGTTTCGAAAATTTCACCCATTAACTTGACACCCTCTTTCTACCAGTGATACGCATAACTGCGCGCCCATCATTTCAAAATCAATATATGTAATCAAAATGAATATTTAATTAAAATTAATATACTTATATAATCACGTAAGATTCCCCCCAAAAATATCAATCTAATACCCTTGATTCTGTAGAAATCGTGTGAACACTGCAATAAAAGACTTTTAAAGTTTATTGGAACAACTTCAAAAATTGTCAACGCCAAATCACTATATATAGAGTGGAACCTCGCTTAACGAGCATAATTCGTTCCAGAATCTTACTCGTAACGCGAAACACTCGTTAAGTGAAACCATTTATCCCATATAAATTAATGTAAAATGCGATAATGCATTCCAAGCAGAAAAAAATACTCAAAAAATTTAATGTATAACGTTCATTCGAAGAAAATTATATACAACATTGTTAAGGAGCTTGAATCATCTTCATCTTTTTTTCTGTCGTGGAATGAACCAAACTGGAATGCGTAATAGATTTGCAGAAAAAAAATCGAAATAATTAGTTAATTATTTATGATACATATCTAATTTTTTTTTACTAGCAAGCTGTCTAGAGACATTTCTTTTTGCCGATGCTTCAAAATTTGCCGAAAGTGCGACACGGGATTATCATTAAATAAATTTGCAGCACCCATAGTCGCTGTTTTATTAAGGTGAAGCTTTTCAACGTACGATGCAAACGTTTCCATACTTTCAGAATTTCTCTTATTGCATCAGATGGTTGTTACTTTGCTGTTATATTCTTCTCCTCTGACAAGCTCTCCTCCACAACTTGTTGCTGTGAAACACAATGTAATTGCGTAAGCTCTTCGGTGGTCAGCTCTTGGCTGTGTTCTTTCACAAGCTCATCTATATCATTGTTATCCACCTCCAGTCCCATGATCTTGGCCAAAGACACAATCTCATTGTCTGCAGGCTCCACAGGAACTGTCTCAAACCCCTCAAAGTCACATTTTTGACAACGCTGTCTAGCCAACCCTTTTTCCAAGTGAAAGTGAGGATCCTCTTTGTAAACTCTTCCAACATAAAGTGAGTTGCCACTATAATGTGGACACTTTAAAATTTGCATATTTTTTCGAATATCTCCCAAAGATCTTCATTGCTGTTCTTGCGCAACTGATAGTTTTTAAACTTGAATTTTCGAATAGTAAAAGTCGAAATGCAATTTAACTTGTAAGTATAAATGAGTATTCAGGATATTCAACTTTCAGAAAATTCAATATTACTGTTCGAAGAATGAAGCTGAAAAAATATCAGTTTGTGCAAGAACCCTCATCATTAAGCCTCTCTTAGAGTGCACCGAAATTCAACAAGTTGCAAAAACGATATCTTTCTGAATACTAATGGTATTGAACTGGAATTTTCATATAAGTTGCCCTATATATCTGACTCTTATGTGATGAAAGTAAAATTACGCTACGTTTCGCAAATGCGCAGTAAAAAATAATTTACTAAAAATACTCATATTTCCTTTCATATTTAACGTTTAATTACATTTGTTTACAAAATTTATTAATTAAATGTGTTTATTTAAATTTGAATACAATGCTTTTCTAACATATTGCCACGTATTTTGTAAATTTCATACAATTCGGTTTAAAACTCTGCAAATTATAAGCAAAAAAAAATATGCGGAAAAATTAGGGATTTTTTAAAGAAACTTTTATATCTATCCGAATACTTGTGCCATGTTTACGAAAATGCATGTAAATATTATGCGCATGAAACATAACCATCGTTATCAGCTTCTTAGAAACGGGATGAGTCGAAATTTGTCTTCATCACTTTCTGGTCGGTCCCCTAAATACTCTGGTGATCGAATCTTCACTGTAAAATGTGAGTTCAAGCCTAATCTTTACATGTTCGAAATTCTAAGAAAATCCATGCAGATTTTCTCGAGATATTCGAAAAAATATGCAAATTTTAAAGTGTCCACATTATATCGACAACCCAATGTATTTTCGATCAGCTTGATGGCAGGCAACGATGTGGAAGTGATATTTCCAAAACTCTCAGAGAGTAGTAAGATTGTCACTTGTTATGCGGAACGTCGCTCGTTAAGCGAGTCATTTTTTTACAATGTATTTTGCTCGCTATGCGAATTACTCGTCTTGAGAGGTGCTCGTTAAGCGATGTTCCACTGTATAGAAAGTAGATAAAAAGAATTAATTTCGTTAAATAGAAGTAATATAGAGTAAAGAAAAGCATGCTGTCTTTCGCAAAATCGAATAGGAAAAACATTTATATAAAGTATGTTGCCATATGAAAAGTTTTAGGATTTTTGGAAGGGAAATAATTTTTATTAAAAAGAATTGATATCATAATGTTGACGTAACTTTTAATCCAGGAGTGGTTATTTTAGTTCTTATTCGTCTTCCGACATATCCTCTAGAGTTCGGAAACTTTAGCATACTTGTACATTTATATATATTTGGTAATTTTTGGAATCAAACCAAGCTCTATTCCTATTTGAAGTCCACATTCAGTGAAATTGGGGTGCTTGAGTTTTACAAATATTTGATATCTATATTTGGAAACTTTCCAAAACTGGTAATTATGACATTGGAATAAAAATTATATTTAAAAAATATGCTTTTTAAATTAAAATCATAATCATATTTAAAAAATTTGACTAACATTTTAAATAAGATTTGCAAATTTTTGTGCATATTTGAATGAACACATCCATTAAAAAATGATTGATGTTTTAAAGATGTTTTTATTAATTTGATAATAATACATGCATAATTATTTAGAGTTATCGAATATTAATGTGAGGAATTTATCATTAAAATTGGTCACGGATAAAATTGTATCCAGTAATTTCATTTTCAAACGTGCACCAGTCAGCAAATAAAATCTAAAAATGTGTTCAATTTACAAAAACGTATTTTTTGACAAACTTTTGGCGTAAATTGGACCCTTACGCCATACCCACGGCTGAGAATTATTATTTTGAATATTGGCGCATTATCGCACGTGGCATTGCAGAAAAATCGAATGTTAGAATTTTATATTTGCTCTTATCTGACATTCTTGGAAAATCTGCTGTCGTTACGAAGGGGAAAAAGTACTCCAGAATATTGATGCGTGGCTTATCTGTCACTAACGGGGAAAGAGTGAGAGAAGGAAGGTAGCCACAATAGAATGTCTTCCTATTTTGCTCCTCAAAATACCGATATGTGATCTTATCTTAAATTGCAAAAAAGCTGTTTGTATAATGACTATGGAAGAGTATTCTGTTTTGTTTACATACATTAAAAACCTTGACTTTATTTGCTGGGCTTTTGGACTTCCGCTTTGAAGATACCATCGACTTATCATTACACCGGAATTACGTAGTCAACGCATTTTAATGTAAATAAACAAAACACAAAACTCGTCCATAACGATTTGCACTTCATGTTTGTAGAAACCATTCGAATTCGTAGGTTGTCAACTTCACCACGGTTAATTCAACGATTAACTTCCAATAATGGAGCCAATTCATGTGACAATACATGTTGTCTTGTGTCACGTCACACGCGTTTGATGTCCATTATGAACCCGAGTTGAGTCATTCAGATTTTTTCTATTTAAAATTATCACATCCTGCTTTGATACACTCGCAACCTAATCATAGGGATTTTCATGAGATCGGTTAAAAGTTTTCACAACACATATTCAGTGGCGTATCTGCAACTTTTGCCACCAGGGGCGGAATTCCATTATGCCGCCCTTCCTGTACAAGTTACATAAACTTCAAAATAAAAAATAAATAAATTCCAAGGGAAAAAATTGATTTAATAACGAAATTCGTCGTTTGATACCTGCAGATATGTTGTGAAATCGTGCTTCCACTACCAGACTTTCTTTCACATACCTGCAATTTACCGAAAAAAGGTCGAAAAATATGAATTAATTACGATAGATATTTTTTTTTATGCACACAATGATTAAAATAGTTTCGCTGCTCTTCTTAGTTATAAAATTGCTTTCCTGCATGTCTGATTTTGCTGCCCCTTTCTAAGTGCCGCCCGGGCGGACCGCCCCCCACTCCCCCGTAGGTACGCCACTACACATATTTCATTGCCTGTAACAGAGTTTTTCGCGCTGAGCTATCTATTTATATTTGAAAGATTGAATGTTTTATAAATTTTATTTAAATAGGACCTATTTTAATTACTTCGCATTTATTTCAGTGATGGCGATTGTGTAAATATATGAAATAGAAAAGTTTCTGTGCTGTTTGCAGTTTAAAAGTATGATAGGGTGAAATTAACCAGAAAATTAGAAGGAGACAAATTTAGGGAAAGCGAATCAATGGATGAGAAAAAATTGCTGTATAAATAGTAAATTCAGTTTGGGGGAAAAGAGGAAAATTCAGGGTATGGGAAATAAAGTAAATTCCAGAGAAAAAAAAGAGAAAATCGTGAAATCGAAAAATCAAGAATAGACTTTTAAAAAAAAGCAAATTCAGGAAAGAATCAAAAAATAATTCAGGAGGTGAAAAAAAATTATGGAAAGTTTTTTGTTTGTTTGTTTGTTTTTGAAGTAAATTGAGGAAACGATAAGAAAAGTAACATAGGAGATGGAAAAAAAGCAATTCAGGGGAAGATTTTTTATACCTGAATTTCATTGAATGAAGATGCATTCTGGAAAGGATAAAAAAATAATCTAGGAAATGAAAAAAAAAGCAGATCCAGGAAAAGATTTTAAAAAATTGAGGAAAGGTTGCTAAAAGTAATACAGGAGAAAAAAAAAGCAATTCAGGAAAAAGATTTTTAAAAAAATCAATTCAAGCAAGGAAAGAAAAAAAATCCAGTGTATAAAAAGAAAAGTAAAATCAAAGGAATTATTTAAAGGAAATTAAGTTTTAATGTCCAATTCAGAAAAAGTCGGTGCTCTGATTTTCATTTGAAAATAAAATTTACAACTTTCTGTACAATATTTTTATTCGAGTTGTGTACACGGACAGAAGTGTCTGTTCATATTAATGGATTTATAGTTAAATGAGTGAAATCCTAATTGACATCGAAATTAAATTGAGTCTTTAATTTAAAAGGAACAAAATTTTATATTGTAATGGTTTATATGGCCTTATAATATTTGGAGTAGTGTAAATTTATTCATATCACTTCAATTAATTAAATTTATGTCTATAATATAATGAGCTAAAAATAAAAGCAGTGGATATAATGTCGAAATTGGAACCATACGGTATTTTATAAACGTATACGAGCAACATTGCTTAGCATTTTATAAGTGTACAGAAAAGTAACTGTTTGTTCGTTCCTGATTGACTACCGCACCGATTGACTATACCGCACTGGTTTGTAATTTCTCGCGTCTTGGAATTCACAACTGCAATTCTGAGAATCGGATGAATTTTTTTTTTTTTTGACAAGAAGGATTAAAAATATCCGTACATGTATATAATGATATTTCAAGATTTGATGTGTCGAGGCAGACGTAAAAAGAGGGCAGTCGTTTAAATCCAAAAATATTTTATTTGAACACTTCCAACATTATATTTAGTGATTGAAGGATTTCTTTAAAATCTTCACATGATATTTTAGGTAGATCAACTCCATAACAATTGTTAAGAAAGTGCGTGCAAAGACAGCGCGGGTTACCAGAAAGGGGTTACATCGTAAAAAAAGAAAGATGGCGGCAGTCATGCCTTTTTTACTGCTGAGAAAATGGGAAAGTCCCGAAGATCTCGTGACTTTGTAAGTTAAATTGGAAGTGCGTTTTTCTAAGATTGAAGTGGAAGTAATTCTTTTATAATCAAAATTTAGGTGGCGTTAAAAAAGATTTATTTTAAAGAAGATTGAAAATTTGAAATCATTACATGTATCTATATGTGTGCCTTGTTGAGCCCCGGTTGTAAAATCATTTTAAAGACATAGTCGAAGAAAATGAGTTTAGTAACTCAGATGATACAACCGATTAGTGAAAAGCCGTTACTTGACTTTCTGCTTTGATTTCCAATCTCTTACAGGAATGAGGTTGAGACTTGAAGTCGTTTTTAAGAACCCTTTATACATAAAATATCCAAAAGTTTTATGACAACTCTGAATGAATTTCAAAGGAATGGTCATAGTCGAAATGATTACTAGACGGAATATTTTTCCTTACTATAAAATGAATTAAAAATTATATCATGTTTTGAAACGCCTTTCTAATCTTTCGTTATATGAGGCTGTCTTTATGACCGTCTATCTTTCTTATTAGATTTCAGTACTTAACTGAAACTGCTTATAAATTTATTTCTCACTTGGAAAACAAAACCATGAACCCAGTTACTTCAACAATACAGATATTAAACCATAAACTCATTTTATTGATTTGTATGGATCAAAAATCTGTGCTCAAACCCCCTTTGGTTTTTGCCTACTCTGATTTTCCACCAAGAAACCGAAAAGAATATATATATTTTAAGTATTCGCATAAAGAAACTCCTGCATGTCCTTCCGAAAAAGAGGGTCAAACATGACGTTGCCTAGCAACGGGAATATTTCGGATGGAGTGTCTTTTTGCCAGAAACGTGAACGGGCAGGTTTTGCAGCGGCAGTAAACATTTCCAAATAGTGCACTCGAGTGTAGGGAAAGAGCATGATTTTCGGGTACTTTTCAGGCCGTAATGATTTAGCAAATATCCATTTTCATCTTTCAAGTTTCAACTACAGAAAGCCAAAACGTACGCGATTTTTTTTTTTCGATAAAAGAACAGGAGGAAAATATACCTGTTGCATTTTTATCGGGAATAATATATAATTTTTACTTTAAGTTTTTATTGGTTAATCGGCAAGTTAGATGAAAAGGAGGAAAATATACCTGTTGCATTTTTTATCCTGCATAATATATA